>OY986043.1:64070590-64670590 GCA_963920215.1 Nineta flava
AAGGGGCATTTGGTACATAACTGATTGGGAATTTAAATGTAAACACTATATAGTAGGGTTTATAAAATAATCGATTATTAAAAAATTCGATGTTTTTCCACCGAAAGAAGGAGGTACTCAATTCAACCTGCATATTTTTTTAAAATGTATGATCACGCATAACTTTTTACAGAGTAGTCCGATTTTGATAATTCTTTTTTGTTGGATAAAGTATACTTCGTAGTTGAAAGTAAATATTACAAAATATTACATTTTGCTTGTTTGGCGCCGACTCAAAATTATTTAGGTATTTACATTAGTGTAGGACTAAAAAGTTACTTTCTTTTGTCGAAGGTTTAATTTTTTGTTACAAAGTTATTATTTTTTGCTTTTCAGTTACTTTCTTCTTTCGTCGGTTCTATTTTTTGTTAAAAAGTTTTTATTTTTGTAAATCAACTGTCAAAAACTGAAAAAATCGTTCTTTGTTATTTATAAATTGATGATTGTATACAAAAAATTGATTTTTTTTAATAATCGGTTATCTATCTTTCCACATTTTTACGTGGAATTGAAAAATTTAAATAGAACTAAAATATAATTTTGGGCTTTAAAACTACAAATCAACTTTCTGCCTACTAATTCCGAATAATTTATTTTGCTCCACTATATGGTATGTAAAAACATAATGAATCATTGTTTTGTAATTTGAATCTATACAAATATAGATGAATGAATGAATATATTATATATTATGTAGTTGAGAATTAGAGTAGGAACATACAAAAAAAATGACAGATTTTCAATTGATTTCAATAAATTGTCTCTCAAATAATACAGATATGAAATAATATATATATTTTTGTACAACATATGATTAAATATTCAACCCTTATACAAATATATATAGAAAATAACAAATATCTCATTCATTGATTACAGCTGTTGTATTTAGGATGATTGTAAAGGGTTGAGAGAAGACATGTAATTTTAAAAGTGTACGTGCCACAGATGTATGTACTTACAATACACGATGACACGATATTTAAAATTAGAAAGTCTTTTTTTTATATTTCAGATGAGTTTTGCATATTTTACCCAAAAATTAAAACAGGCTCTATATATTTATATACAATTTGTCTGTAATATTCGATGTGCGATGTCGTAAATATCTTAAAAATTATAAAATTCTAAGTGGATGAAATTTTGCATGGATGTAGTTTTCATGTCAAACAGTTGAATGAGGTATTTTTTAAGTAATATTAAACATTCTCTATTTTACCAAATGAAAAATCAACCAACTTTTAGTTGTTATTTTTCAAGGAAAAATAACAACTAACTGAGTTAATTGCTTAAATCTTGTATATACTGAAATTATTATCAATGCGTGAACTGTTTATTTTACTTTTTAAACACGCACAGATGTCTAAAATACAAAGTAGTGTATTAAGGTGCTGTATGCAGACAAGCTTTTGTAATCAAATAAAACAAGTTATAGTACTTCAAAGTCACTAAAAAGCGAGAAATAAACCTATTTTGACAAAATGGAAACCCGACTTCAAAAATCAAATATTCTATAACAAAAAATGCACTTAAAAGAAAAAAAATAATTGCATATTCTTGTGCCAATTTTAGTTCACCTAAGCAAAAATTTTTAAATATATATGTACAATTATTGTTATTTTTGGAGGCGGTGTCCAAAAGTTATGTGAATTTCTCTATGCTGACACCGCCTCCAAAAATAAGAATATGCAATTATTTTTTTACTTTTTAGTGCATTTTTTGTTATAGAATATTTAATTTTTGAAGTCGGGTTTCCATTTTGTCAAAATAGGTTTATTTCTTATCATTTTTTCTGTTACACTAATATTTACAGAAATATTTACAATTTAAGATAGAAAGTTAAAATTCTAAATATCTCTGTACACATTAGAGTTTGAGAAAAATGATGTATATAAGTACAGAGTACTTTTGAATTTCCTGAAAGGAAATGCAGCTATTGTTTTTGTATCGATGATGGAGATTCGTAAAAAGTGATACGATAGTGATTTTTAACATCTACTAGGTAGGATCGATGGACATTTGAAGAAATTTTTACGAATCTCCATCATCGATACAAAAATAATAGCTGCATTTCCTTTCAGGAAATTCAAAAGTACTCTGTACACTCAAAAACTACTAAATATTAAAAAATTTGCCACTGTGGAGATGAGAATTAAGTACAAATAACTTTTTTACTAGTAGATTTTTTAAAATTCGATATTCATAGAAAACAAATAAATATTTTATTCGACAAAAAATTGCTATTTTATACAAAACAAAATAAGTTTGGATCAAAAAATGGATACCGTTCGTTTTTCAACAAGCATTGCGCTCGTCTCTTCTCCTATGGGATCATGGTCGTAAATTGTTAATATCATTTAAACTCGATTATGTGTCGGACATGTCCACAACACAAAAATATGATTTGAAATACCCGCATTCACTCTGTATACAGGTATAATCCAGAAATTGCGAATAATTTGTACAGTATTCCTAAATTACGTTTCCTTAATTTAATAGGGGATAGAAATCACCAGAATAAGAAAAGAAGTTAATGTGAAATATACCTACTCCCAGAAAATTGTGGAGAATATAAAGGAGATTTCCTAGTAATCAAAAACCGTACGAGCACATTCCAGGCTATATTATGTATATAAGTATAAATAATTTATATTTCTTATTAAAAATAATCAAATTAAGGAAAAATAAATTTGTTTAACTACCTACTGAGTGGTCTATCAAAAGTCAAACACATTTTTAATATACTTATATTTGCCTTTTAGTTTATTTTATTTGTACTTAATATTCTGTCATAAAATAGTTCACAAAAATAATTATTAATTAGCTAATCGTCACGAATAACGGGGAAGATATTGTAACGTTTTATGGCGTAACTTGTATAAGCACTAAGTTCTTTTTATTAAACCCATGAGTAACAATTTTAACAACTACAATTTATTGGATTTCAACAATGAAGATAATAACATTTAAGTAATGGTCAATATTTGCAATAATGAACAAAAACATTAAACAATATTCGCGTATATAACTCAACAGTATAAATACGATTTGCATCGCTTGTTATCTATATAACACGTGTATCACATGTAAAATACAATTGGTTGTTACTTCGTCCGATTCCCTTATTTACCCGATATATCATTCTAAAGCAAGGATTTCTAAACTTTTCTCTGATGGAACACTTTATGAATCCTGGAATTTTAACGAATCACTTTATATATTTTGAATGGAAAACAAACCTAGAATTTGATTAAATTTTAATCAAATAAACAACACAGGCTAATTTGTGAATTAAGTATTATTCAACCAGACTATAATCGCACGTAACGTCAAATGAGTATTGCCAAATGTCGAAAAGAATTATTTGTTATTAATTTCTTGCGGAGCACTTATTAGCTTCCTGCGGATCAGTACAGCTCCTAGTCCAGTGAATAAGCCGGAAAATACTGTGCAATCTGGAAAAAAGGTGGAACAGCACCGATTTTAAAAATTCTTTGTTTCCTGGATTCATTAGACCTTCAGGAATATTCATCAGCCCTAACCTCTGCATTATTTCCCTTCTCCGGCTAATCCCTTCCCCCAAAGTATTCCAAATAGTAAGTGATAAAAATTTCGAAAATTCATAATTTCACCTCGAAAAAATTTTGAAATCACTTGCTTTTGGACCTCGGATTCGTTATCAGCGACCCCGAAAACCTCCGAGAGACGATTTCGATGTGAAATTTTGAATTTTCAAATTTTTTTAATCACTGTTACTATTTGGAGTGCAAATTTTATCATTTTTCGAGGTAATGCAGGGGTTAGTGTGGATGACTGTTCCTATAGGTCTAAGGAATCCAGGAAAAAAAGAATTTTTAAAATCGGTGCCGTTCCATCACTTTTCTAGATTTTCCGGCTTATTAAGTGGACTATCCGTGGAACACAGTTTTGGAACTTTGTTCTAGAGCATCATTCTCGCTTCTTCTTGAATATGTACACTGTAGACAACCAGAAAAATCTACAAAAAACCTGGTGGTTGTTTTCACATACATTTGTACAATATGTTACTCGTTGCTAATTTCGTGCGTGTCTCTCGAACATGCGTGAATGTGTTTAGTACAATTTTATCTATTTGATTCTATGCAATGCAACCTGTATATATGGTATACGTTTTTATTATATTTTATTAACCCGACTTCAAAAAGGAGGAGGATCAATTCGTCTGTATTTTTTAATGTGTGTCACCTCAGAACTCCGTCATTTATGAACCGATTTTGAATTTTTGTTTTAAAGGATTTGGTTTCCCATTGGTCCCATTGTCACCAAATCGCATTCTGATGAGGGGATCCTCGCGAAATCGTGAAAAATCCTCATTTTATGTGTGTTAACCGATTTCTGCGAATTTTTTTTTTTTTTTGAAAGGGTATACTCATTCATAATGGGAAAATAAGAAAATTTTTTTAAAAATCGACTTCAAAAAAATTTTTAGCAAAAAAAAAACCGACCCCAAAAAAAAAAATTTTTACAAAAAAAAAAACCTAATGCTTGTAAAAAAAAACTGAAAATCTGTTATAAAAAAATGCACTAAAAATTAAAAAAAAAAAAAAACGGATAAAAAAAAAGTGTCGTTTAGTAGGTCCACTCATATTTAGACAAATAAAATCAGTTATAGAACTTCAAAGTCACTAAATAGCAAGAAATAAAACCTATTTTGACAAAATGGAAACCCGGCTTCAAAAATCAAATATTCTATAACAAATAATGCACTAAAAAGTAAAAAAATAATTGCATATTCTTGTGCCAATTTTAGTTCACCTAAGCGAAAATTTTTAAATATATATGTACAATTATTGTTATTTTTGGAGGCGGTGTCCAAATTTTTGTGTGAATTTCTCTATGCTGACACCGACTCTAAAAATAACAATAATTGTACATATTTAATATATTTAAAAATTTTTGCTTAGGTGAACTAAAATTGACACAAGAATATGCAATTATTTTTTTACTTTTTAGTGCATTTTTTGTTATAGAATATTTGATTTTTGAAGTCGGGTTTCCATTTTGTCAAAATAGATTTTATTTTATTAACATTCTTCATAAATTTATTATTACTTTTGTATGAGTTTAATTAAAATTTTTGTTATTTGATTTTGTTATTTTTGAGTATATTCTGATGATTCTGTAATGATATGTATATAATAGAGTATTTCTTAATAAAATACCTTTACACAATAAGTAATAATCCTACATATACGCATGTTATCTATTATTTATTTTATTCACTATATAAGAACATGTGATGTGAGGAAGAAGACCCTTTAAACAACATAATATTATTAAGTAAGTGAGTACAAAAATTGAATTTAATTCCCACACATTCTTCTTTACGGTGAGTATAGCGAGTACTTTATATGCTTTTGATCAAGAAATGATTAAAATATGTTGGAAGTTTTAGATTGAATTTATGTGATTTGATCAATTCTCTCATGTATGCATATGTGCCATACAGTGAAATCTCTTTAAATGGAGTAATAAATGAGACTTAGAGCCAAGGTTGTTACTATACTACTTTCTTTTAGTAGTGAATGTCGATGGTAGGGAATGAGGTATTCCAACTAGAGTCAAAAGGTATAACACTATATTTTTAAAATTTGTTTAGGCGGGCTATACTGTGGGAGTGGGGGTGTTTGGACTTTGCACCTCTTAGTATATTTCTTAGTATATTTCACGCCAGAAATATTTCGTATATTTCTGGCGTGTTTCTGTCTAAACGAACAGGAGTGAGATACGAAGTGACAAAGTACGAGAAACGATGGGCGACTGGAGGGGCACGTTTCACTTATTTGCTTTTGTTTATGTCCTCGACTGTAATTACAGTCTCTTTTATATTTCCATTCTCTTACCTTGAATCCCCACCATTTCTCACAATAAAGTTGTGGAGGGGTTCGTCTACTATCGTGTATTTTATTATTTTGATTCCAGGAATATTAAACTCGTCAAAGTTTATAATTCCCTGGCTTATGCTATTTTAACAATATTTTCATCTACCTATGCTTGTGAGTCATTATTTTCAGAAATGAATAACATTAAAGACTTGCTTCAAAACCGTTTGTCAGATGGCTCCAGTTCAGTGGCTCAGATAGATAGATTGTAAAGGCTGCCCTGGACGGCTACACTTCGGCCATAAGGTCCATTGTGGTGCCTAAGGATTTGAGTATGTGAGTGGAGTGGAAAGAATTTTTGTGTATAGACTAGGAATAGATAGGATATGCGGCTGCAGCCGACTATGATAGGAACTATGTCGTTATTCATCTGCAGTTCGTGAAGGAAACTGCAGAAAACCTTCTCAAGCATAGCCGACACTTGTACATACGCCGACAGTTTAGTCAATTAACCGCCCTTTTTTTCTTAATAATGGATAAACTGCCGATGTCGGGATTCGAACCCATAACCTCCCAGTTTCCAAATAGGCATACTGCGCAGACATAACGCCTTAGACCGATGGGTCACTTGGACTGGTAGTTCAATGGCTTACATTCTGCTAAAAGTAACAAAGAACCTAATATAAGTTATTTGGCATCTAATTTGCAACAGCAGAAATCACACTAATTTTTTCTTTCATTTTAACAATCATATAAAACGGTTAATGTTACTATTGTTCTAAGTTGATAGCATTAAGTTTTATTTTTTCTCCATTAATCACTTATTCAAGATTCTTTGATGGCACGTCACGGCTTCATTAAAATTTTTTTGGGAAAAATGGCTCGAAGATCAATAAAGGTTCTAATGGTAAGTAAATAATAATTAGTAGAAAAATAACTAGTTAAAAAACATCTGTACACAAATAAATAGAATACAAAAACAAGAATGTAAACAAACTGAAATATCTGACAAACAAATAACTGATATAACTAATATATAAACGTAACATTGAATAGAAAATCGTATAATGTATTAATACACTGGTTTATTATTAATATAATTAACGAGCATTGCCCGTTGCGGCTTCGCTCGTGAAAATTGTGTTAATACCTTATAACTGAATAACATAATATTTCTTCCCGCCAAGGATAGATTTTGGAAAAACTTTGTTACACGTATTTATTTGATTATTTATAATTTATATTATAGGCTAAATATCAATTCACATTCACAAGTCTAATATTAAAATACTGAACTTCCATACAAACTGGCATTCCATACAGATTGGCATTTACTTAATTTGACATTTAGTAACATGTAAAGTAATGGTCTAAGATCCGGCATTAGGGTCTAAGATCCGGCATTAGAAAAATCTACCCTCATCTGTTAATTGAATGAAATAATGTTTAAAAGGCAGATAACAATATTATAAATGCATGAGTGCAATGTCTGCCACAGTAGTCCTGCTGGCTATTAACATTAATTAATTATTTAATTAATATGATATAGTGTCTTTGTTTGTTGCTCGAACAAATATAATTGTCTCTCTCTCTGCGTAGAACACATTTTTTGAAAATTTTATTACTTAAAAATTTTTTTATATACGCTGCAAATAATATATATATGTATATATATATACATATATATATATATGTATATATATATATATATATATATATATATATATATATATATATATATATATATATATACCATTATCGGTACAAAAACAATAACTGCATTTTCTTTGGAGAAAATTCGCTAAAAATGTAAATAGTAATGCAACGACATCAAAAGACAGTAATAGATCATACGCATTGCACTACCATAACATCTCATGTAGCTCTGTTGGTAGAGAATTCGTCTAGAATACCAGAGATAGTGGGTTCGATCCCCACCCTAGATGTGTATAATTTTTCATATTAAGTATTTGATATCAAAGAATGTTAAAGATTGATTGATTGGTTGTTGCCCACAATCACGAGTTAATTGATTTAATACATTAACAAAATATTTACATCATTTCCCCTTCCAAAACCGTTCATCATTAAAACATAATCTAGACCGTATTCAAAATCTCTGTGTTAATAAACTATAAATATTATAAATTTTATTTATACTTTAATGTGTGTAATAAGATTTACTTTAATGTTTCTAATTGAAGAATGCACTACGTTATTTATAAAATTTAAATATAAAACTATACAAAATTACTATGAACACAAAATATATAAAATATATTTTATTTATAATACGATGCAAAATCAAAAAATGTATGTTCGATGTTTTTTTTTTATATTAAACTTCCTGTATCATCTAATGGCATGTATGTATGTTTGTATGTATGTCTGTTTATGTTATTAATAACTTCTGTAGAAGATTATTAGAGGCGCATATTATATTAAAATGTAAATATAAGATTTATTGCCAAACTCTATACACTCATATACGTTGGTTCATTAAAGATGAAATAGTCCAGTCAAAATGGTATTAAAAACCAGTTTTTCGAGAATATCTACTCTCCAGCGTCATCTAGGTTGGAAATAGTCATTACAAAAATTATAGAGCATGAAATTTCAAGCAACTTTTGTGACAAACATTTTTTGATCAGATAAATAGTCTACGAGTTAGAGTGAAGTCAAGCTCAGCAAATTTTTACAATTTGCAAAATCGCTACATTTTTTTGTTAGCCTATTCCATACGATACTGAATAGCATTTATGTCATAGATTTTGGATATCTGCTAGATAGAGTCATATGGCATCGCAACGAATCGTTTGAATCGATCTGCACAAGCTATGTTCAGTACGTCCAAAGGCATTATGGCCCCAACGCAGTCGTTGTTTTGACTATTTCTCCATACTGTAGTCTTCGAGAAAAGTAAATTTTTTCAACAATTTTTGAACCAGTTGACACATTCTAAGTCATATATATATATATATATATGCATATATATATATATACATACATATATATATATATATATATATATATATATATATATATATATATATATATATATATATATATATATATATGTTATATATATGTATATATATAACATTACATATATATAATATATGCACTCGCTCTGCTCACAAGATTCCAGATTGACCCCTGGTGTGGCCTTTGGCCTTGGCTCCGCGTCCTCCTCATCCTTTTAGCATGTAAAGAAGTAAAGAAGGAGTTTCGGAGGAGTTGCGTTGGGAAAATTAAACTTTTCCCGAAAGTTTGAAGTTATTACGCGTAGATTTCAAAAAACCGCATCCTTTTAGCATTTCTAGAAGTGGGTTAGAATTTGTATAGATGAGTCAGTCAATCAATCAGTCTGTTACACAAAGGGCTGTATATATTATAGGATATATTATAGGATTTAATATATGTATATATTATTTCATATATGCATTCGAAATTCAAGTAAAATTTCATAAATGCATTCGAAATTCTATTAAAGCATTGAGTGCCTTAATCCGTGGGTGATTAGTTTAGAAACGATTGAAGGATTTAGTAAAAGTTTCTAAAAAAGTGAAAATTTATACCTCGAAAACGGTAAGAGATAGAAGAAAATTTTTCAAGTACAAAATATTTTCCTTTTTTAAAAAGAAACAACTTTTTATAAAATAATTTAAATTTTTCGATTTTTCAGAATTTCTGTTCAAACATAGTAACTAGTTTTAGTCCAATCAGTTCATGGGCAAAATTTGATCAATATTTTCAATAGTTACAAAGTCGGAATTAAATTTAATAATAACTAAACTTCCTTATATGGTATACAATATGAAGACATAGTAGATTTACGCTAAATTAAAAAAAAGGTTTATTACTTATTAAATTTAAAACAATATATATTTTTAGCACCTAATAATTTTATTAAAAAAAAAAAAACGTGACAAATATTAAATATCTTTCGAAGTCATTTACAGTAAAATCACCTTTTCATAGTCATATTTTTCATTTTATTATTTATTTTCCTTGTTGTAACAACATGTTTTTAAACGTGTCTTGTCGCTTGATATTATTGTATGGTGGTAATTTTTTTTAATAATACTTTTTTTTTGAACTTGACTTTAGTAAATAAGATATGTAAATAAACATATGTGCAATATATATATATATATATATATATATATATATATATATATATATATATATATATATATATATATATATATATATATATATATATATATATATATATATATATATATATATATATATATATATATATATATATATATATATATATATAGATATATATAGGTACTTATGTAGATAATACCATACGTTAGACATTAATTTATTAATAATTTAAATTACATTTGTTAAGTAAATACTTTAACTATGTATCAGTTTAATTATTTATCAAGGTAAGATTACATGCTATATTAAATATAACGGGTGATTCATTTAGAGGCACTTTTTTCTCTATGGATTTTTAGACAAATGAAGAGTGAGTCGTGTTAACCTCTCATGGTTACTTAGCCCGGCACAGCGGCAGTTTTTGGGCTCTTGAAAAGCTTGAATAAAATCCACTGTTTTCGACAAAAATTTTGTTTAGTGATTAGGCACATCACTATCATTCGCCTTTTCCTGACTTAACGGATATGTTAACAAACAAAATTGCCGTATTTGGTCTGAAGAGCAACCTGAAGAGATTCAAGAGCGGCCATTACATCCAGACAAAACAACGGTTTGGTGTGGGTTATGGGCCGGTGGAAAAAACTGTTAATGGCGACCGTTTACGTGCCATGAGAACGGACTATTTGTTATATGAAATTGAAGCCCGTGATCTCCAGGACATTCGGTGGCGCCACTTGCCACACTGTACGTGAAACCATTGCTTTATTGCGAGAACAGTTAATTTTGCGCTTCGGACCGGTGAGAACTTCACCTCTAGACTTTTTCCTTTGGAGCTAAGTCCAAAGTCTATATGAATAAGCCGCGTACGATTGAGCAACTGGAAGCCAACATTACTCGCGTTCTTCGCCAAATACCACTCGAAATGCTCGGACGCGTCATCGAAAATTGAAACTGCAAAATGGACCATATTAACCGCAGTTACGGACAACATTTGAAAGAAATAATCTTTAAAAAAGATATGTAAAAATTGTTTTTTTTTGTATGATAATAATGATAACCCGATAAAATTGTTTATTTTTTAGTTAGTTTAGTTTTGAAAAAAGTGCTTCCAAATGAATCACCCATTATTTATATATAAGGCATCCGAATGGACCCTATGGCTGAAGTGTAGCCCGTCCAGGGCAGCCTCTACAATCTATATATATATATATATATATATATATATACATATATATATATATATATATATATATATATATATATATATGTATATATATATGTATATATATATATGTATATGTATATGTATATATATATGTATATATATATGTATATATATATATATATATATATAATTCATGTACCTGTTGAGTATATTCTAGACTTCGGCTTAATAAATACTATCATAACTTCCACCAAATTTCTATTTCAACGAATATTTTCGATTTCTATCTCTCGTAGCAAGATAAAATGTACAAGGGAAGTGACTAGCCTTTACTTAATTTGTTATTAAAGTAATAAGTCTGAACATTGATCACATTTTTTGACATCAAATGCTTGTTGTGAAAAATCATATATGGGAATCGAACCCACAGCCTCTGGCATTCTAGACTCATGTTCTGCCTCTGAGCTGCCTTAGATGCTATGGTAGTGGAATGAATAATTAAATATTTAATTAAAAATTCAATGACATGTTTGTCTACATAGTATTCTCTTAATCTTTCATACTATGTCTTCGTAACCTTAATGAAAATTGACATTAGTATTGTATTGTGATGCTTAAGTATGCAAAAGTACTAATATGTTAGGGCTATTTTACACGTGTAACTTTTCAAGAAACTATTCATAAGGCAAGACTTGGTGAACAAGCGCAGTAGTATTTTTTGATGAAACTATGCAGTTATAACACAATAGACTAGGCGTCTATTTCGATGCAATCTTATATGTAACTTTAGATGTAAGAATAGTGTGATTGGCTTAGTTCCTTGTGATTGGTTTACTATGATCATGTGACTGAAGTGGTTGACAAAGAAAGAAATATTTAGCAAGGCGAGAGTTACAAGCTATTAACAAAACATGCTATTGATATATTTCAGCATGTACAAAGAGATGTAAGTATCGTATATCACATACATTTATTGCGATTGAAAACATTCATCGAAACTTTCAGGTGTAAAAAAGAGCTTAGATTTATAAGTTAATGTTGGCATATTAATACTACCTGTCAATAATATAAAAAAAATTGATTCATTCATCATTATCATCCGTGGTGTAACAGTACCACACTGGGCTAAAAATCCACAAGTCTAGGCTTCGATGCCTGATGGATGAGTTAATTTTTTCATATAAATTTTCAATTAATTTTATTTACTTGTTGATTTGACTACTCGAAAGTCGTTCGGATTTCCTTAAGTTTTCTTACAATAATGTTTGCGATAAATCTTATAATTTTGGGTGTTTGGAAATTTCTATTTGGAAAAATTTTACCTCCTCTGGAAACTCCCCAATCATATAATGTAAATACTTATAACAATTATGTTTTCTTGAAGTGCCTCTTCAAATATTATAATCGATTTTATTTTTCTTATAAAAGTTAAATGATTTATTAGAATATAAATAACATAAATAAAGTAATATATTAATTATAATTTATGTAGACGTCACTTCCTTGAAAAGATCATGTACCTCTATTATTTATTTCCGGCATTAAACGCAATGAAATTTCGAAATATTATGTAACTTATAAACAAATAAATAGTATAACTACAAAATAGAATTTAACCTGATAGGTTTCAGAAATATGACGTAATTGCGAATTTTCTAAAAAAAGGGGAGTATGGGTTATTTTACCTCTTCACGAGAGATATAATTCGAAAATATTCGTTGGAATAGAAATTTGGGGGAAGGGTCGATAAAAAATGGAACTTCTGCTAATTTAAATATTTATCGTTCCCACCGCTACCACTAATTATCGACACTTACACTAAATTTCTTTTTCCAACGAATATTTTCGAATTATGTCTCTCGTATGTGAGGTGCTTTTGGTATTTGAAAGTTTTTAATGGGAAAATTTAGTCACGGGAAAAAAGTGGCTTAGGAACACAAGATTAATAGGAACACATTAATATTAAAGGGAATATTTTATATTTTGTGTTTTCATCACTCCGCTTGATCGTTTCTACTCACGAACTTGCAAATACGAAAAGCATATCAGAAATTTCAGTGAGATCGGTTTAGAATTGTGATCGTTAGAGGGTTTAGAAATTCATGTAAAATATATTTATATCTTAATATATATAATTCTGCTGTCCGTGTGTATGTGACTGAAGTCTTCCTAAACGGCTGGACCGATTTTGATGAAATTTTGTGTATGTGTTCCAGTGGATTCAAGAATGGTTTAGATTCATAAAAATGTATATATATATATATAATATATATAATATATATATATATATATATATATTATATATAATATATATAATATATATATATATATATATATATATATATATATATATATATATATATATATATATATATATATATTTATTTATTTATTTATACACTGTCAAAGGTCGCCATGAACATTACAAAGATATTACAAAAGATAAAAAAAATAATAAGATAAGATAATCAAAAAATTAAAATAAATTAATAAATTATTAATTATTATTATTTAATTAATTAATCTTTATTAAGAAGATAAAATTTAATTAATATATATTTCCAAAAGGGAAGTGTTATATTTATTGTTGACGCAGTTCCTGCATAATGCATTTTTTGTTGAAAATATAACTGATACCCAGTATATATATATATGTCAGGGTATATTAAGTTTAGTCCTAATTTTCCAACAGTTGAAAATACTAATTAGTCCATTTCCGCACATTCAATCTGAACGTCAGTGTGTAAACACGATAACTCAAAAACGAAAAGAGATACCGAAGTGAAATTTTCTATATGTGTTCTACAGCTAAAAACTAAGACCAAGTTCATGAATGAGCAAAATCAGACAATGTTTGGCCAAAATTGGCAAAACTATCCATCGTTGAAACCGTAAGAGATGGAACAGGAATTTATCGACAAAAAATATTCCTTTTTTAAAAACAAACAACCTTTGTTTGAAACTTTTTTTCATAGATTCAGTATATACCGGATATTTAAACATTTAACTCAGTTAATTGTGTTTATTTCACTTTCTTTAAATATTAATCTGTATCTGTATCACGTGTCTTAGTGTTATAGATCTATTATATTAAAATTATACCATGTTTTAGAGACATTTTTGTTACAGGCTCCAAAATGTAAAATTTAAAAATAAATCATTTTATAAGTTATTTAATATTTTTTCATTTGTGAAGTTTCAAAACAAATAAAAATTAATCACAAAATCGTTTTTCCTCCTTTCTGTCACGATAAATCAATTAACTGCAGTATAAGCATAAATCACAAACGATTGATTGTAATCGATTGTTGAGACAATGGGAGTGGTCATCTTCATAGGAAAAACACTGAATCTTGTTTTATTTTTAGAAGTGTATAAGAGGCTCTTAACTATGTTGCCCTCCTCCTAAATACGCTAGTGGTCCTTTTTCGAGACCTCGTTTTTCGAAATTTTGTTTTTCAAGAAGTTGATATAAAATTTCGAATTCACCCCAGTATCTAGATCAGTTTTTGTATTATAAATAAGTATTTCGACTACAAAGTAATCATCATCAGTATAAATTAGCTAGTCGTAATTTACTCTTTGACAATTAGAAATAGATAGAAAATCGAAATCAATAAACCAAAAAAAAAATAAATAAAAAATTAAACACAATACATTAAAATATAATGCAGGTTAGAAACATCCTGAGTAGCTGCTCATATTATAGAAAAGACCATAAAATCGACAAATCCAATTTAAAACTAGTAAAGGCAGTACAAAATCCTTCAGAGTTGGATGCATACGAAATAATTTATGTTCAGAAATTCAAAAGAAATATTATGAATGTACACAATGGACCTATTCCAAATTAAGATTTAACTAGAATTTTACGGAAAAATTAATCGTCAGTATGCTCGTCTCTTTCTAAAAATGTCAAAACATAAAAACCGGTTTACTGCGCAACGCATAACTTAGCACCAATCAAAAACGATCATAGAATAAAGTCAACGTCTGTCAAACATATATAAACAAGGCACAACCAAAAATCGTCGTGAGGATGAAACTGTCACCAAATTAGCAACGAATAACATATCCTGAGACAATATAAGAGTAATTTTAATAAGAGTGATGTTAACAAGAGTAAGATTGATAGATTGTAGAGGCTGCCCTGGACGGGCTACACTTCGACCATAAGGTCCATTGCGATGCCTAAGGATGTGAGGATGTAGCAAGAGTAATCTTGAATGAAATAAATTTTAACAAGAGTAATTTCAATAAAATATATTATATTTTAATTTATTTTGTTTATGTGTTTTTATTTATTTATATTTTTGTGTATTGATTTCGATTTTCTATCTATTTCTAATTGTCAAAGAGTAAATTACGATTAGCTAATTTATACTGATGATGACTACTTTGTTGTCGAAATACGTATTTATAATACAAAAACTGATCTAGGTATTGGGGTGAATTTGAAATTTTATTTCAAAAACCTAGAGTTCTCATTAATTATCATTTGATAATCTAATATTTAAAGCAGTTGATAAACAAAGCGCTACAGAGATGATAAAAGTATATCAAAATTGTTTTAAAATTTAATTTCATAAACAGAGAAAAATGTATTAGTGAAATTGTAAAAAATGCAGTCTCTTTATTTTCTACGTAGTAGTTGTTGTAGCGGTTGGAAGGTCGAAACCTGTCGAGTAGGACTTTCTAGGCATTTTTACCCACCCCTACAGGCCAAGGAGTTTGTATGTAGACTAGGAATTTGTAGTTTATGCGAGTGCAGCCGATTTTGATAGCCGATAACTATGCCGATATTCATTTGAAGTTTGTGAAAGGCAACTGCAGAAAACCTGCACAAGCCTAACCGATTACTTTCGTCTTGCCCATACTCTTGACAGTTTAATCAATTTACCGTCCCATTAATTTGTTTTATTTTTCTTAAATTAATTTAATGGACAAACTACCAGCGTTGGAAATCGAACCAGCAACCTGCCAGTTCCGAGCAGAGGGAAACAACTAGACTACACGGTCTATATGCATAAATATGGATAAATCACAAACGATTGATTGTAATTTTTATAAGACAATGGGCATCTTCACAGAAAAAATAAACTGAATAATTTTTATTTTAAGAAGTGCATAAGGGCTCCTATCCCATTTGCCCTCCTCTTTAATACGCTACTGTGGAGAGAAAAAATATTAGAAAACATTTTGCAATTAAAGTTGTGGCAATGAAATATTTAATCATCATTCTCTTAGACAAAGGGGATTTATTATGTTTAATTTTATTTTCCATACATGCGTCGATTAAGCGTATACAATATTCTGTAACGATTAATTACATTTAAAGCTTTAATTGGCAAAAATTATAGAGTACCACTTATTCATGCAATAGTACTACACATGGCCACAAAAGTAGTGTTCTTTTATTAGATAAATTTTCGAAGAAAATGTAGGTAATGTTTATTGGTAGGTATTGGTTTCGTACCGATGATGGACTTTCGGAAAAATTTATTCAAATGTTCATCGAACCTACCAATAAAAGATATCGAAAATCAATATCACTAAAATTTATGTATACTATAAATATATATATTAGGTTGATCAGAATGAAATTTGGTATCTGACGCCCTTTTTGTTTTTTAAAGGTTCGTTAATAGAAAAAATCTGGCAAAGGCTTTAGGTATGTTGTCGTGCTAATAGGCATAATAATTATTGAATGTTCCAAATTTTTGCACATTTATTATAAGGGTATTACATTAGACTCTTACACTTAAAAGTTGAAAAACTTAATCGAAGTTCGAATAATTAACATGGGGAGCATTGGAGAGTACGTATTTTACGCAGTATTTCTACCAGTTTTTTATTTTTAATCAAAAAACGACACTTAAGAATCTTTTTAAAAAATAACCATGAATTATTGAATTTGTTCTGCGAATCAAAAAAAAAAAAACGAAAATTATTGACCGTCTCATTGTTTAGTTATAACAACGCAAAGTGAAGCATTATATAAATAAATTAACGTGTCAGCATGCTGAACAGATACAACTTGACAACACTGTACGACAGTATACGTTGTACTGTTCGATAAACAAACAGTATATCAACTGGCGAAATATAAGCGACATTGTCGAAATGCAACTTATAAAAATGTTAGGTACTATTTGTATATACTTATAGACAAGTATCGTATGTGTAACGTGTCTACCGGTACAGTCTTGGACTAAAATCATGAGTAATTATGCTATACGTTCCTTCACTCCTACTATACGCATACGCTCCACAACTTTTTGACAATATTGTATCACGATATTGTCCTTAATATTAGTAAAGCGAATCTTAATATTAGTAAAACGAACAAAATCTTGATATGAGTAAAGCAGTAATAAATAAATTTTTCTACTATTCTTTATCTGACCATTTTTTCTGTATCTCTATAATATGTACATAAATATTTGCAATTTAAATTCAATATCCATATATTACTGTATTTCCATGGTGAACTTCATGGATGATCCCCATGGACATACTATATCAAAATAGGGAATATGCATGAACATTTTTTTTCACATTTATTTTCAGAATATGAAAATACTGTTAATACTGTAATACTATTTAAAAACGAAATTAAAATCCGACAAATATCGAGGAAGCTATTCGCTTTTAAAGATTATTATCTGTCTCTTTCTTGCAAAAATACTAAAAACGGAGTTTTACGTGTATTTTAAATGGTGAAAGTGTAATATGACGTCACATAACATATCAAGATGGCGATCACTCTCTTTGTCTAATCGGAAATTCCAATCATTCATATCTCGCTTATTTTTAAAGTTATTTAAAAAGTAATTTTACCTTGATATTTGTCAAGTAAACATGTTTCAATTGAAGTGAAAAAAAATTTTCATGCATATTCCCTATTGCATAGATCTAAAAATTGTTAAGAAATAAAATAAATAAATATTTTCCATAAATAGAACTTTTTTGTTGGGGAAATTAAATTATATTATTTATTAAGTGATGTATTTTTATTCCCAATTTCTGAGGAAATTCGCTTAGTTTTAGACGCATGCGTGACGAATTTTAAACATTTTTTCGAAAAAATGCTTCGAATAAAAGTTGTTTATTATAAATATACTAACAACTTTTATCATAAACATTTTCCCAGAAACCAAATGAATAAGGTACAAATCAACCAACAAATTTTTTGGCCTATAGTACAATCTAATCTTAAGTAATTAAAAAAACTTAAGATTTTAATTAATTGTATTATCGAAAACTTTGTATATAGAATTGAAGTCACATATATTGATAAGACACATTTGATTGAAATATTTATGATTATTTGTTAATAATAATACAATTTTTTACTTGTCACTATTTACGTACGAATAATACTTTTGAAATGCTTTGTTTCAATCATAATTTCTCTGAATTATGATTATCATTTATCAACTGGCTTAATTTGGAATGTGTCTGATACTTATGCAACGGAAGTCCAGAAAGAAAGAAAATCTACGGACTTTGGATGGAAACTTCTATTTATTATTGAATAAATCTTCGTTTCAAGGATAATAGAATAATAAAAATAGCAAATTGACTTAAAATATATATGTATATACTAGGGTCTCTAGTTTCTCGACCTTTTCTTATTTCTCGAGGCACGAGAATTCTCGACCAGGATTTCTCGAGTTTCTCGAGTATCTCGAGAAATTTTGAAATTTTTAATAAATGTTATTTCCAAATTTTTGCTTTATTACATATTAAATCAAATGGTAAATTTTATTAAATTTTGAAATTTTTAATAAATGTTATTTCCAAATTTTTGCTTTATTACATATTAAATCAAATGGTAAATTTTTAGTTACCATAAATTACACTTATTAATTAACAAATCGAATAAATTAATCAAATTAATCAATTAGAATAAATTAATCAAACTATACTCGGCTGGTCTATATAAAAAGTAAAGAGTAGGGTAGTGCTTAACTTTTTTATAATTATTGGGTCCCTACCAGTTCCCAAATGTACAACACTCTTTAATTAAATTTAAAAAAAACTCGACGCAGGAGCTGCGTCAACTTAGCGAATTTCCTTAGAATACATAAATCACTCTCTACAATTCATTACTTGATCATTTTTCTCAAACTCTAATGTGAACAGAGATATTTAGAATTTTAACTTTCAATCTTTAATTGTAAATATTTCTGTAAATATTAGTGTAACAGAAAAATGATCAGAAACGAAATTACCAGTAAAACTTAGTACCTACAACTTAACTCCTGATAAATTTTTCGATTTTTCAAATATTAAGGGAGATAGTCAAATTTTGTGTTTCCTCCTCCCTCTAAACCCCCTTTCCCCTCGTCCGATTTTACCTATTAACGAACTTGATCTTTAGAATACCATATCGCGCCAATAGAGGTATAATTTCAAACTTATAAATATCTTCAGATGGTCCTATATCTCCGATATAAAGCAAAATTCGAAATAATTTTCGAAAGGATAGAAACTGTTGCAAAGAATCTGTGTGGAAATAAAAAAACTCGAAAATATTATTGAGTAAAACTCCAACCTTGCGGCTTGCGGCACACACACACATACACACACACACACTTACACACACTCACGCACACACAAAAAGCAATATTCAAAAATGGTTTTTTATCAAAGGAATCTACTCGAACAAGATTTTTCTATGGAGGTAAAAATGAAGTTCAAGTTCAAATTCTGCAATTTTCGCTACTCGCTTCATATTAAATGAAAATTATGGTATAAAATACAATTTTAAGTGTTGCTTTTGATAAACTCTAGTACTTATAAAAACAAATTAATAAAAAACAATTTGATGCACCTATTATTGAAAATCAATCGCTCATATCCGTTTCTATTGAAAACATTTTTTCTATTAACAAAATGATTGACTACCGTTGCTTTGCGTATCGATATAATTTAGGTTATTATTATTATACAAAAGTTGTATATAAGGAATGGTGATATGAAGTTAAATTGTAATAATAATAATTGTAGTGTAATATCTATCTCTATTAACAACATTATTAACTTAATGTTAATTCAATTATTGTCAACATCCGGTGTGTTAAAGTTCTTTAAGAATTACCGTATATTATATGTACACATAGAATAAACACAGGAAATTGTTACACGTACATATAAAAATAAAATAAGACACTTTAATAACAACTCATTACAAATCAAATGTATTTTAATGCCCTTGTGCAGAGCGTATATGTTGTGTGTTGTTTTTATATTGTACAATGTGCTTCAAAAGTTTGTGTTCAATTAAGAACCAGGAAACCAGTCAAGTAGCCGAGCGGTCTAAGGCGTCATGTCTGCGCAGTATGCAGTACTTGGAAACTGGGAGGTTATGGGTTCGAATCCCGACATCGGCAGTTTGTCAATTATAAAAAAAAAGGCGGTTGATTGACTAAACTGTCGGCGTATGGACAAGAACGATGTAACCGGCTATGCTTGAGAAGGTTTTCTGCAGTTTCCTTCACGAACTCCAGATGAATATCGGCATAGTTCCTATCATAGTCAATTCCTAGTCTACTCACAAATTCCTTCCACTCCACTCACATTCTCACATCCTAAGGCATCACAATGGTCCTTATGGTCGAAGTGTAGCCCATCCAGGGCAGCCTTTACCATCTACCTCATCTAAGAACCAGGCATAATTTTTGGAGAACCTCGTCAACTTAGCAGAGGAAAGTCTAGAGGTGCTAATTTGGTGCTTAGTAGGTATTTTTAGTGCTTTTTTGGATTTAGCTAAAACTCCAATCTCAAAGGTTGATATCAAGTTAGCAGAGCTTTTACTCCATGTAAACTAAAAACCTTATTAAATATTATTCTCATTACATAGAATTTAAGAAACGTTCAAAACATCCAAAAAGTACTAAAATTACAAACTAGGCACTAAATTAGCACCTATTTATGATACTACGTAAATCCATTTTGCAGACTTTCCTCTGTTTAGTTGACGAGGGTTTTTCGGAGAGGTATTACAATTCGTGATGATGATAACAGCTTCGCTAAGCTAAGTCGTGTTGATGGTAACACTATTTATAATTGAAGTGTGCTCAGACCTTTTCTTTTTGGGCTATCTTTTTGAATTATCATATAAATGATAATTCTTAGAACGCCCAACAATCATTTGTCTTTGTGTGGTGATGTTATAGCTGGAGTGTCTGGCGACAGTATGAACTTGGCTGCCGAAAGCGTAGAATTACTGAATTACTATTAGGTAATAAATGAAATACATCAAAAGAGATTGATTTTAATGTTAAAGAAAAGTGAGACACTCGTGTTGGGTTGGGTCGAGTTTGGTTGGGCCTAGTTGGGTTGGGTCTGGTTGGGTCGAGTTAGTCAAATCTATACGAGTATTCACTAAACCTAATAGTAATTTAGTAATTCCACGCTTTCGGCAGCCAAGTTCATACTGTCGCGAGACACTCGTGTTATAGCTTTATTTTGAGAATCCAAGCTAATATCAACCAAAATAAATAGACTAAATCAAGCTTCAAAAAAATTGACTAAATACTCCTTCATTTGGAACATAAAACTAGATACAAATAAAACTGACTAGAAGGGAGCTGAAAACTTTTAGAGCTGTTTCGTAGGAATTGGCAGACTAGCGCGCTTTCTTACTTTCACAACTGATGGCTGTTAGGGGGTACTACAATCCTGCTAATTCCCATCCCGAAGTCAATTTCCAAAGTCGAGCTCTTTCTTTTAGAGACAATAACTTTAACGAAATGTAGACCTGACTTAGATAGGTATATCTTGGAGTATGAAAAGTACTGCACTTCAACCTTATTGTCCTAAGTAAAGGCAGAGCACCCTTTACTTCTGTCTAAGTTCAAGGATCGCTTCACTCATATCTTGGCAATAGCCAGGAGTTTGACTATCAGGTTTACCTGTTAGTAAACGACAGATTAGCGGTTAAAGATGATGTGGTTGAATATTTCTTCCTCTTCGCCACATAGTCTGCACATAATAGATCCATTGTGGAGTCCTATTATGTGTAGATGCTTTCGGAGGTGAAAGTGTCCCGTGATGAATCCGGTTATCTTTTGAAGTTGTATCCTGCTCAGGTTGAGTGCATTGAGGAACAGCCTCTTAGATGCATTACGAAACCGTATTTGGTTCTATGCGTTTTGGTCCCCAGAAAATATATCCCCGACAAAATATCCCGTGACAAAATATCCCGTGACAAAATATCCCCAAGACAAAATATCCCCAGACTAAATATTTTCACGATATACTGAAATAACTCATACAGAATATATCTAAGTAGGAGAAATAAAAAGTTTTTAAATTCAGGAAAAACAACATCCAAATATATCCAAACCCAACCAACTCGGGATATGACCGATGAAGTGAAAGATTGAAGATACTAGATTGTAGGTTGAAATAGTTAACTATTGAAATTAAGTATGGTAACTATTCCAAACTAGTACTTTAGTTTTTGCCATAATATGTGAAATATATAGAACGCTTTGTAGTGCGGGGGCTCAAAAACACGCAAACCCGACCAGCTCGGGGTATGACCGACGAAAAATATATTATACAGGTTTTAAACGCTTCATGCTGAAGACACGCAAGAGACGCGCATGTATCCGAATAGCCATATCGTATATCGTATTTATATACAAGCTTCAATATATAATTAAGTTTGTCGTAGGAATATTTTGTCTGAATGATATATGGTCTAGATATATTTTCCCTGGGGATATTTTGTCCCGGGGATATTTTTTCCCTGGGATATTTAGTCGAGGGTATTTTGTCTGAGGATCAAGACGCCTATTACCAAAAGCTTTAGGTCATGCAAAACAAGTGGTCTTAGATCCGGCATTAGAAAAACCTTCCCTCATCTGTTAATTGAATGAAATAATTTTTAAAAGGCAGATAACAATATTATAAATGTAGGAGTGTAATGTCTGCCACCGTAGTCCTGCTGGCTATATCATATTAATTAATTAATTAATTAATATGATATAGTGTCTATGTTTGCTGCTCGAACAAATATATTTGTCTCTCTCTGCGTAGAACACATTTTTTGAAAATGTTAATTTTTTTAAAACGAATTTTATACCGAGTATACAAGAACGAGTATACTTAAGATTTTATCAATAACTTAATAGTGATAAAACATATGATTATTTATTTGTTTGGTATACATTTGAGATGCATAGTACTGTAAAAAAGAATAAAATATTTATATTACAGGATGTAATTGTCTCATTATTATTCGATCATAGACGACTGTGATGCTGATGATGAGAGATGCTCTTTATTCTCTTGTGATGATCTATCAACAAGTACTATACTAAAACTATTTGATATAATAATATACGTACGTATAATACAGTGTGATTGTTATAAATGAATTGATTGATTTGACGATTTAATTGTTTTTGCCGGGAATTGATTGATTGATTAATATCGGGGTAGAAGCTATTGCACTTCGACCTTATGGTACATTGTGCTCCCCCTTCTACCTCAATCTAACGAGACTCGCTTTTCCCATATGTTGGCAATAGCCTAGGGCTTGCTTATCAAGTCCTCCCGAAGATTCATATATTCGGGGTGAGATGCACCGAATATCCTGTATCTGCTGTAACCTAGAGGTTCGTAGTTAAAGATTATGTGGCTGGATGTATCTTCCTCCTCGCCACACAATCTGCACATAATGGACCCGTTATGGAGTCTCATTGTGTGCAATGCATTGTGTCCCATCCCGGTAATGAATCCGGCAATCCTCCGCAGTTGCATCCTGTTCATCCTCAGTGCATCGAGAGATAGCCTCTTTGTTCCACTCTGAAGCAGTACCTTCCCGATCTCTTGCAGCGGGACTTTTTCCCAGTGATCAATTGGAATTCCTAAAATAGGCTCTGGGCCTATGAAGGGCATTCCGACTCCATTGTTTGCTAAGGTATCTGCTTTTTCGTTTCCTTCAAAACCACTGTGACCTGGCACCCAGATCAATTTAACATTGTTCCGTTTTGCCAGTTTCAGAAATTCCTCCAGACAATCCTTAATTACCTTTGAGGTGACTGCTTGATTGTCTGAAAGAATACATACGTTCTGGTTTATGTAGCCACTGCGTAGGTTCTCACGGACGCAAGCCGGTATGGCGTAGACTTCTGCTTGGAAGACCGTGGAATATTTCCCGAAGATGAGGCTTATATTTGCAAAAGTTCTCCAATGATTCCCACCCCGGGAATACTGAGAGTTTAAAGAAATTTTGGTTTGATTTTCGGCATTTAACGAAAAATAAACGGCAATCTTAATCAATATATCATAGCTACAATTACGGTATAACTATACCTATACGTATTTATATATGAACGATTCTCGGGAAGCCTCGTACCAGTAGTTAAAACCAAAGGAAAGGCGGGACGAGTTAAAAAAAAGGAAATCAAGATGGGCTGGTGCAAATGGTGATCGCTTTCTGATGTCCTCTGATGATGTTAAAATTCCGATCAACACTAAGGGTACTTCGTATAAATGAGTTATGTGTAAGATGAGCTATGTGTAAGACCAACCATTATGGGAAAGACCTCTACGGTTCCAAATATTAGGTGATAAGGAAACGTGATGCACAAAAAATGGGCTAGCGGTGTTATCTACCTATATAATTAACTTGACAAAATCAGAAACAAATACATTCGTGGGACATTCAAGGTAAGATAAATGCAGAATAAAGTGCGTAATGGTTCGTTTAGACTACTACATAAGTTGCGACACAAATGTCAGACATAATTTTCGATACTGTTCACACTTAAACAGATTTTTGTTTTCTGGTCACTAGCCAGACACAGGGTCAGACTTGGCCGAACGGACCCGGGTGGCTCCCCACAAGCCCGGGGCTTTATTATTAGGTAAATATAGTTCCAATTACTTATAATAAAACAAATCGGAAGCAAGCCAATCAACATTTTTTTAAAAGAGGAGAAGTTTCAGCTAAGCTGTCAATAACCCGATCCTAAAAGCTGCTATTCTCGTCGTCCATGATAAGATCCGATTCTGTGTTTAATATAATCAACGAATCCAACAGTTCTTGCCCCAATAGAGAGCGAAGTCGCGTTTTAATGCGCTTCAGCGCTGAAAATCGTCTCTCACAAGTCACTTGCGTGAACGAAATTGTGAGAATTACACAATATGCAACATATACGGTAGTGTACGTGCTGATGTGCATGTTATATTGTGATAAAAGTTTAAATGCACATGGTATGCAACTTTGGCAGACGTCCGAACCGCTTCGGGAAAAACACATGGCGTCCTTTGCATTTTACTCTAAAACATCTTCGACGTCTTTTACTTCACTCGGAGAATCAGAGTCTTTTATGTCTTGTTGCCTAGTTGGAACGTGCTCATCTCAAAGAAAAATTTCCAAAACAAGTTTTAATTTTTCTGTTTCATTTCTAAGTATGTATGAACTATCTACTTTACATGTAGGTCGCAAGAGCCGCGCCCTGGGCTCCGTGTGTCCCCTACTGTATCTATCGGTTGGCTGGTGGCAAACCCCGGACGCCAGGCTCATGGGGGGCTCGAGCACGCTAGGGCCCGGCTGGCAAACGCTACCTCGACTCTATGGCCAGTCCGACGTTGGATAGACACAAATGTACGGAACTAGTGTCCGAGCTGTTCACACACAAAATAACATATTGCTGCTTATATTGTAATTAAACAGCGACGTAAACGCTATATTTATTACTATATAATATATATATGGAATGTATGAAGTGTATGCAAAAATTTCGAATCTGTTTGAAAACCTGAACAGACACTTGGACACTCAGACACAAGGTGTTTACACAGTCGCTGCTTCGACACTAATTATAGTGTCGCAATAAATGTTCCAACTAGATACACTCGTGTGCTCACATAGACACTCGGTGTATACACTGAGTGCACGGTGTCTAGTGTCGTAGTCTAAACGAACCTTAAGAGCCGCCAGTACGGACTCGACATGAAAATCATATGACGTGATGAACATAGAAGATTAAAATCAAGGCAGAATGCATCTACCGATTATCTTGATGCGAACCGTCTCTAATGACTTTCTGACTAAACGCCTGACATGACTCAAAATCGCCAACAGTTGCGAAATAGCAACAGGGAATTTATTGATTTAGACACAAGTGCGGCGCACTCATTTAACATTTTCGAAATACAGAACAACTGGTCTGTTTGTAATATTATTAATAGTATTAATTAGCCAATGAATATGAGAAATATCGAAATAGTGTAGATTGTTGGTCATACAAGAATGTGACGAATTATTTTGCGGTTTCCAAAAAAAGAATTTGCGTTTTATTAATTGCGTTTTATTAACATAAATAACATTAATTAGGCAGTAAATGTGATAAACACAAAAATACTAAAGATTATTTGTTAATCGTTAACCATAAACATTTTATTTAAAAAGTTTAGAAAATAAAAACCTTCAATGTTAATCTTTATCACCGAACAAAAATTTAATGATGTCATATAACAAAATAAATGATTGTTTAAACCAATGTTTTAATTTATTTAATGATATGCATAAGCCATTTTTTATTATTAAAAAAAAACGTGCATACACACTATTGTTTGATTATTATGTAAAAATAGCTGACTATAATTAGTGATGCCCCGAGAGACGAGAGAAACGAGAATAAATCAGTGAGAGACGAGACGAAAAATAGAAACCTGATTTTCGATAAATATTCGAGAGACAGACGATAGTACTCTCTTTAAATCTCTATAGATTTTTAATCAGCAAAATGTACTAATGATTTAATTTTTATTCCCAGTATATATAAATATACAAGGTATATTAAGTTTAGTCCCGACTTTGTAACGTTTGACAATATTAACCCTTGACATAAATGCTTGGTATAGGCGTTCATAAAATGGCCTAATTAGTCAATTTCCGCGTGTCCGCCCGTCTGTCCGTCTGTCGGTGAACCCGATAACTCAAACGAAAAGAGATAATGAGCTGAAATTTTTTTGGTACATATCCTATAGCAAAGTAAGGTGAAGTTCATTAATGGGCAAAATGGGACCATGTTAGGGCAAATAGGGGCCTATCTTTGAAACCGTAAGAGTCATAACAAAAATTTAATAACAAAAAATCTTCTTCTTTTTAAAATAAACAACTTTTATATAGTATATATAAAAGTGAAGCTCATTATATAAACTATATAGATAAATTTTTCTATAAACTCAACAGTTTTCTCATAATTTGTGCTCAAAAGTTGCTCGGAAAGCGAAAAATTGCCCCTCTTTAAAACCTTAAGAAATTTTTTTTAAATTGTGGGACAATTAAAAAATTGGTAACAATTCAAACATTGATATACAACGCAGTATATACTGAGTATTCAAACAATTAACTCTGTTAATTGTTATATTACTTGTTTCTATATTCAATTAAAATATAAAAAATTAAATAAATTAGAAAAATATGCACTTTATATGAATAGAAAGAAGATTTTAAAGTTTTACAAAAAATGTTTTTTTTTTAAATTGTATCTTTTCTAGAAAATTTTCAACTGATGAGATAAGGCAATACGCTGGAAAATTTTTACAAGATTATCCAATACTCTCGTCTCGTAGCATCACAAACTATGATGCTGTGATACTACTGATGATGATAGATTATTTTAATTCTTGTAGATAATCTATCAACAAGTATAGTGCGATTGTTATAAATAAATGGGCTGTGTTATAAATGAATTGATTGATCTATATTCGTAATTAACATTGTATTTCTATAAAGTTAAGAGTATTAATGCAATGGCTATATTTTATAAAGCAATTATATTTCTCTTTCATTCATTGTATGTTAAATTCTAAGAAATTATTCTTACTAATTACATGGACAGTAAATTATTGGAAATAAATCGATTTTTTATCCAAATATGGATATGTGCTAAAATTCTTTTACTATTTTTATGTAGGTAATTTAATTTAATTTATACTAATACTAGATTTTGGTTATTTTCAAATGAATTAACCTTTAACAATCAAAAATGTATGTAATATAAACATTTTGAAGGACCCGGATTAGAAAGATTTTTGGTAATTGGTCTCCGTGGATGTGCATATGTGAAATTCGTCCCAATACGTAGATCCATTTTTGTATTATAAATACGTATTTGTATTATAAAGACGTATTTGGTGACAGTTTCACCAAATTCTTACCAAATTAGCAACCTTAACATATCCAGAGACAATACTAGAATAATACTAGCAAGAATAAATTTAACGAAAGTAATTTTAACAGGAATAATTTAAAAAAAATTTACTTTTTTTAATTTTTGTTTAATTATTATTTTTATTTTTTCTATTTATTTTTATTTTCTATTTATTTTTTAATTGTCAAAGAGTAAATTACGATTAGCTAATTTATACTGATGATCACTACTTTGTGGTCGAAATACGTATTTATAATACAAAAACTGATCTAGGTATTGGGGCGAATTTGAAATTTTATTTCAAAAACCTAGAGTTCTAATTACTTATCATTCGATAATCTTATACCATATTAAGATCACTGATTCTTTAACATTTTCTGTAGATTAGTTCTTCTAATTTTTTTTCATCGTCACTTATTAATAGATGAGAAATAAAATTGCTGTTTTTATTAAGCCCGAGGTACCGGTTCACATAAAATTTTTGATTAAAATTCCTTACGGAAATACAAGTAATCGGTTGGTACTTGGTAAATAACAAACCGTATCTACTACAAAATATCACCACTGGTTTTAATTAAATTTCTTTGTTTTTTCGCATGTTTTATGAGCATTATAATAAAATTATAAACAATATTTTCATAAATATAATAAAACAAAGGTAAGAGTAGAATATTAAATTTTTATACCCAGTATATATAAATATTCAAGGGTATATTAAGTTTATTCCCGACTTTGTAACGCTTGAAAATATTGATCGCCGTTATAAATGCTGGGCGTAGGTGTTCATAAAATGGCGTAATTCGGCTATTTCAGCATGTCCGTATGTCTGTCTGGTCCATCCGTGGACACGATAATTCAAAAACAAGAGATAACGAGCTGAAATTTTGTATTTGTGTTTTAGAGTTAAAAAGTGAGGTCAAGTTCGTAAATGGGCATCGGAGCGTGTATCCCCTCCAGGGGGGAGGTATATATCTTTGAAAATTACGCTTTGCGTTAACTTACGCTTCACGTTAAATAACCCTAATTGCAACACCTCGCGTTAACTAACCCTTTGCGTTATGTAAACGCTTTGCGTGAAGTTACGCTTCACATTACGTACCGCTTCGTTTGATGTAAATGCATCGCGTGAAGTAATGCATCGCGGGAAGTAATGTTTCAATATTATTTTAATACTGTTTCATAAAACACATAATTTATATTTTATAAACTTTGAATTTGCAGAATTGCTAAGAATTCAAACATTGATATACCGGGTATTTAAATAATTAACTCAGTTAGTTGTTATATTACTTGTTTTTTTAAATTTAAATAAAAGGTGTAAATTGTAAATTATAATTCTGCCCCACCACCATACCCACACTCATACATACATACAAACTTACATATATTTATATACAAAGTGCACTAACATTACATTTTAACACAAATCTGTATATAATTTTTTTTTTTTCTGAATGGAATTCTTTTGTTCGTAATAATAATCACATGTAAAAAAAAAACAGACTTTAGTATAGTGATTTGTTTCCTTTTAACATTCGATATTATTTCATTCATAAAAATCTGATGCAAGCGTCACACGACGACCTCTATATACAGAGTATAATGCAATTAAATATGGAAAAAGTAATTTGGAATAAAGATTATAAAAATAATCAAAGAGAACTCTAGTTTTTTTGAAATTATATTTCAAATTTTGCCCCTATTCCTAGAACATTGTTTGTATTTTATAAATACGTATTTCGACTACAATGTAGTCATCATCAGTATGAATTAGCTAATTGTAACTATCTCTGGGATATGGATTCAGAGATAGTTACGATTAGCTAATTCATACTGATGATGACTACATTGTAGTCGGAATACGTATTTATAAAATACAAACAATTGTTCTTGGAATAGGGGCAAAATTTTAAATATAAGTAATTTGGAAATTTATTTCGTTTTATTGCATTACAAAATTTTAATTCTTTAACATTTTTTTACAGGTCACACTTAAGGATGTACCAGCGTAGTGTACAGTACACATACAGACTCATTATCGGCACACAGAACATACTATCAAATATTTCCGGTACGGTGATCTGGCAACTTTTCTCTGTGCATATACCTATTTATTATTATTGCATATGTCAACAGCATATATTCCCACTCTTTACTTGATGTAACTTGAGAGAGATTGGCGCACAACGTTGTCAGACCACTTTTTACCATAAACGGAATGTGTTATAATTGGACAAAAATAATATTTTAAATTATTATATTTCAGATTTATTTAAGAAATATTAAGGAATCCTCCCCTAGTTTTTTTTTAAATTCTGTCGATTATTTTTTCTAATACAACAGATAGTAGTTGGGCGGGCATGAAGTTTTACATGCATCTAATGAGAGAGAGTGAGAGAGAATGATATCTTTGATATTAATTATCTCGCGTTCTAAACGGTCAAAAATTCTGAAACTTCGGGATCTATTAGAAAACGTTATTTTTAGTCAGTAAAAAAATTTGTCGAATAGTGATAGTATGATAGTAATAGTAATAGGATAGTGATAGTAGTCACTAGCCAGACACAAATGTACGGAACTACTGCCGGAGCTGTTCACACACAAAATAACTTATTGCTGCTTATATTGTAATTAAACAGCGACGTAAACGCTATATATATTTCTATATATAATGTGTATATGGAATGTTGGAAGTGTATGAAAAAATGTCAAATCTATTGAAAAACCTGACCAGACACTTGGACACCCAGACACAAGGTGTTACACAGCCGCTGCTTCGGCATTATTTATAATGTCGCAATAATTGTCACAACTAGAGATCCTCGTGTGCACACATAGACATACGGTGTATACACTGAGTTTACGGTGTCGTAGTCTAAACGAATATATATATATATATATATATATATACATATATATATATATATATATATATATATATATATATATATATATATATATATATATATATATATATATATATATATATATATATTTAATGCAGTTGGAGTGGTCATAATATCACGCATGCGCAAGCACACGTAGAGATACTCAACGCATGCACCTACGCATACACATATATGCTTATCTCTCGGCCATACCCCTTCCATTCTGGCATTCAAGGCTTGTCTCTTATTTCTTCTCTATTGAGTCATTTCCCTTTTATTGTTACAAAAACAAAAAAACCTTTAAAAACGGTATGTCGCTAAAGAAGTTTTACTTCAAAATATTACTACAGCAAATTATTCATGCAATATACAGTTGTTGTCTAAACATAGAGGTAAAAACGGATAGGTAGTAAACATTTGAGTACTTTTACAACATATGTTAATATGTGACCAAGAGTTTGTAAGGGAATTCACCTTTTTTGAGGAAATATTTGTTAGATATTTCATAAGCTTATTTGTTTTCATTCAGGTTTTTGCTTTATTTACTTTATTTTAATTACTGTGAATTAATCATATTTATTCATGACAATATTCGTGATAATTGTTAATTAGTTATTAGTAATTTATACCACCCTATTGGTTGTGTTCAGCGTGTTTTTTATTTGAATGAAATATGTTTTACCCAGTACTTATAGACCATAAAAGTAGTTTAAATTTTTGTAGTTTAAATCAAATTTTTTAAATTGATTTGTGCTTTATTAAGTTCGTTTTCTAAAAAAAATGCTTCTGGTAGTTCATTATAAATATACTAACAACTGTTATTCGAAGAAATTTCCCATAAACCGAATGAATAAGGTACAAATCAAGTAACAAATTATGAAAAATGAACCCCACTTTTGTATGTCTTACAGTACTACACCCATATACAAAAGTTCTAGTTCATGTGATTTTTAACCCGACTTCAAAAAGGAAGATGGTTCTAAATTCGTCTGTATTTTTTTTTTATGTGTGTCACCTCAGAACTCCGCCCATTGGTCCCATGGGCCTTCTGATGAGGGGATTTTTTACAAAAAAAAACCGACCCCAAAAAAATTTTTACAAAAAAGAAACAAAATGCATGTAAAAAAACTAAAAATCTGTTATAAAAAAATGCACTACAAATTAAATAAAAGGCGGTGTCCAAAAGTTATGTGAATTTCTCTATGCTGACACCGCCTCTAAAAATAACAATAATTGTACATATATATTTACAAATTTTTGCTTAGGTGAACTAAAATTGGCACAAGAATATGCAATTATTTTTTTACTTTTTAGTGCATTTTTTGTTATAGAATATTTGATTTTTGAAGTCGGGTTTCCATTTTGCCATCATTATTTCCACATATATGTGTTGAGAAGATCAGTAATAAAAAAACAAATTTTCCAATTCAAAAAACCTCAGCTAAAGTTTCTGTGATTTTATATTTCATGGTGTAATGGTTATATGACTTTGAATACAGTGATCCGAGTTCAAAACTCGGTGGAAGCTATGTTTATATTCTTTCTTTCGTCTTAGTAGTAACATATATCTTTTGTGGATATTAACTTTTCTTTTGTTATCAACGGTTCCATGGTGTAATGGTTAGCACTCTGGACTTTGAATCCAGCGATCCGAGTTCAAATCTCGGTGGAACCTTTGTTTATATTATTTTATTCTTCTTGGGAGTAACATATATAATTTGAACGCAGTATTAATTTTTAAAATATTAATAATGAATGAATACAAAACTTATAAATGAGTGAAGGATTTTAGAAGTATACATACTTTTAGTTATGTATAGCTCATTAAAAAAAAATATTTTTATAGGATAGGTTATATTGTTATATAACTGTAAAAAATATCTAGCGCCGAAAAACTAAAATTTAGTAAAAAAAAAAAAGTTAAAATTAACAAACGCCAATGGGCAATTTGAATACACTCCATTCTGGTGCGCTTGTCGTGACGTCACAGTATACATAACAACTAGTAAACAAATGTTCTACTATTGTCCTCTGTTATTCATCAATATTTGATAATTAAATGTTATTATATCATGGACCAAAATTAAAACTACTTATAAGTACTGTATTGTGCCATTGTTCTTGTCCCGAGATGTGTGTGTCATCATAAACACATGAATTTTTGATAAATTAGGTGATTGTAGTGTTTCACCGAGGCTGCGAGGTAACAACGTAACCGAGGGACGAGGCGAGGCGAGGTTAAAAATTTTAATCCTCGTTACTAACCGAGGCGAGGCCGAGGCAATTTTTACAAAAAAACATGAAGCAATAGATGATTATTTTGCAAATATTTTTTCAAATGTCCTACGATCCTACCCAGTAGATGTCGAAAGTCATCGTCTCTAAAATTTATATACATATATATATATATATATAAGTTTTTTTTACCATATTATGTATATTCATGCAAAATAAGTCTAAGTTAGTACAAATTTTCCCTCGGCCGAGGCGAAGCGAGGATGATGGCTAACTCAACCGAGGCGAGGCGAGGCTAGCCAACATTCTGCCTCGGCCGAGGCGAGGCGAGGCGAGGTTGACATTTAAAAAAAACGAGGCGAGGCGAGGTGATACCAAAACCTTGCCTCGCCTCGTGAAACACTAGGTGATTGCGCCTTCACATAACCACTATCACTCATTTTCCAAACAGTCCTTGTTCTTTCTCACGATACTAATGTAATAAAACTTCTAAATATGTTAAAAAATCACAAAAAATCTTCACTCAATTGTAACCAAGTCAAACAAGTACGCGCTTGTTAACACTGTCATTATAGACATTGACGTCACATTCGATCTGACCAATAGCGTTGCGTTTCAAGTATTTTGAATTTCCATCAATTTTTTTACACTTTTTAATAATTATTTTCTTAACGAAAAAGACATTATATTAATAAATATTTACATAGACATAATTCTAAAAGAATAATGTTCTTCCATTATGATGAGTATATACCTATATTTTATTATCACCGGATACATAGTGTAACGGTTAGCACTCTGGACTAGGAATCCAGCAAGCCGTGTTAAAATCTCGGTGGAATCAATGCTTATATTTTTTTTATTCTTCTTGGTATTAACATATATCTATTGTGGGTTATACAATTATCTTTTATCATCAACGGTTCCATGGTGTAATGGTTAGCACTCTGGACTCTGAATCCAGTGATCCGAGTTCAAATCTCGGTGGAACCTATGTCTATATTTTGTTATTCTTCTTGGTACTAACATATATCTATTGTGGGGTATCGAATTTTCTTTTATTATCAACGGTTCCATGATATAATGGTTAGCACACTGGACTTTGAATCCAGCGATCCGAGTTCAAATCTCGGTGGAACCTTTGTTATATTTTTTTATACTTCTTTGTAGTAACAAATATGTTTTGTGGGATATACTCTTTTCTTTTATTATCAACGGTTCCATGGTGTAATGGTTAGCACTCTGGACTTTGAATCCAGCGATCCGAGTTCAAATCTCGGTGGAACCTATGTTTGTATTTTTTTATTATTAGTGGGACCAACATTTATCTTTTGTGTAGCATTCACCTTTCTTTAAATATCAACGGTTCCATGGGTGTAATGATTAACACTGTGGATTCGAATCCAGGTATGCGACCTCAAATCATTGTGATAACTATTCGGTTTTTATTTCCATTAGCAATATAAACAACTGTATAAAATAACTGTTCATATTAAATGAATATAAAAACTTGCAATTTCAAACAAAGAAATTAATAAATTGATGCTGATTTAGCAATATATACGTATAGTATATAGCAAAGTACCTACTATATAGTATCTTCGCTTGAGACAAAGGAATTTATTTCATTTTACGTAAGTATATAGATACTAGTTCGTTCGACAATGCGTATTGGTACTTACAAGCAAGTGTATTTTGTATGTATACTTTCCTGTAACTCTTCTCTGGTAGAGAAAGAAGCAACCACATTTATAAAATTTACATTGGCGTAGAATGTAAATTACTTTGTCAATAGTTTTCTTATTTTCGGCACAATGTCTGAATGGGTTAAACTATCTACTTGAAATTGATAAAATAATGTATTTCACAAAAATTGAATCGTTAATCTTAATTTTAGCTTGAGGGTGTTAAATATGAGAAATAATATTGGCAACAATAAAGTCTACATAATTTTATTAGCTAGACGTATAATTAACTATGTACGCCAATTTCGCAACCCACTTTTCACTCAATTCTAATCGTCGTCATTCAGATCATTATTACCATCTAGATGGAGTTAGAAAATATTCCTTGAAATAGAAATTTGGTAGAAGTGTTGATAAGAACGAGAAAGCGATCTGAAACTACATTTTTTTTTGTCTTGAAATAAAAACAAATAAATGTAAAAAAACAATGGTTTTAGGTTTTATTTTATAAACAATGAAATGTTACTTTACTTTTCTTAGGCTATTTCATTTTTTTTAGAGGGAAAATTCGGTTTAATGTTTTTGAGGTTTATTAATAACAAATTTTGATAGATTCCTATTGATATTTTCCAAATTGATAAGCAGATATTTCTGAATTAGAAAGAAAATTAACTAGCCATGCAACTAAAACTTAATGATGAGAATTGTTTTAGGATTAAGCATCCTCTTGTTGGAAAATATTAATTAAAATGGCAACTTAGTTCACCACCTTCTTGTATCGTTAACGGTTCCATGGTGCAATGGTTAGAACTCTGGACTTTGAATCCAGCTCTGGAACTTTGAAACTGTGGACTTCCTACGCAAATTCCTTCTACAGAAAATATATAATATCATTATTATCTATTTTCTGAAGAAGGAATTTTGTTTCCGAAACTATAGTAAAAAAAAAAAATGTTACAAAAATCTCAAATTTTTTGAGATAATAATTCTAAGGCAGTTTGGTCAAGTGACGCGACCCATTCAAAACAAAAGGTAAGTTCAATAATTTAAAAAGATAGTAAAGAAAAAAGACAATAAATGACAAGAGTACATAAGTCTCAGATAAAAGTAATTTCAGGGTAATTTTATGCAAAATTTGTCATCATACATTTGATCTAAACAATGACCGTGATTGTTGAAGGTCTTGAATGTTCAGTTATACAAAATTGATACTACGCTACTGAAAGTATTGATAAACTGCAAAACAAATATTCTTGTGTGTTCTCTTGCAAGTAAAAGTTTTTTTACTTAAACAAGAATTTAACAAAATGTACAAAAATGTTCTATAATAATATCTCTCTGTACTTTGTGAATAAAACAAAACAGTTTTGTGTCGATAATATGCACAGACTTTTTATTGTATGTGATATTTTGTACTATTTTTCTTGTACGAAGGTCGTAACCTTCTCATGCATATGATATTTGTTTTTATTTTTGTATACATTGTTCATTTCAATACTGTTCATGATTAATTAAGAATGTCTTTTAGAATGTTTAATAATGTCTTTCACTTCATGTAACGGTCAAAATGTAAAAACAAGGATAGTTGCAGATAACTGAGCTAACTGTTTAAATATTCCGTAGACACTCAATTTTTGATCAGTGCATTTCCCCATGCGCATATCTATATATATATATATATATATATATATATATATATCTAAAAATGTCTATAACTATCTATACCAAGGTACTAAATTTCAGAAATTGTGGTAAACATGTTTAATTTATGAAAAAATTTTCTAGTAAAAATGCTTTGTTTAAAAAAGTTGTTTCTTTTTATATTTTAAATTTTATATAACCCATTGATAAGTGGGGGGTGAGGGGCTTGCCGAATTTTCTCCCTCATGATTTTGAAGTTACTTTTCAGCTATAGAGTACGCTAAAAATTTCAGCTCATTATCGTTTTTCGTTTTTGACTGGCGATTAATTAAAACATTTTATGAATATCCATATGAAAATTGGTTTGTTTCGGTCAATATTTCTAACAATGTGTAGAAATGTATTAATGATGTACACTCCTGTTCAAAAAAAATGAACCAACCTGAAATGTTAATTTTTTTACATTTCATAAAACTCCTCACTTTCGTAACTCTGTATAATCTATAATTTTATTATTATGTGTTCGTTGTTTATTGTATTGATATTAGTATATATATTCCAATATTTAATTTTTTATATACAACAAAAATATTTAGTACAGGTATAATTGGTAGATAAGTATCAAAAACTGTTCTGTCGCAATTTTTTATTTTTATTTTGTTCTTTTTACATGTAAAAAAATGTTCTTTGTTTTGATTATAGATATGCATTTTTCCATGCAGAACTTTTATCCCCAAAAAATTTTATTTTCGACACACCTTAATATTTTCCTAATACAAGTTTTATTGCTATATGACTCAAAACAAAAAACTCATTTCAAAAATTGTTTAGCCGTAACCAATAGTTGTGCCTATATTGATACATTTATCATAAAATGAAGACTTCTCAATATTATATGCTTGTATCATTTAGTTCAGGAGCTATAAACCACGTAAGCGTTTTAAATATTTAGTTTAAACCCCTTCCCTCACCCTGCCATACTTGTTTTGTGTTACGTAATGTTTTAAGCTAATTACTTTGTTGAAACTTTTATTCAGTAGTAAAATTAATTATAAATAAAATCAATAAAAGTAATTTATACTCAAATTTTCGTATTGCCAGTTCACGTGGAATTTAACAAATTATTAATTGAATCAATAACTACCCTTTCCTCACACCAAACATTTGTTGTCCACCAACGTGCTATCAGTCAGTTGAAGAAATTTAATAATATATTACATTTCGTTAGGCTTTGAACCACGTCAGTTTAATTGTCCGTTTCTTAATTAATTTTTCTCATAGATATTACCTATCTGTGTTACGTAGCATGGAGTTGCATGACCCTACCCTCCATTTAAAATAATAGCATAACATAATAACATACCCCTCCTGTGTTCCTATGTATTGAACCCTCTGATATTGTCACAGTTTGAATGGATCAGTCTATTTTCAATGTAATGGGAAGGAAACATATGGATGTTTCCAACAGTTTTAGTCCATTTGTAATTTTATTTAGAGATGTGAAAGAAAATCAGTGATAACCAAGAAGTGACAACTAGAATTACCAAATAGTCGTCTAGTGGCACTGATCTCAATTTACTGTTGTTAATATATTGTATGGTTTATAAAATTTGGTTTATGTATTATGAATTACTTAATATTAATAAATAAAGATGAATATATGATATTACTTTAGCTTTTTTTAATTGCCAAGAAAATAGTTTATATTGTTGTATATCTGTCTCTTTCTATTGCTCTCAAAATATAAGTGTTGGTCTTCATTAATTATTTTTATTATAGTAGGCGTAGCAATTATATACAAATTTCAAATGGAAAATAAGAAAGGACATTATAATTATACAAATTGAGAAGAAACTATTTGTCCTTTTAATACAAAGAAAAATGCCCAAATAAATTTATTTTTAATAATTAATATTTTGTCTTTTACTATTCAATGGCCATGATTTATTGCGGTTATTGCCTGATATTTGTTTACAGAGAAATATTTAACATTATTTTTAGCTTATAAGAATGATGAGATGAAATCTTTATAAAATATTTCCTCGAAGTGATGGTTATTTTTTAAATATAGTTATAATAAGTTGAAATATGTTAGCCTACTACTTTGAAATATTTTAGCCTTACGCGCATGCAAGGTTCATTACATTTGAATTTGATTCTAATAGTTTAAGCCGCGTTTACACCGGAGTTAATAACACGTGTATCTAACATTTGTTGATAACATTTAAAAAACAGTCCTGAATTTGTTGGTAACATTTGATGTTAGCAACAAAAATCCCTTGTTAATAACACTAATTTTGTTACCCACCAAGACTCGGTAACATTCTCGGTAACAAATGTTACTGCACATTTTGGATGTTGGTAACATTTCTCCCTCCATGCTACACTCCCCAACAGGTCCTGCCATTGTTTTTATATTTTGAATACAAACAGTATTTGATCTAGTTGTTTGTGTTTACTGTCCTGTGTTCACAAATCACAATGGAAAATTTACAAAACAGAGTAGAGTAGGAACTGGTATTGAAACTCATGGATCTATATCAAGTATTCAAAGTCACAACTTGGTCATTCGTAGAAAGTTTTTGAAGCTCCCATCACACTTTAAATCACCCGAAAAGCATGTCACTTGTTACTATATCTAGCTCTTGCATTCAGAGAATGTTTAACCCAGAATCTTCTAGAATTCTTTTGGTTCGCCAAAATAACACAGGCAGCTGCAGCAAGAACCATGTCCTCCATTCTCGATATTCTCGCGAAAACTGACGTGACGAAATGTTAATAACAAAGCTAAAAGTAAAAACCAAATGTTAATAACATTTTGTTTATAACTTTTGTTATTAACCTGTGTTTCCAACAAAAAGTTGATAACAGTTACTAACTCCGGTGTAAACGCAGCTCATCGTGTTAAAAATATATTGTGATCAGCTTAAGAATATACAATTTGTACATATACAGATTGTGTGTTATGTGTAAACAGACAAATGATGATGCTTATAAATAAAAATGTAAACATTGTACACCAACCAACCGCTCAGCAACAACATCGTCGTGGTCGTGGTCGTGTATGTGTAATAATTTGTAATAGGTTTTTATTAAGATTAATTAATATTAAGCATAATTATTAATGGATATGCATTAATTTTTAACACACATAAATGCTTATGGATTTCTTTTTCATGTATGAGATTTAATGATGGGTAAATAAACTAACGACCTGATTTGATTACGTGTGTTGCTGGACCTCTTATACCGTGTGTGTTGGTAAGCTTTTCCAATAGAGAATCATTGTTAAATATTATTTATTACTAGCTGTCCATGTGGTTACTGTATAAAGTCAGTTAGTACACATGTAATGGTTAAATATATTCATTGAATTCTTAACTTTAGTATGTGAATCACAAAATCCCCACTCTTAAATGACAAACAAACCATACGCAAGCATGTGTATGGTTGATGACTGTATATGTGATGACTCTCTTTACATGTGTACCGACTGACTTCATACAGTAACCACACGGACAGTCAGTAATAAATAATATTTAACATTAATTCTATATTGGAAAAGCTAGCCAACACACACTGTATAGTCCAGTAGGCAAGCCCCGAATTTATTTCATAGTATTATTTGAATTAGTTAAGGATGTTTGGGAGACACAATCGAATGTAAAAGTATTGAAAATTAGATAGTGACAATACTAAAAGAAATATATATAATTTATAATAAAATAGGAAATTTTACCAGTAATGTGCAGTGAATTTACCTTAAATTTAAATCAACAAAAACATATATCCTTTTTGTTTTTATACCATGTCCATATAAGTGACGAAAGACAAATTTTTTAAAATTTCTATTTTTAATTTTTTTTAACAACCGAGGTCAAGTTATATGATTGGAAAATTTGGGACGCTTTGCAGCTTTTTTAATGCTAATTGAAAGGAATTTAATTTATTAAGTGAACAAATCTCCTTAAAAACACATGTTAAATTAGAGTTTTTTAAAATTTCAATAACGACTTAGTAAATCGTATTGGAATTTTCACAGTAGCTTTAGCATTGAATGGCTTTAGCTACTAAATTTTCATTCATTTCGTAGCATTTTGACATACCTCCCAAACATCCATCCAAATATCCAAAAATTTTCGAGAAAAGCTTGAAAAACCAAAATATCACTATAGTAAAATGTCACTAACGATAGAGAATTATAAAATTAAATTTATAGATATATCTATAAATCTGCAAGATATATCTATAAATCTACAAGAAAAGGATATTTTTGCTGATTTTCAGGCCTATAAATATTGCACATTCTAAGAATAAAGGAACGTGGTTGCCTTTGTATCCAAATATATTTGGGTATGTAGCGGTTTCGCTATTAAAATCTAATATACTTTAGTTTATTAAGATATCTTTGCATTTCAACTACATACACCCTCTGATATTACGGTAATTATTTATGTTCATTACTTTGGTAACTATCAACAAAGTCAATTTAGACATTTTGATAAATTAATTTTAATAAAGATATAGATGATCTTATCACACTGACGTCAGATCAACATTATCGTCAATGGTGACAAGTTGAATCTGAATTCGTGCATCCAATTTACCAATGAATAATTTTCGAATGAAGCGTGAATCAGGATTTAGACCACTTGATAGGGATATCATTGTATTATAAAATAAATGGAGAGAATCGAAATTATTTTGAGATAAATCCAATAATTTATTTAGACGTTCTTTACGAGAATGTTCAAATGATTCTTTAAGAATATTTTTGAGTGATTTAAATTTAAATTCTTGAGGTGGATTGATAATGATATCTCTAAGATAAGAAATGTAATTGACAGGTATAGCTAAAGAAGCTAGCGTGAATTAGGTTTCATTGTTAATAATATTTCCAATACTAAAGAAACGAGAATCCTGAATTATCCATAATTCAAGTCTGTCATATTAAATTCTGGAAATTTTTATTGTTTATTTCCTTGGTAACTATCAACACAGTCATTCCGATATTTTCTACGATTCAATTAATAAAGATAAACTAAATCTTTCATCGTGTCTATTTATTATTTAAATGTAAGATTATTAATTATTGGATTCTTTTATATAATCCAACCTCCTACAAGTGCTTTAGCTTTGTACTTTATAATCCTGTTAGTAAAAAAAAAACTGCTACACTATGTTCATTTATATTTGAAATAAGTTAAAAACATAGATAATTGTGATGAAAAATTTACAGGAAATCGCTTCTAATATGTAGAAACTTTTAAAATTGTAGACATTCAAAAGAATCGAAAAAAAATTTTCCTCTAAAGTGGAGAATTTTAATTGGTTGACATTAATAAATTTAATATAATACGTTTTAATTTCAATCATCTTTGTGGAAACTTATCCAATACCAAATATAAATAGATTAATTATGTGTAAAAAAAACCTACATACTAATTAAATGTTCTTTAATCAAGAAAATCAACTCATTAGAAATGCATTTTATAAAAAGTAAACCTACTGAATTCAGGAAAACAAAAGAAAAAAAAATTGATTACTCATTTTCACAGGAAATTATGTCATTTGTTTTTCCTTCACAATAAGACGTAAAATAATCTCTGAAGTGCATATGACTAAACGCAGCGCCACACGACGCGGTCAACGTTTGAAGCAAACGTTTGGCCAATTTTGCCTCCAATATTTGAAGCAAATATTCGAAAACTTGTATTGGGATCAAAATGGGGGATACGTTGGATGATGCGATAGTCGCTACGGGCGTAAAAATAGTTTTAATGGCTTGTTGCAAAATTCTAAATGACTTCTTGAATTATTTTGAGTGAACACATTTTTCATGGAGATTTTAATATAGAAAATTGATGGTAAAAACATTTTTCTTGGGCGATTTTAAGTGTAAAATAAATTAATATTATTCCTTTAATAAAAGGACAAATACAATTTAAAATCAAATCGCCAAAAGGACAAATAACAAATCGCAGGTCGTGTGGCAATGTGTCCAATGCCTTCCAACGTACATCCGAGCAGGAAAAGAAAATCCTTTGAAGCGGGTGCCTTTACCGACAACAGCCGGAACGTCTTAAAATGCCAACGTTGGACGCATGACGTTGGACACGTAGTTTGAGCATCGGCCATACGATGCGTCCAATCATCTTTCGTCCAACGTTGGAAGGTGTTCGTCACATCGTGTGGCGCCGCCTTTTAAAACAAATAAAATAAAAATCATCTTTCGGGAAAAAAATCCATAAAATATTTATATAAGTTATAAATATAAACCTTGAAACACCCACGAGTTGGTTTTTTAAGGTAGTTCACTCGTAAATTGATTTTTCTTGAAATTAATTGTGAAGTCAGATATTGGCCATTAAACTTTTTTATTGGCCTGGCATATGTGAATGGTTCATAAAGCTGGAAATATTTTCTACACCTTTCTTTCAAAAACAACAATACGTAGCCCAGAGTGAAATCCAATACAACATCTCTGTGATGTACTTGTATAAGAAGATGAATTAACCATTCTGAGAACTTATAGCAGCTCGGAATAGCTTAAGTCTCAGAAAGGGAGGAAATCATGCAATATGTTGTAGCGAATTTTATTATGCCTTGAAGATTTGAGGCTATCATTAGAAAAATTGAAGATAATATTCGCCACTAATAGTCTATTTCCTTTTAAAATCCTAGAAGCTTTTTTGAATTAAAAGTTTCTGTAAATTTTTTTAAATTTAAATTCAACTTGGCAAACTACCTTAGGATACATAAATCACTCTCTAGCGGTCACAATTATAGTCTAATCAAACGAAATCCCGACTCTGATATGATTTTGGTATTTGCAAGGCCAATTTTATTAATAAATGGCATGGGTCAGGGGGAAAGGGGGCATAGGGAGAGAAGAAAACACAAAATATAAAATATCTCTCTTAATGTTACAACAGTCAAAAAATGTATGAAGAAGAGTAAAGTTGTAGTAAATCAAATTTAATGTGTATAGAGATATTAAGAATTTTAATTTTCAATCTTAAATTGGAAATATTTCTGTAAATATGATAAGAAACAAACTATAGTGAAATTATTTACCAACAACTTTACTTTCAATAAATTTTTCGATATTTCGAATATTAAGCGAGATATGCCAAATTTTGTGTTTACCTTTCCTTTAAACCCCTCTTTCCCCTTGTCCGATTATATCCATTAACGAACTTGACCTTTCAAATACCAAAAGGGCCTCAAATACGAAATTTCATTTCAATCAGAAAAAAACTGTGGCCACTAGAGAGTCCACAGACACATAAACGTTGATATGTTGATACATATATATATACATATATAAAAATTTTTACGATAGTCATTTTTGACATCTAGTAGGTAGGATCGATGGACATTTGAAGAAATTTTTAAGAAATTCCATCATCGGTACAAAAACAATAGCTGCATTTCCTTTGTAGGAAAATCGCTAAAAACTGTATAAATTTACAAAATTCTTTTGCTGAGGTGAAAATTTACAATTGTGAATGTCACAGCAAGTTTTGCATAATGCAACATATTGTACATTGTATCATAAATGTTAAAACACTATACACGTTATACTAGATTTGTTCAATTGACATAGCTGTAATAAGTGAGTTTATCATATTGTGTTTTATACTTTTTGCTTCCTGACTGTCACGATTATACTACCTTAAAGATTATTCGTAAACAAGATATATATATAATTGTAGGCTTCTTGTTATAAAAATACCTTATTTATCAAAAACCACACATCATAATATAGATACAAATATCTAAGGCGGATAATATTTCTTTAAGGTTAGTTAGATAAATCTTATCCACCTACTAAGATGTTACTATAAATAAAATGTTTATATCACTCGGTAATGTAAAGGTCTACAAATTATTTTATTTTTCAGTGAGGAAATAATTCCGAAATATTCCAATTATAATTGAAATATTCCAATCGAGATAAATATTCCAAGACTCGGATTGATTTTTTCAGAATTGCGTTGAATAATATGTCTACTCAAGTCATATTTCTATCTGGAACCAAGAGCAATTAAATGCCGTAATAATCGCTTTTTCTGGACTGTGGGTTCTATTCTGTTATCCTACATCTGCTACATTTGCTCCGATACCCAAGATGCACATAAAGCTATCTGCTCCACTATAGCATCCCGTTAGTTCTCGAATACGTAGAATCACCTTGAAGAAACTTCAAGAACGAAATAGGTTATCCTAATATCGGTTACAAAACACTGCGTGGAGAGTTACAGAAAGCTACAGGCACGCCAAACAAATGAGTGCTGGGTATTAAGTCGCGAGGTCAACCATAATTGCTCATTTGCAAGAACCGGAAAAACAAAAATCTTTTGGTCAGGGTTCTTAATAAGGTGTTGTACAGGCTTATAGGGCATTTATCCTTCATGAGGTTGGAGGACAGAGCGGCAAATTGGAATGGGGTGCCATCTGCCTAAATTGTACCGGGCAGATGGCACGTACTTTCCTTTTCTGACACAATACCTCTGCCGAGCCAAAATGAGGTACATTACCTTCGGTTGGACCGAAATAGGAGATCCCGAGGTAAAACAATTGAAGTGTGACTGTTTCCTGTTATTCGCAAAGAGAGCGGGTAGGTTCAATGACGACCCCAGACCTAGATGAAATAATTTAACGGGTTATGCCCAGAGGTCCGTTAAAAAAGCCTAGAAAGGCTTACTTTCCACACCACGGCCTACCCTCCACCAATAAAGAATTCCTTTCACTTCCTTTTCGAAAGTGTGTGTAGACTATAGAGTGAAATTTTTCGGAATTGTTAATTATTTGCCAACATTTGATTCATTTACATTACACCTCATGACATATTGTGTTTCTCGAGGTGACCTCTGTTTTCCAAATTGGCGGCAACTTTAGTAATACATGTAGTTCAATCTCAAAAATGTATTTAAAAAAAACTCAGTATACGATGATTTATTTGATTTATAAAAAAAGAAACAAATAATACACGGTAAAATATATATTATATTATAAATATTATAAATTTAATTTTTAATTTTTGTCCTACATCCTTTTATCATAAAAATTATTGTTTACAACATAGTCGTTTGGATACTTTATAATCCGGATGCTAAAGGAATGCGGTTATATGTTCAGAGCATATCAAGTTTAACATTTCACTCACAACAAAATCATTTAAAGTATATTGGAGTCTAAATAATATTAAAGGGAACTCTAGGATTTTTCGAAAGATCAATTTCCTAGATCAAATTTTTTTTATTTTATAAATACGTATTTCGACTACAAAGTAGTCATCATCAGTATGAATTAGCTAATTGTAATTAATCTCCGAGGAGATGTTACTTGTTGCTAATTTGGTGACGGTGCACGTGCAGACCGTCAGATTAGCTAATTCATACTGATGACTACTTTGTAGTCGAAATACATATTTATAAAATACAAAAAATTTGATCTAGGAAATTGGGGCAAAAATCGAAATTTATATTGGAGTCATTTCTTGAGAAGAAAGGACTGCATACAATATTGAATCTTAGTTTAATACAAAATGTGTTTCTATCAACTGTTTTCTTCGCAGAGTTTGTTGAAACCTTCGAAAAAAACGTATACGGGTAAAGAAATGTAGCACACACACACGCCAAGTAATTATAGCTTAACTGCCAAGAGCTCCAATCCAAGTAGATCTATGATTTACATATTTGACTTCTATTTAATATTCAGACATAGTAAGTTAATTTATAGATTGATGATAGATATAGAATTTATTTATGGATGGAATTTATATATCTTATTGGTTGCATGGAATCTTATTGGTTGCATTTTGATTATCCTTTCACATTGTTAATTCATTAGTTCATGTTATATGCACCTTCAGAAACCTGAAGGGTGTCAGGTATAGAATGTTTGGGTACGAAACCTTGGATCTATCAATCCTGGGAGCAATCCCGTCGGAGAAGTTGTGGACTTTCTGTGTGGCGACTGTCCTCAACAGAATCCTATAGCTTCATCTGTTTAAAATAGCACCTCTTACCCGGAGACGTCTCGCCTTCGGGTGACAGGTTGCTCTCAAGGAAAACCCTTTGGTCTAGGTGCTAGGTACCCATTTGCGGTACCCCTCTTTTATTCGTAATTATTATTATTATTATGTTGTAGGCATTTCTTGAAAAAAAAATAGTTATAGATCAGTAAATTAAAGTTTAAATGTAAGGTGCTTCAACCCAGGGTTTTCTTTTTGTAAATTTTAATAAAATATTTTGCATTTTCTTTCATAATCGTCCTAAAACGTAGGTCAACATCCATGTATGAACGTTTTTTCGAAGTATTTTGAAAGTTTGTGGCAAAGTTTGTTCAAACATGGCTTTGGATACTGTTAAAGAATATTAAATTTTGTATAAAAATTATTTTGTGACAATGCACATAAACCATTATCCACGATAGTCTCTCTGTATGCTTACATGGGGTGCATTCGTTTTGGACGCTCACACGCTTTGTGCGCTCACGCTTATAAGCACTAATTATTGGTGTTCATGTTGGCCTACGAACGCTTAGAATCGATCAGAAAATATCGTTCGTTTTGGACGTTGTGTGCGTTAGTTTGTATCAAGATGGCGACATTTTATTTCGTCGGAAGTAACAGAAATAGTATACGTTTTACCAGATTCTGAATCATTTAAATCGATCGAAAATAATCTGGGTAAATAGTTAGCCATTTTTACTGATTTGTCAACGATTTTAATTTTAAGTACTTTAATAAATATGACAAAAGTTTGGTTAGCTTACGCTAACGTAGCATTCGTTTTGATAAATAGTTAGATTTGGCGCTGAAGCTTTTGCTGCCCTACCTGTGTGGAGTAAGCGTCTGTGAGCGCGAGATCTACCTCATGAAATCAGCCGCAAGTGTGATTTTTTCACACTCACAGCGCCAAGCCGAACGCTGAAAACGAAGATACTAGTTTTATATTTTTTATCCCTTAAAATTCCTGAGTGAAAAGCAAGATAAAAGATGCGCTTATTCCAGAGACATATAATTTATTTTTGTATTATATTTCCTCCATAATTTTATTTATGCTAAAACTTGATTTTGCAGTTATAGGGAAATTATAAAGACGAAAATAAATACAATTACTCTTCGATTTTAAAGTTATAGTGAGCTTACTACAAAACGTACAAAAATTCGTTCTGTTCTCACAATGTTCTCACAAGTGATTCCAATACCAACCATGACCATAAAAGCTATATTTGCACGTCGTCGGCATACTCAATTTAGGAGATTATTCATTTGGCTAAGACGTATTGGCTAACATATTCCAGCATTTATAATTTCAAAAAATCATTTAACTCGTCAACCTGTTTTAATGAGTAAAGTTTATGGGATAACGAAAGTCACACACATTTCACATAACCTTGAGTGTAAATTGTGTTTCAACACATTGACCGATATATGACAGAAATATTGATATTTAAATACAAATACCAATGTTTACTAAGTATTTGTATTTAAATGATTATATATAAGTCTGATATTATTTTACTTACTCGTACAGCTCGCCAGAGTGCTGGTACCCCGGGGCGGTTTTCAGCCTTGGCTTCGCATCTTTCTAGCATGAATAGAAGTAAAAAAGGCAATTTTAAAGGGTTTTCCCATTTTCGGGTGGGGCGGGGTTAGGTGTCATAAGGAAAATTAAAGTTTTCTGATTTTTCCCATAAGTTTGAAGTGATTCCGCGTCGAATGAAAAAAATTGCTTCATTCTAGAATGCCTAGAAGTGGGTTAGAGTTTGTGAGTGAGTTACATAAAGGGAAAATACTGTATATATAGGATAGATTTGTATCAAATTTTATTAACATACACTTCCGTTCATAAAAATTTAACAAGTAAGTACATTCTAAACGTTTATAGTTTTTACTAAATATATGTATAATATTACATACGGTAACACTTAGAATGTTTCAACTGGTTCAATTTTTATGAACGAGAGTGTACATGGATAGGATTTTGCTGTGCAAAACAAAGAGAAATTTCACAGTTGATGGCATAACAAGATATATAGATTCTCAATAGTATAATATACATCAGTATTTTTGAACCAAACATGTTGTTCAATTACCCAATGGCCCGTGCCCATTTTCGTCAACATAAGCCTGGATAATCGAGAGTCAATTGGATTTGACTGAATCCGTTTTATGCTCACGACATATATATACAATTGGTTTTGTATGTAACATAACACACAGCACAATATCCAAGAACTAGTTTTGCAAACTCATGTGACTAAAAAACCAGTCATTTGTTGTGTATAAGTCGTCAGTTAAAGTATAAGAGACTAACTAAGAAACAAGCTCTCCGACTTCTTCGGTCTTATAATACACCAAAAGAAATAAAAACCGTTCTCATACATGTATGTATGTATGTATGTATGTATGCATACCATGTGACAAGTAAACATAACAACAAATATATATAAACGTGTTGTTAAAAATGGATATTTCTTGGAATGCGTTTATACCGGGTAGGCCATTGTAATTTATCTATGTAAATTACTCTCCGTAGGTATATTGGTGATAATTTATGTAGATCAGATTTGTCTCTTTATACCATACTGGGAAGTTGCATCGCGATTTCCACAAACTCCTGTGGAAACTAAAACCCGACTACGGGAAAAGCACGAAAAAAAAAATACAAATTAGCTGCTTAAATCATACCCTGCTTAAAATCTTTTTTAATTTGATACCTAACTCGATATATTTGTAAATTTTTTTTTTTTTGGCAAGGGTATTAAGCAATATATCAATGCCACGTTAGATTTAATATGACGTCACATAATCTATGACTCGCGGAACACTATGACGAACCTAACGACACCCCATTAACCAAAATCGGATGGGTAGTTTAAGCGCTACAGGGAACCTACATACATACAAACATATATAGACTGCTAAAAAAATAACTCTTCTTGTGGCTTTGCCGTCGTCAAAATTCCATCATTTTTCGAAGAAAAATTTCAAAAAAAATATGTTGAATAAAAGTGACCCAGTGAAATATTACTTTGACCTTTCGCAAAAAGAAGTTATTGAAGATTAACGATCGCGAAAATAAGTTTTTCTTAAATATCACGCTCAAATACCACGCTAATGGTTTTACGTTAACATCAGTATATATCTCTCTAGATATATACTGATGACATTAATTTTTTTTGCAGGCACGATTTCAATATGGACTTTTTATCATAGTGCCAAAACGAAGAGAATTGCGTTGGAAAACCTCCACTTGTATTTTTTAAGATGTAAGCTCATTTTTTTTTACTATTTCTTGGGCTAAAGTATCAAAAAAGCGTTTACTCTGGAAAGAAATTTTTGTTTATTAGATCGATGGTTTATTGAAAAAATTAGTTTACAAATTTCTTTCATTGTTCATACATTTATGGTCTACAACTCTTATTGAATTTATTTCACTACCGCCTTTCCGCCAATGTTGTGAAAATATGACCCTTTTTTGCATTCCTTGCTTCATATGATAACAGAGAAAGAGTGGCAGAGAGAGAATTAAACAAGGACTAACCGAAGCAAGTACTTATCATTTGCATCTTATGTTTTTATTATTTGAAAATTTTTCGAGATAATTTGCATCAAGAAAAAAAATACATTCTTAAAAGTCGACCTCGACTTTCGATAGATTGAGTGCCCGCGAGCGAACGGTCATAGGCGAACCTATCATAGCGCCATCGAAATAATATTGATATAATTCGTTAATTTCCGTTAATATCAGACAACACTTTCCCAATGAATTTTTGCATATCTTCAAAGTAATGCATGTAGAAAAATTAAAATGGCCAACTCTGTATAGATACATATATGCCTCGATTATCCTCAAATGATTACATATCTACGATATATAGTAAGTGGTCAAGAATAAATTTTTTACGTTATATTATGTTCACCTTTTGGTGAGAGTGTATACATTCAGATTGTTTATGATATAAAATGAGTTTGTAATTGAAGTTATTGGAAAATCAAAATTTAGGAATTCGTATGTAGTCAGTTAAATCTCTAACAATCTGAACATCAAATCCCAGGAGCAATTCTAAAACTGTTCATTTCTGAAATTAAATGACATAAATGAGCCAATCATGTTTATCGGACCAATCACCATTTAATGGAATACGATTTTTGTCGTGTACAAAAAATAAAACCTATTTTGACAAAATGGAAACCCGACTTCTAAAATCAAATATTCTATAACAAAAGATGCGAGATAACAATAATTAATTGTACATATATATTAAAAAATTTTTGCTTTGGTGAACTAAAATTGGCACAAGAATATGCAATTGTTTTTTTACTTTTTAGTGCATTTCTTGTTATAGAATATTTGATTTTTGAAGTCGGGTTTCCATTTTGTCAAAATAGGTTTTATTTCTCGCTTTTTAGTGACTTTGATGTTCTATAGCTGATTTTATTTGTCTAAATATGGGTAGACCAATTAAACGACGAACTAATTTTTAGTGAATTTTTCTATAACACTTTTTTTTTATCCGTTTTTTTTTTTTAATTTTTAGTGCATTTTTTTATAACAGATTTTCAGTTTATTTTACAAGCATTTTGTTTTTTGTTTTGTAAAAATTTTTTTTTTGGGGTCGGTTTTTTTTTTGTAAAAAATTTTTTTGAAGTCGGTTTTGAAAAAATTTTTTTATTTTCCCATTATGAATGAGTGCATCCTTTCAAAAAAAAAAATTTCGCAGAAATCGGTTATCACATATAAAATGATGATTTTCCTCGATTTCCCGGGGATTCCCTCATTAGAATGCGATTTGGTGACAATGGGACTAATGGGAAACCAAACCCTTTAAAACAATAAAAAATTCAAAATCGGTTCATAAATGACGGAGTTCTGAGGGGACACACATTAAAAAAAAAAAAAATAATGACGAATTGAGAACCATCCTCCTTTTTGAATTCGGGTTAAAAATATGTACAAATATATATACAAAAGCCATTAAATATTAAATATTTTTAAATGAATGAAAGCGATTTCAAAAATATAATGGGGCTGTATTATATTATCTTATAACCATACCCGTTGTTTCAAATACAATCCTTAATAATCGTGTAATTTTGGCTCACTGCGGAGAGCTCCCTAATCCTGGTTCCCTGAGTGGTGTAGGGTCTGGGCAGGGTACAGAAAATTTTTTTCTCCAAATATTTCGAAAATGAAAAATAATTAAGGTACGCGGAAACGGTGTCTAATGTCCTCTATGCCGACGTATACAACTTTTGTTTGAACATATTTTCGATAGATATTCCCGTGAAAAAGTTAACCCCCCTTTGTTGAGTTTTAACTTGGATCTTATTTTGTATTTAACACTTTTTTTTCTCGATCGTTTGTGCACCTTCCACATCGAATGGAAAAAGTCTGATCATAGATCGATCGGACCACGGGAAGTGCCTCATAATTTACATAGGGAGTATACTATATGGATTAGTATTCAGACATAATTCACAAAAATAATAATGAATTTGCAAGTATTAGCTTTTATTATAGTAGATAACGTAACATATTATAGTAGGTAACGCACTAAAATAAAAAAAACATAATTAAGTAGTTAATTGTAGAAGCTCATTACGTTTCTTGTGTGCCTTACGCATTAACAATGAACTATTTTACTTATATTTTGCTTTTTAATGAGTTGCCTAATTTTAATAATTTATATTATGTATATATTTTTAAAAAAAAAGTATATATTTTATCCTAAACAATCTATATATATAATCCAGATTTGTTCTATGTATAAAAACTGGAACCAGACGGCCTACGATATAATAATAAGACAACATTAACGACGTTTTTATTTTTTTCTGTTATATCTTCTCTATACATAGTCAAAATAAATAATACAACTACTGCCAATTATTTACAAAAGAAATTAAAATATTTGCTTTAGAAATATAAACATTTTATTTTTAAACATTGTATATAATTATTATTATTGAACAAGAAAACCGTAATATGCAAATTATATTGACTAAAGAAATTAAATATAACATGGCCTTCAATGTAATTCCAAAAAAAATTTTCATTCATCCTTTCACGGAATTATTCACTCACTTTTTTACATTCCTTAGGACTTGTTGTTCTAGATGTGTGTTTCATCTCATCCACTGTGATGATGTTTTTCTCGAAAATTTCCTTATCAACATTTATTCAATTCAGAGATAATAGTTGCATTAAAAGTTGCATTAATTTTTTATCGCTACAAATTCATATATAAATAAAAGCATAATTCATTCGAAGCATGTTTGGATAGTTTTTTTTAAATTTCATTTTTTCATTTATGATTAATAAAAAATAAATAAATTTTTGTATAAAAAAATGACTTGTGATTGATTGTGACGTCATTATATCCGTTGAGAGCCAATTGGAATCATGCTAAGCACTTGTATTTTCTATATTCAGATCACCATGTGTCATTACAAAATAGTCTAATAGTTTCTTGTGTCTCTCGAAAACATGCATGTTTTGTCATTTCACCATGCGGTGGCGTTACTAAAGCGATATATTGACGTCACTGGCATTTGAATGTATATTTTCAAAAAACAATTTTTAATTGTAAAATTACATGAAAAATCAATTGTTTAAAATTTTTTTAAAAATTTGTCTTAATAAGTTTTAGTAAAAAAATTACAAAACATGCAAATTATTTCAAAACATTCTCTATTGTCGCTGCATCTCTCTCTTATTTTTATGACATATCTTGTGCAATATCTTGATTACTTTTTATACCCGGTATATACGATATATACAAGAGTATATTACGTTTAGTCCGGATTTTTTAACGGTCGAAAATATTTATCATTCGGTGGAAAAAAATTGTTCGTCTAGGTATTTATAAAATGATCTATTCAGTTCATTTCTGAATATCCTTCTCTGTTCGTCTATTTGTCCGTCAACATGATAACTTTAAAACAAGGACAGCTAGAGCTAAAAAACAAGTTCAAATTTGTGAATGGGCCAAATCGGATCGTGCATCCCCCCGCAAGAGGGAAACATACCCATCGTTGAAACAACAAAAGATAGATAAAAATTAAAACACAAAAAATATCCCTTTTAAAAAATAACGAACTTTTGTTTGTTATGATAATTATTATCTAAGCAATTAACTTAGAAAACCTGTTATTTTCACATGTTTTAGCGAATTTCCTGAAAGGAAATAGAGCTATTGGTCCCGTACCGAAGTCAAAATTTCGCATAAATTTCTTCAAATGTCCATCGATCCTACGTAGTAGATTCAAAAATCACCATCTGTAAAATTTATATATATATATATATCTATGGACATATATATATATATATATATATATATATATATATATATATATATATATATATATATATATATATGTCTGTAATCACTCTAGCGGTCACAATTTTAATCTGATTGGAATAAAATTTGGTATTTGAAACGTGGTATTCAAAAGATCAAGTTCGTTAATGGGTAAAATCGGATAGGGAAAAGGGGGGTTTAAAGGGAGGTGGAAAATTTGACATATCGCCCTTAGTATTTGAAAAATCGAAAAATTTATAAGAAGTAAAGTTGTAGGTATTAAGTTTTACTGTAATTTTGTTTCCTATCATTTTTTCTGTTACACTAATATTTACAGAAATATTTACGGTTTAAGATTGAAAATTAAATTCCTTAATATCTCTATACAAATTAAAGTTTGAGCAAAAATGATAAGGTGATGAATTGTAGCAAAGTTGATTTTCTACAACTTTATTTCTTACGCATTTTTCGATTGTACTAATATTAAGAGAGATATTTTATATTTTGTGTTTTCTTCCTATTTTATGGCCACTTTTCCCCTTGACGTATGTCATTTATTAATAAAATTGGCCTTGCAAATACTAAAATCATACCAGATACGCCATTTCATTTTGATCAGATTAATGTGAGACCCCTAGAAATTGATTTATGTATTTTAAGGAAATTCGCTAAGTTGAAGCAGCTCCTGCGTAACGATTTTTTTTAAGTTCAATTTAATCATATTCGGTTACTTCAAAAACATTTAACATATTGATTCCATACCCGAAAGCAGCGTTGCCAACCCTCCGGAATTTACCGTAGATCTACGGAATTGTATTATCAATTAAAATTATAAATATCATTTATTGAAAAATTATTAATATCATTTTATCTATTTGAAAAATTTGGCGGTGCCCGGGCTAAATTTTGACAGTTCGAAAGTCAATTATTTTAGATTTTAAATTTATTTCCAAATAGTTTCCAAAACTTTGTTAATACAGGTATTTCTATAGAAACTATAAACTACATAGAAACTATATATAAAAAATACACTATAATAGAGATCTGTGTCGTTAGAAAACAGCTATAACTTTGGAACATTTTGGAATTTTAAACTTCTGATAGTCGTTTTTCTGTATTTGTAAGGAAAATTTACTATGGGTCTTCTCTCATCATTATTTTTCGATCTCCTATAATTTTCTCAAAACAGTTCGGTCAAACACACTTAGATACATAAAATATATTTCCCTTTTTCATTTAGAAATTTCATTAAACGAAACATTAAATATTAAACGCAACTTATTAAACGATTATGACGTATACTATTTTAGTAATTTAATTTTAACCTTCATTTTCTACATATATTTCTGTTGTTAAGGCCTACATTCTAAATAAATATACACTGTCCGAGATTTTCCATACACTGTCTGAGATCGTACATCAAGCCAGCTAGTTAATTCCTCAACGCTTGAACGAAATGCATGAACGAAATAGTTAATTTAAATTAAAAAAAAAACAGTAAACATTATTATGAATATTATAATATCCTGAATAGTTATATGGACTACGGGGTTTTTATATGAAAATAGTTTAAAATATTCAAATAAAATTGATTATGATAGATATATACATATTTAAAATACGGCAATAATTAAATCATCAAGCAATCAATGCGACCCTATTTTATTATTATATTAATAACAGTAGTATATATGTATATATATATATATATGTATATTATATTTTAATATAATAATTTATATATTTTATGAATGAAAATTATTGCTGTTAAATAATTATAAATTCAAATACCAAATATGTAAATAACATAAAACTGACACATAACCTAAAATTAAATATGCAATTATAATATTTATTAACTTTGTGATTTATTACATGTGAAAGATATTTGTAACAGTGTATATGTAGTAGGATATTTAACAGAATTCTTTTAAATTCTTGAAAATTATATCTACGTTCGTAACTTATTAATTAGAGTAAACGATATGAATATACAGTTAGTTCAATTAAAATATAAGCAGCTATCCTAAAACTCCTACCCAAAAATAAAAAATACTGTCGTGTAGGAAAAAAATTCTAAAAAAGTTTCTGTGTAGAGTAACTCGATCCGAAACGGCGAAGTTTTTGTAAATTAAAAAAAACTACAACTCCAATCGAAAAAAAGTAAATGAGAAAGTTGTAGGTAATAAAAAGAGCTCGATTAAAATTTATTGAGTTTGAATCGATTTTTTGAGATATCTCGAAAAAACCGTCGAAAAATGCCATTTCTTGTTTTTGCCATAACTTTTTCAAATTTGAGTATTTTTATTTGAAATTTACCACAACGGTAGATCTCAAGAAACAAAATAAGTACGTTTTTGCAGAATTGAAAAATATTTTTTAGTTTTGGGGTATATCGATTTTTCGAAAGAAAGGTGTCTTTGAAAATGGGCCATTATTGCCCAATGGGAGGTCGTAGAAAAACGTTATCTGGGACTTATTTTTTCTGGAAGAGTTGTACTTTCATGCTGTTTGAGACGAGTTCATCATTTTTTAGCCCCGAAAAATCTCTTTGGAAAATTGATTTTTTTGTAAAAAATGAAAAAAATATGGAAAAAAACCTAAAAAAACGATATTTTTTTCAATTTTTACAAAAGAAGCAATTTTTCAAAGTGATTTTTTCGGGGCTAAAAATGATGAAATCGTCTCAAAGTTTTAATAGCATGAAAGTAAAACTCTTCCTGAAAAAAATAAGCCCCAGAACGTTTTTCTACGATCTAAAATTGTTTTCGTAACATTGGGATAGTTGTTTATCAGGTGGTTAACTTATATGAAACAATGCTTTAATGATACAGACGTCCTAGTCAGTTTGCAACATACTTCTGTTCCAATGCTATACGACTTTTTCATATAGATTTAAAGGCATCAAATATCTATGCTGGTTATTTTTATATCATTATTATGCGTAAACTTCAGCTTTATATAAATATTTGGCTTTTAATTTTTTGTATATGTCTTAAGATTTTCATTAAAATTTGTTTTCCATTAAAACACAGATAACTGTTCTATCTTTCACTTATCACAATTTAAAAAGAATTATATTCTAATAATTATTATAAGATAATTAATAATATTTATTGGTAAACATGGCGACAAAAAAAATATTAATTTTTACAGATTTAATAAAATCGGCGAGATTTCTGTAAATGTAAGAAGTTACAGAAAAAAGGTCAGCAGATAAATTGGTGTAAATTATGTACTACAACTTTACATAACTTTCCAATTTAACGAGTATTAAGAAGTTATAAAAACTGTGTGTTCCCCATTGCTCTAAGCCTCCCTTTTTCTTTGAGTCAATTAGATAATATTTGGCACTTGGATTGACACCGCAACGCGTTCGATTTTTTGATTTTGTTCGAGTTCGAGTTTTAATTTTTGGTTCTCGAGTTTCGTTACCAAATATCTACGACTTACGAAGATAAACACACACACACACATACATATAAATAATTTCGAAAAATAGTGTTAATAGACCTTGGACCTTAAAACTTGAAGATATGGTGAAAATTTGATTTGGATTTTCGAACCGATTATAATAAGGTTCCTATACTAGAAAGTTAAAAAACTTGTATTATTATTTTCGGGTAGCATTCCGATGGATTTTTGGCAAACTTTTAACCATAGTAATACTAGTATAAAAATTTTACAATTGAATTCTGGCTTATTTATTCGGTTTTCGAAAAAAATGTTTCAGATAAAAGTTGTTCATTATAACTATACTAACAACTTGTATTCGAAACATGTTTCCAAAATCCGAATAAATAAGGCACAAATCAATTATAAAATTTTTGAAATGATAGCTCAATTTTTGACGCTATTTGTATATGTATGCAAAATTTTGAAGTGAAACGCATGAAGTGCGCTTACACTCTTGCAAAAGGTGATATGTGTTCAGAGATATCTTTGATTGAAAAATATCATTGACGAAAAGAAAATATTTTTTATCGACCATCATAAATCACCATGTAATAGGTTAGTATTAATTTTATTATACAATTTTAGCAATATAAAAGTATATAAATTTATACTAAATATGTAATTATTTACTATGCGACTGCACTGAGTCATATTCTCTTTTGACTTTCCCTTTTCGTGCCATTCAAATTTGTGTAGTGAAAATATTTGCAAACATGCAATTTTATTATGTCTGCAATTATTTAAAACGAGTGGCAAACCATTGGATAATTGAGAAATCAATAATTTAACATTAGCAGAAATGTTCAATTGCTTAATTATTTGAAGTATCTATGAGTTTTCATTATTTCACTTATATTTGACTTAGAGTTGATGTGAAGATATGGATTTATTAAAACATTTATACGTATGTCTCATGACATGCAAATTTTGTTTTTCTTTTTCTACAGGTAAACACTACGATAGGATTTGTACATTGAAGAGATTATAAACATAATTCGGAAATAATTTATGATAGAGATTTTAATATTTTAATGTGTGTGAAGTTACCACCATTTCGAAAAACTAAAAAAATTCGTTACGCAGGAGCTGCGTCAACTTAGCGAATTTCCATAGAATACATAAATCAGTCTCTAGCGGTCATAATTTTAGTGTGATCAAAATGAAATATAATATCTGATATGACTTGAGTATTTGCAAAAATTAAATTTATTAATAGCACAAAAATAACGGTATAATGATTATAGTTTATAGTTACTATGGAAACGACAATCAAAATTTTTTACAATTAAATATATTTTATGTATTCGTGTCAAACAAACACAAAATATTAAATATCTCTCTTAATATTAGAATAATCGAAAAATGTATAAGGAGTAAAGTTGTAGCAAATTAAGTTTGCTACAATTCATTACTTGATAATTTTTTTCAAACTTTAATGTGAACAGAGATATTTAGAATTTTAACTTTCAATCTTTAATTGTAATAAATATTTCTGTAAATATTAGTGTAACAAAAAAATTATAAGAAACAAAATGACAGTAAAACTAAGTACCTACAACTTAACTCCAGATAAATTTTTCGATTTTTCAAATATTAAGGGAGATAGTCAAATTTTGTGTTTCCCCCTCCCTCTAAACCCTCTTTCCAATCGCCCGTTTTTACCCATTAACGAACTTGCCTTTAGAATACCAAAATCGACTCAAATACTTAATTTCATTCCAATCGGAATAAAACTGTGACCTATATATATATATACAAATTTTAGCGATAGTGATTTTTAACATCTAATAGGTAGGATCGATGGACATTTGAAGAAATTTTTACGAATTTCCAACATTGGTGCAAAAACAATAGCTGCATTTCCTTTGGAGGAAATTCGCTAAAAACTAATCATTGTGCTAGTTTGTGTTAGGGATTGTGCTAGCTTGTGCCGCAAACCGCGATTCGATATGGCAATTAATTTCGTAGAAAATCGCGATACAATCTAGCACAAAAAATCTTTTTTTTTCATTCTGACAGAATGGCGGTGGTAGGTCTTAAAAACGTTTTTATCGAATTTTCGCGTTATTTTTCGAAATTTCTAAGTGCGGCTTGCGGCACAACGTAGCACATTCCTAGCACAAACTAGCACAATGATTATTTTTTTGGTTTTTCAAAATGGCTGTGCTAACTTCACACACATATCATTTTAAATATTTCAATTAACTGTTTTTTTCGGTTAATTATACCAAAGTTGAAATAATATTAGAGTTATTTCATCTTCGATTATACTAACGGAGAGGGGCCAGCGTTTACTTACTTTGACATTTAAGTAATATGTCTGAACATTGGTAACATTCTTTGACATCAAATGCTAACCTCTGAGCTACATATGTCCGTGAGCTACGAGATCTATGTTGGTGTAATGCATATATTTTTTCACTATCTTGTTGTCGATGTATTATTACTTTTTTTATTTTGACTATTTACATATTTATTTGTTTTTTGTAAACTAACGTCTATTCATCCATTGTTAGTATGGTAGTACCTTTCGGTTATATTATACTAACGGAGGTGACTACTAACAATTAAATATGTAAATAGTCGAAATACAAAAAGTATTAATACATCGACAGCAAGATGATAAAAAAATCCATTAGACCGACATAGCATCTCGTATCTCAGAATAAGAGCGTTGATCTAGGATATCAGAGACCGTGGGTTCGATTCCCATCCTTGATGTGTATAATTTTTTATATCAAACATTTGATGTCAAAGAATGGGTCAATTAACATTGGACGGAGAACCTCACCCAAAGTGTTCTCAGACAAATTCCTTAAATGCCAAATTAAATAATCGATAGCCACCTCTGTTAGTATAACATAGCCGTACAGGCAACCACACTAAAAAAGGAAGGATAAACACATACATAGTTAACAAAAACAATTAAAACATTTCAATTAATGGTCCAATGTGTCCCACCATGGGCTTTCATTCTTCACCAATATGTGTGTCGGTTTATAGATTGGACTCGTCGTTTTTCTTAAAGATTTCTTAAAAACAATCCATTATAGATCAACCAAATTATATATAAAGAAAAAACCTTAAATTGTATAAAATGGGTACCAAAATCATGTATTTGATCTAAGAAAAAAAAAACGAAAAATAAAATAATTTTTAAGACGCAATAAAATAGCTCATTTTTAGCTCAAATAGTTAGAGCGCTCTAGCTTCCGAGCCAACCATTAGGGAGCGCTAGCTAGAGCAAAAAAAGGTTTAGAAGTTTATCATGATACTATAAAAACTGCATGTATTTTATCTCGCTACGGGAGCTGGAAATGTAACAATAAACGCGAGCGATGCCGCGGGTATAACCTAGTGTAATATGAAATCACATAATTTTTCTCCAATTCTGCATCATAATTCCGATATAAAATGATTGAAAATACAATCTATACCTATATAATATATATTGAGGGAATCTAAATTTTATGACATATTTATTATAAAATTTCAAATAAACCCCCCTTTACCTAAATCAGTTTTTTGTATTATAAATACGTATTTCGACTACAATGTAGTCATCATCAGTATAAATTAGCTAGTCGTACTTTACTCTTTGAATTTTAAAATATAATAAAATATAAATATAATATAATTTAAATTTTAAATTTTAAATTTTAAAATATATTAAAATTTATTATATTTTAAATCTAGTATATTTTAATCTAGTTAATTTTCTATTTATTTTTATTTTTGTCTATTGATCTCGACTTTATATCTATTTCTAATTGTCAAAGAGTAAAGTACGACTAGCTAATTTATACTGATGTTGACTACATTGTAATCGAAATACGTATTTATAATACAAAAAACTGATCTAGGTAAAGGGGGCGAGTTTGAAATTTTATTTCAAAAACCTAGAGTTCTCACTAATTATCATTCGATAATATAATGTGACATATTTATTGTTAAGCACTTAAAAAAATGTATTGGAGATTTACAATTGGAGAGGATGAAGTCAAAAATGAATTTTCCGTGAAGCATAAACGACCCCCAACCACTGTTTTTTTATGCAAATAGAATCTAATGCTGGCCCCGTGGGATAAATTTATTTTAATCTGAACTAAAGCTTCCTTAATCGATTTTAAATAAAGCAATAATCTGTACCGTGAATTATTTATGAATTAAGGATGCACGAGCGCTGATGTATAGTCCATTTATAAAATTCTTCAAAATCTTATATAGTACATTCATAAATGTCAACAATAATGTTTATTATTTTTTGTCGTAAGTTAAAATTAAAATTTAATTTAGACCCGTCATACCGGACCTAACAAAAAAGATATTTAAGAAAAAAACCTGAGATTTCGGGTAATTAAGCTACCGCCGACAGAAATGTGATTTACCCGAAATCTCAGTTATTTCTTAAATATCTTTTTTTTAGGCCCGTCATACCCGAATTTTATTGGATCAATCTTTTTATTAATATTTCTATTTTCTACGTAGTTTTTTTTATTCGTCTTATTTTATTTCAAGTGAAAATTATCAAAATATGTCAAAATATGTGTAAAAATATGGGTTTCTCCATAAGAGCAATGCATTAAAACTCGAACTTTAACATTAAATAATTAATTTAAGACCCCCTTAATTTCCCCTGAAACTTTTATATTTGATTTATATGCACTACATGTAAACAGAATGAAGCCTTAATCTTTTTAAAGCTTCAGTGCGCGTACATCCTTAAAATACCCAGCATCTGAATTTGATTACTTTACTATCAATTTAATATAATGAAACTCAAAACTAAAACGATGATTATGAAACTTGCTGGCTTGAAAACTTTTTTTTTACCTTGATCGTACTCTTTAAATATCCAATCAAAGCTATTGATGTGTGGAATATAGCATGATAAAATTAACAATAAAAACATTTTATAATATGTTAAAAGCGCTATAGCTGTTTGGGTATTACCAGTAGTCAGTTATTTTTCCATTTATTTCGAAATTTTGTATACTTTTATACTGTTTATATATTTTACTCTAGTATATTATATTATATTATTCGTGGTTTTAAAAACAAATAAAATACTTGAATTAATTCATTATATATGGGAAATTTTATTATAGTCAGCTTATATTTTAACTGTAGATTTCCCCTACATAAATTATAATATTATTTTTGTCAGTCAATATGGACGTTATTAATAAAAATATCAACAAAAAGTTTGTATTTAAATAGAATGATTGTTCTTTGAGAGTTCAATTTGGCAAATTTAGTGTTTCACGAGGCACGAGGCGAGGCGAGGTTTTGATGTCACCTCGCCTCGCCTCGCTTTTTTAAATATCAACCTCGCCTCGGCCGAGTCAGAATTATGACTAGCCTCGCCTCGCCTCGGTTGGGTTAGCTATCATCCTCGCCTCGCCTCGGCTCGCCCCGGCCGAGGGAAAATTATTACTAACTTTGACTTATTTTATAAAATTTATATTTCCTTTAAAATGCATCTAATCTATCTTTTTCTTCATGTTTTTTTGTAAATAAAAAAAAAAATTATTTTTTGTAAATTTGCCTCGGCCGAGGTTTTTGGGACAATATACCTCGCCTCGCCTCGGTGAAACACTAGGCAAATTGAAACTTATTAATTTTACGTCGAAATGATTGGTATTCCTTATTAGAATAAAATAAGCTGTTAGTATATACAAATATATATATAAAGATATTCTTTATATATATATATATATATATATATATATATATATATATATATATATATATATATATATATATATATATATATATATATATATATATATATATATATTTAAGGAATATCTTTTACCGGAAGTAATTTTTTTGAAAACCACAAATTAATTTGAAAGGCACAAATTAATTATGAAATTCAGAAAAATTGAACGCTACTTTTGTGGCCATGTGTACAAAAGTGTCTTTGGAGCAAATGTACACACAGCAGCATGCAGAAGTAGGAGCAGAGGGTAGGTCAAAGCCTTCTAGCAAGGCAAGTAGGCCTTTCTAGACCTTTTTTACCGACTTCTAATGGCCAAGGAAATTGTATCCAGACTAAGAATTGGTAGGTTGTAAGGCTGCAGCTGACATTGTTTAGACCTATACCGATATTGATCTTGAGTTCGTGAAAGAAAACTGCAGCAAACTTCCACAAACATACCTGGTTACTTTCGTTCTCGTCCATACGCCGACAGTTTTAGTCAAGTAACCGCCTCATTAATTTTATTTTGTAATTAATTTCATTTTAGACTTCAAATTGTTTCCAAACTTTGTTGACAAGTTCATATATCTCGTTAGCTTCTTTGTGATCGAAAGAAATCTGATCTTGATAGGAAATATCGTTCAGATAGGAACGATAGGTCAGATAGGAACGATTTTTCCTATCTGACCTAGATTGAAAATATCGTTCGCATATTTAAAATTTGTCCCATTGTTTAATTGTCTTCTTAACGTGGCATGCCATAACTTTTATTTTTGATTCGTTCATTGGAAGTTTGATCTTAGAGTCTTTTTCCTTAAGTTTCTCAAGAATTGTTTATAACGATTCAGCGGATTCTACGAATAAGTGCAATAAACGTGTTTCATTTATATTTAGTTTTACAGAAGCCCTATATGCAACTGTGTTGTTTGCAAGGTTATAACTGACCATTTTAATCACGACGTCTGGTGTCAAAAAATAAATCAAATTTAGTGTGGAGTATTACCTATCTTCTTTATACTTAAAAGAGAAAATGTTGAATTGTTTGGAGAAAACTACAGAAGATAGCGAAATATTGATGAGTGAAGACTCAAGGTAAATTTATTTTCTATATGACTACAGAAAAACTAAATATTTCTATAGTTTCTATGGAAATACCCACATTAACAAATTTTGGAAATAAATTATTAAGCCAATTATTAAGCCAATAAATTTCAAACTGTCAAAATTTGGAAAAAAATAATTATTTGACATTAAAATATAGATTATTCTTTCATTGCATACAATAAACAGCCATTTTTAGGCCACGCCCTCAGGTCAATAACAATTATGTTTCAATTAAATTGAGAACTATCTAGGAAAGCAGTTTACCATTCGTAAGTCTCATGTAGTGTTCTTGGTTCAGAATAGTTGTTTGTAATCGACTTCCCGTACTTCAGGAAGTGCGTTAAAAAATCAGCCAGATTTTTAAATACTGATGTGGCAAGAATCTGATCCAGCAAGTTCAATGAAAATATTGGATGATTTTAAGCTGTGCCAACTTTGACGTAGGTAATTTTATACATTTCTACAAGTATTTATTTTAATTAGAAATTTTATTGAATCATATTTTTATTAGTTAATTCGAAACGTCAAATTAACAAAATAATATAAACGAAAACAACATTAAACCGTCTTCATCAATTAAAGATATACATTTTAATAGGTTGATTTTAATAATCTTTTTCATTAGTAGTAGTTATATAGATAGATACACATTAGATATTTTAATACTGTTCATAATTCAAAAAAATACAACATAACATTCGAATACTGTTTGATGTGTTTTTAATTAGTGAATATTTACTTGAAGAAACATCGTTTAATGTATTTTAATTATATATTTTGATGCATATGTTGCTTTCAAAATCACTAATTAAGATTATTCGAAATAAATAGACAAAAAAATGATACACGAACGGGCAAAACGGAGATATTGAGCAAATAGTATATTGGCTTATACAGTTTAAATAAAGAATGTCTACAAATACGTTTTAATTTTTTTTATTTTTCCCGTCTTAACATTCTTGAATCAATTTTGATTACGTTGACAGCTAGACAGGCGAACATGTGGAAATAGATCAGTTAGAACATTTTACGAATATCTGTACCAAAATTTGTTTATCAATGATCCATATTTTTAATCGCTACAACATATTATAACTGATTCGAAAACAGTCTTATTTGCCGTTTTCTGTAGTAAGGATGGTTAATAAAGACGGTAAATTCGTTATTACATTTCATTTTGCTGTTTCCACATTTCAAGCTAATTTTATGTTAATCCTCAGTTTCACTGACTCATCAAATATAAAAAAAAAAGTTTCATTTAGGTGTTTGCTTCAAAAAAGGTAAAACCGAATAAAAACCGCCTATTTGAAGTTCATCAATATTCTCGAAAACATCTAATTAAGATTAAAATTTGTCGATAGCTAAGTATTATCCAAATTTCTTCGCAACGCGATTCATTTATTCTTAAGAGGTGGAAAGATGAACAAATATCTTTTCCTCATTCATATAATAATAAACTCTTTTGTATGTTATTTACAGTGTTTGAAAAAATATTTTTTTTGCAATTATTTTTATTGCCAATCGATTTATTGTGTGCCGATTCGAATATCCTTAAACTCACAAGTGATAACGTTAATTAGTCAATCCACTTAAACGTGGTATTAATCGAAAGATACATTTTGTATATTTAATTAGTTTATTTTTAAAGAATTTTTTAATTTGTTCTTATTATACAAATTATTAGCTTTATAATTTTTTACATATTTATAATTATTCTTTTAATTTTCTGTCCGGGTCTTTTACACGCTGATGACCGAATCGAGTCTTATAAAGAAATACAATTCTCTCAAACAAAAGCGTTTTGTTTGTATGTTTAATTGTCTGTCTGTTTGTTTGTTTTGTTAGGGAAAAACAAAAAGACAGTTCGTTTATTTTTTTGGTTCGTCGATTCTACTATGCCTTACGGTTCAAGAAATTTATTTTTGATGATTTTTTGTATAGTTTCATGGATCTATTTTGCCGATTCACAAACTTAAAGCAGCTTTTTAGCTCTTTCGTTCTTGAGTTTTCGTATGGACTGCCAGAAGGACGAATAAACATGAAAAACAGATAGACGAATATTTGGAAATGAAATAATTAGAATATTTTCTGAATATTTAAATCAGATTTTTAGTTCTTCCATCGATATACAAGGTATAAAAAGGAGAATTAGGTAGTTGAAAATTAGAGTGCAAGTATACGTTACTTTTTAACTCCAAAGTTAGTTAATGCTTGCCCAGTAGTAGTCGAGGTCGAAGCCTGGCAAGTAGACCTTTGTAGACCTTTTTTACCAACCCATAAAGGACAAGGAATTTGTATGTAGACTACACTTCTGATATACACAATGAGCGTTGAAATTTCTAAAATGCATGGTATATACGTAAACGGTTCGCGCATACTCCATTCATTTAGAAAAACATGGAGTATGAGCTAGAAAATCTTTCATTTCAATCATTTTGTTTAGAATTTGGAATGCAGGTGCTAGCGCAAGTCTTCCTTATTGGAATGTAAATTTTATTGCGATTATTGTCTGAATGCATGATATCATCCAAAACTATTCCCCGAAAGAGAATTTTAGTGGAGGCATTAGTAAATGCTAAAAACGGAAGCGTTAGTAAATGTAAAATTTAAATTGATTATTTTTGCCTTAATGAAATGTGATATTTAAAAAAATGAAACCTATTTTGACAAAATGGAAACCCGACTTGAAAAATCATTAATTCTAGAACAAAAAATGCACTAAAAAGTAAATAAATAATTGCATATTCTTGTGCCAATTTTAGTTCACCTAAGCAAAAATTTTTAAATATATATGTACAATTATTGTTATTTTTGGAGTCGGTGTCAGCATAGAGAAATTCACATAACTTTTGGACACCGCCTCCATAAATAACAATAATTGTACATATATATTTAAAAATTTTAGCTTAGGTGAGCTAAAATTGGCACAAAAATATGCAACTATTTTTTTACTTTTTAGTGCATTTTTTGTTATAGAATATTTCATCCTTTTTTTTCGGATTAAAAAACTGACATACAAGCTTGTTTTAGTAGAACGCATTAATAACATAAAATTACATGAATAGTTAAATTTAATATTAGCTAGGGGGGCGTTTTGAGTTGAAAACTTTTTTAACAATTAATTAGTAATTAACTATTTAATTATTTTTGTCGTTATATGTTAACTAAAGCGTGATATTTTAGTTATTTTGACAATATTTTTGTCTATATTTCTTAATATTATCATTATAAAATTTACAATCTAGTTGGATAATTTACTTTCTAATCGTAAGATAAAAGGTTGCCAATATTAGCACCAAGCAAAGGGATGCGAACATGCGGAATGCTTGGGCCTACCAGCGCGACTAATGCACCAGGACTATTGCTGGAGCTGATACAATGAGGAGAAAAAGTAAACAGTGACCCACCTTCTTTACCATCTTCTCTCCACCAGCTCTTGCTATGAGAAGGCTGACACATTTGGGTCAGCCATTCTTAGATGACTTATCCGAACTACAATCTGTCGACGTTAAATATCTTCTGCTGTTCTTGAGCAGCTCCAAATGGTTCATGGAGTAATGACTAATCTAGCCTAGCCTAATCCAGCATCAAGGCAAACAGTCTTTTTTGGATATTGGTTTGAATTGTTTTAAATGTTTTGAAAATAAATTTAATTTTTAGTGTATTTAGGACCGTCCAAGTGGCCGAGCGGTCTAAGGCGTTATGTCTAAGACGTTATGTCTACTTGGAGCTGGGAGGTTATGAAGAAAAAAATTATTAATATTAAGATTATTATTATTAAGAAAAAAAAGGAGCGGTTAATTGACTGACGGCGTATGGACAAGAACGAAGTAACCGGCTATGCTTGTGAAGGTTTTCTGCAGTTTCCTTTACGAACACTCCAGTTGAATATCGGCATAGTTTCTAGCAGAGTCGGCTGCAGCCGCACATCCTACCAATTCCTAGTCTACACAGAAAAATTTCTTCCACTCCACTCACATCCTCACATCGTTAGGCATCACAATGGACCTTATGGTCGAAGTGTAATCCGTCCAGGGCAGCCGCTACAATCTATCTATCTATCTAGTGTATTTAAGCATAGATGATATAACGTGTGTTGCTTATTAGATAGTAATAAATTGGGCATTTATACACACACGTGGATATAAAGATTTGTTTTAGGGTTCAATACCAAAATGCATATGTTTTTTATTTATTGTACTATATATTGTACATGTATGTATATTTTATGTATGTTTCATTTTATATATCAGTATCTCTCTCTGTATACGAAACTTTGAACCGATATTGTGGTCAAACTTACAAGTATAGATGATAGAGTTTAAAACGAAAGGTTTTTAACAGAACATTTTTTTGGTTCATCGATTCTACTATGCCTTACGGTTCAAGGAATTTATTTTTGGCGATTTTTTGTGGAGATTTACGGATCTATTTTGCCGATTCACAAACTTAAAGCAGCTTTTTAGCTCTTTCGTTCTTGAGTTTTCGTATGGACTGCCAGAAGGACGAATAAATTTTAAAAACAGATAAACGAATATTTGGAAATGAAATAATTAGAACATTTTCTGAATATTTAAAGCAGATTTTTAGTTCTTCCATCGATATACAAGGTATAAAAAGGAGAATTAGGTAGTTGAAAATTAGAGTTCAATTATACGTTACTTTTTAACTCCAAAGTTAGTTAATGCTTGTCCAGTAGTACTTGAGGTCGAAGTCTTTGTAAGTAGACCATTGTAGACCTTTTTTACCAACCCATAAAGGACAAGGAATTTGTATGTAGGCTAGAAATTGGTGTGCTGTGCGACTGCCGACGACTTTGATAGAAACTTTTATGAAAGGAAACAGTAGAAAACCGTTACAAGCATAGCCGGTTACCTTCGTGCTTGGCCATACACCGACAGTTTAGTAAATTAACCACCCGATTAATTTTTTTAAATAAATTAATTTAATTGGCAAACTGCCACCATTGGGAAAAGAACCAGCAACCTCCCAGTTCCAAACAGAACGCCTTTAATTGCTAACTCAAAGATTTTACATAATTCGTATCTTTAATAATTAAATGTTTCTGTAAAACGTTCATTAAAAGAAAGAAAGTTTATTTTAATACTTTGACGAATTTTGTTTTGCACTTTGTTCCTTGTATGGCCAAAATTTACCATGTACCAGTGGTTCATCGTACAAATAATTAGTTATTTTTCATAATAAAGTGTGATTTTAAGGCTTTAAGGAATACGTTTCTCAACTCATTTTCAATATTCATTTTACTCAATGCTAACATTTTTTTAAATCTATATTTCAGTTTTAGTAAAAACAATTTAGTATAAGCATACGGAACTGTTTGTTCACGCAAAGGTCTGACTTCGATATATTGTATTACATTTTTTTTAACTTTTTTTAACTGAATTTATTTTTAATTTTAGGTGTAAATAGTTTCAAATAACATTTATTACTGATATAATACGGTTAAATTATTTAGTTAGTTCATTGAACACGCTAGGTTACTGCTATATGACGAAAAGGGGCATTATATAATTATTATATTATATATATAAATACTTAAATTACTGTATAAAATACAGACTACTATATTTTACTATATGTATCGTGACATACGGGTCTTGTTCAAAAGAGAGGATATAAAAAAAACACTGGTGTGAATGCCACATATGACTTCTATATACAGACTAACATGTCGTACTTGGAAAAATAGGAATGATCGTATGGACATTTTATTAACATAAAATATCTTTAAAATTTCAAAAAACAACAATAACAAGATTACTATTTTAGATTTGAATATACAATAAAATTCATCACGCAGGAGCTGCGTATACTAAGCGAATCTTCTCATAAATCGGGAATAATCATATAAATAATACCTATTTCAATGTCTTAAAATGATTTAAGCCATTCTTTCTAGAAAATTTATTATTAAAATACCAAGTAATCATGGTGGTTTATTTGTGATATTCATTATTATGAGTATTATAATTATTATAATTGCAAATATCTCTGGATATAATAGAATTGTAGAAAAATTTATTTACTACAACTTTCCTTTACTTAGAATTTTTTCTCTTTTACTAATATTAAGAGAGAAATTCATGATTTTAGGTATTCCATTTAAATTCCTAATATTTCTGTAAATGTTAGAATGGGAGAAAATATGATCAGGTAATGAATTGTTTTAAAATTTATTTAAACTTTACCCAATCCAAATTTTTCAATTTTAATAATACTTACTAAGAGAGAAATTTAAGATTTTATGTTTCCTCGCTCTATGCCCCCTTTCCCAATGCCCGATTGTGTCTATTAACGAGCTTGGCCTTTCAATTTCAAACAGCACGTGATGTACCAAATTTCATTCCGATCAACAAAAAATAACTGCCCCATTTGATTGAATTCCACACCGCTTCCAAAATATTCAATTTCCCACCGCTTCCACTACTTGTTTTCGTTTTTGATTTTCCATTATTTTTTTAACAAACAAGGATACGAAAAAATTCAAAACATAAAGTATTAGACTTTAAAATTTAAATATCTTTTAAACTATAAGAGATACGACAAGACCACTTCAGTCCTTTTTTATTTTCCATTAACCAATGAACAAATTAAGCTTTTAAACGAAGCTTTAACTCAAATTTTTAATAAATCACGAATGAAAATAATGGATCATTACTTTATTTATGTTTTGAATTTTGGTTTGTTTATTTTTTCTTTTCTTAATATTCATATTTAATGGGTTAAAAATGTCTGAATCATTCGTTTTCAATACCAATTTTCATCTCTCAATTAAAATTATACATATTAGTGGTACAATTTCAGGAGCCCAGACTTTTTTTTAGGAAATTTTCTACTGTTTAAGAATCTTTTATTCGATTTCCGATATCTGCAATAGTTTTAGGGATATTTGCAAAAAACGAAATCCCCTTTTTTTTTACTAAATTGTTTATAACTTTTGCAATTTGTTTATGTGGGACATGAACTATTTCGAAAACTTTCCAGATGCAATTACGAATCGAATGACACCATGGTCATAATTTTCTGAGAAGGCGAAACGGAATTCGAAAAAACGCCTTCTTTGCTAGTCTACAAGGTATATATGGGTTTTCAGAATGCATAACCTCAATAATTCAGAATCCGTTGAAGCTTGTATATAGATGTAAAAATATATCAATCTACTGAGACATACACGTATTAATAAAAAATAGTTCATGTTATGTTTTCAAATAAAATATATGTTGACTTTTGTTTAAATATTAAATATTTAATTATTAGTTAAACTCCATGAATTTATAATATTATTGTAATACCATAGATATTAAATGTATTAGAATGGAGCGATTCATATAATGTTACAGCATTGAAGGATAACATTTCTTCAATAAATCCATGCTGATTCATTTATTTCAATAAATCCAAATGAAGCATTCATTTGGATTTCCTGAGCACATTCTCTTAATTAAAAAGTCTTAATTAAGAAGAACGAATCTAAAGCTTCAAAAGCATGTGCCATATATTGTTTCAAATTAATCAATTTGGTGTATAATGAAAAAGAAAGGAAAATAATTATGAATACGTAGAAGAAATCAAAAGGATAAAATAAATTCTTCTGCTTCTGATGACTTAAATGCTTCTGATAAACCACAAAATCGACTAAATTGAGTTTTCTGCAACAGTTTTTGCTGAACGCTCCCGGAAACTTTTTAAATACTTAATTTTTTTTATAATTACTTTAAAAATTATGAGGTTTTTCGCAATTATTGCCATTAAAACGCTGATGAACAAATTTTTGTCAAACAGCCCTATTCAGGGAGGTATGATAGTCAATACCGATCGATAACCTTCTCGTGGAGCACATTGGATTAGGCTAATGTTGACGATAATCAAATCAGTTAAAAAAATTTGTAACCCAATGTGCACCACAAGGAAGTTGTCGATCGGTTTTGCACATTATAGCCATGAAATGGGCTTTTTGAAACAAATTTATTCATCAGAGTTGATTTAATGTCATCATTTTTATGTTTAAAACCTTAATATTCATAATAAGTCTTAGGAAATTATCCATACAAAACATCCCGTAAAATAAAAATCTGCAATAAAAAATATAGATTTCCATTAAAAAAATCAAAGTTGGCCTCGATTTGACCTTGAGAATTGGTTTTAAGATCAAAGGCAAGGTCACAGTCATTTGACCCATTAGATACCTTAATCGTTCTCGAGATATTGGCCTGGAGAAATTAAAACGGAACACGCTGTATGTATACAGATTGAAAAAATTGTGTTAAAATCATGTGAAAATAACGACTAACTGAGTGAATTGCTTAAATACCCGATTTATACTGAATGTCAAAAAGTTTTTATTTAAAAAAAAGTATATTTTTTGTCTTAACATTTTTGTTCTATCTTTTACGGTTTTAAACATGAGCAGTTTTGCCATTAAGACATTTTATTAACATTTATTCCAAACAATTATGTCTGCGATCAATATTTTCAAGCGTTACAAAGTCGGAACTAAACTTAATATATCCTTGTATATTTATATATACCGGGTATAAAAATGCTTTCTACAAAATTATTTGCTACTCCATGGTATCATATTCATATTAAACCAATTGAAATAACAAACATGAATGAATTGAAAACTATATAATATAAATGCGTGAGATTTCAATATCCACAGCTTTATATAACACAAAATGTCGTCTGTTTATATTTTAGAAAAAAAAACACACACACAACAACTTTGCAGTATATTAAGTCAGCAAAAACGCAACACAAAAAGAGTTTCGTGATATAAAAATGAAAACAAACATATAGTATAGAGTATATAGTAAAAACGTATAGCAAAAACGAACACGATAAATAAATATATTATATGAATCATTATTATTTATTAAAAATTTTTTTTATTACGCATACAAAGGAAATCACCACCCACTCACCACACCTAAAAAACCATTTTATAATGATTATATTTAAAAATGTGTTAATTTTGTGTATTTTCCTTGTGATATGTATAAAATTATCTGTGAAAAAAGTTGCAAATGGCGTACACAAGAGTTTATGTTTTGCACTTTGAGGACTAAAATGACAATTTTACTCCCTCCCTTTTCTCACATGGGAGAACAAGTAAATTTAATACGTATCCTAGAAACAAAATCAAATTGACATTTCTATTTAATTTGAAAAAATTTGAAATAAAAAAAAATTTGTTAAATAGAAATATCATTTTGATTTTGTTGCTAGGATACGTATTAAATTTACTTTTTCTCTCATGGGAAAAAAATCTACTTTTTCTCCCATATGGGAGAAAAATTTCTACTTTAGTACCTATTTCGAGGGAGTGAAGTTGTCATTTTAGTCCCGAAAGTGTAAAAAATAGTATATTTACCGTGGGACTAAAGTGCCTTTAATCCCTTGAGTGGTTGGTCCTTCGGCCGGAGCCCTCAGAAATAAACTCCACTTGCGGGATTAAAAGAGTCACTTTAATCCCATGATTAATTATATACTATTTTGCACCCCTTTGTTGAGTGTGTATCATCTAGAGTCTAGACTTAAGGGATGGGTAATATTTGAAGTGGTTTAAAAGGTATTTTAAAAGGTGTTTAAAATGTAAATGACATTTTCCATTCAAAAAAAATGTATTTTGAAAAATTATTTCCGTTTTAAATTTAAGGTAATTAATTCATTTGTAATCCCAGTTTTTGATGCAATTGAAAAATGATATTATTATAATATTATGCATTTAATTATTCAAGCAAGATATTCGCAATCACAGTTGAAATTTTTAAAATTCATGGTATACTTAAACGGTTCGAGCAAACTTCATTTTTTTTTAATATGGACAAATTTTCTGTACATTTCTATCAAAAACAATTATCTTATGAAGTTGAACAAACTAATTTAAAAAAAAAGTATATATTGCGATTTTTTAAAAAAATCTATTAATATTTATTGGTAATAATACAAAAACTGCGATCCAAAAAATATTGAATAATCACTGTCCTAAACCAGTGGTGGGCGCAGACGGCTCGCCGGAGTCGAACGACTCTTTATAAGCTGGGAGAGAGTAAGTAAAAAAGGTAAGTTTTGAAGTAAGACGGAACGATGTTTCAATACAGGTTGTCTACTGATTATTGCCCAATAATTTATTCAATCAATTTAGAATTAGTTTTATAAAATATTCATTGTTTAAAAAATATCGTTTACAATATGGAGAGAAACACCAAAAAACATAATAATAATAATAACAATAATAACAACAATGATGATGATAGCAATAACAATAATTACAAAAACAACAACTATATATATCCCCACTTTATGTAAAATTTAACCATTTAGAAATTAGTAACAAATTACCAACCCTCCCCCCATCCAGCTTTATCATTGGCATCTTTTTTGTATCCAGTGTCATCAAATTCCCATGACACTATACCCCCTACTAATAAAAAATAATTAAATCAAGTAAATAATTGTTTATTAGTTCTCCGAGTGAATAGTTTAGGCAAATTATTCGGAATTTCCTAAAATCTAATTCTAAACTTAAGCTAAATCATCAAAAAATTTATAAGCGGTAAATGTAAAAGATCAAAAGATTTATATTTTGTAATTTATATAACATTTATATTTTATTCATACCCAAATATATTAAGAAGGTACATTTTATGCCCCAAATTACCAGCCCAAAATTCCAGAGTATGTATTCAATGTATTATATGTATTGTATACTTTGAATAATACTGACCATAAAAAATAGTTGGTATTATTATATTTTTTTCAGAAAATGTTTTAATTAAAAAAAGAAAATAATAATTATTGGTAGGGATATCCTATATTTACTCTATCTCTCTTCCTACCTCTCACTCACAGCTGAGTGCAGTCAAGGTCTGCCCATTTATGTCTTAAAGAAATCATGAATAGTAAATTACTAATAAGTTAATTAATAATATTATATTTTATACCATTTCTAAACTGTAATGAGTGAACTACCTTAAAATAGAAGTTTAAAAATGATTGAAGTACTGTATTCAAGTAGGAATCACGTGTGTGAATGTTTTATGAAGTATCTCAACCGAAACATTTCAGAGAAAATACAAATTCTTAAATACCTATTAATTTGGACGGAAAATTTTTAAAACTATGAATTTGAGAAAAAAAACTTACAAGCTTAATGTAAACGATATTTTTGAAGAACAATTGCTACTCAAAGCCAATCTCCAGTTTTGCACTTTGAAATCAACATTTACATAGTGACTTGATTATGTCTAAACTATTAGATTAGATCATGTCTAAACTCTTAGTCTAAACTATTAGATGTTTATTCAATAAGTTTCAAGAATCAAACCATTTTTAATACACATTGCCTATCTTGCATTTTAAATACGAGTAGAGTACATATCTATATTTAGATTAAATTGATCTTTTGTACCGTCTTTTCAAATTCCAAGAGTCCTATATGGTTTCGATTATGTAAGTTTAGTTTATATGTATAAATTATGTAAAATAAACTTATAAACTAATGGAATTCTATGGAAAATGTTTAGTCATTTTTTATTTAAAAAAAAAAACACATAAAAATACTTTTCCCCGTCACGTAATTTAGATACCGGAAAAGAAGGTAACTCAATGAACATTGATTTTTAATTATCGTTTTTTTATTTCCTGGATTCCGATATTAAATTAAACGCATACCGAATATTAATTCTCAAGTAAGTTATCTAACTCGTAAACTCGTATTGTAACTGAATTTAAAGAAATCATGGATACCAAATAATTTGTTGGAGAACTTAAGGTTTCTATAACTCGGTAACGATCAGAGCAGTATACTTCAAGACAGCATTTATTGTGCATGATCAGATGCACAAATTTCACAAAGTCACAGATTTCAACATGGTAATTTGTGAATCATTTTAGTGAATTTTACAGAAAGCTACATTTTAAGTTTTAGATTTCTGTTTTAGGTTTTAAATAATAATACTACTGTTTGGCATAATTGAAATTAATAGTCAACAAAAAAACCATATCTTAAGGACGTTGATTGATTGATTTATATAAGGGTCTAAAACTATTGCACCTTATGGTCGATTGTGCTCCCCCTTCTACTTCAGTCCGACGAGATTCGCTTCTCCCATACGTTGGCAATAGCCAGGAGCTTGCTTATCAAGCCTTCCTGAAGGTTCATATGTTCGGGGTGAGATGCACCGAATATCTTTTATCTGCTGAACCTAGAAGTTCGCAGTCAAAGATAATGCGGCTAGATGTTTCTTCCTCCTCGCCACACAATCTGCACACAGCTTCAGTGCATCGAGAGATAGCCTCTTTGTTGCACTCTGAAGCAGTACCATCCCGAGCTCTTGCCACGGTACTTTTCCCCAGTGATCACGGTGTTTAGCATTTGACCACTCGTTGATCACGTGTTTACATGCAGTCCTTGGAATTCCTAAAATAGGCTCTGGGTCTATGAAGGGGACTCCCTTCTTTGCTAAGGTATCTGCTTTTTCGTTTCCTTCGAAACCACTGTGACCCGGCACCCAGATCAATTTAACATTCTTCTGTTTTGCCAGTTCCTTGTGAGAGACTTAATGCAAACATAAGCCTCAACTTGGGGAAATATGCCACGGTCTTCCAAGCAGAAGTCTCACCATACTGGCTTGCGTCCGTGAGAACCGACATAGTGGCTACATAAACCAGAACGTATGTACTCTTTCGGACAGTCAAGCTGCTTTAAAAGCTTTGCCTGGAACTGAGGTCACCTGAAGGGTAGTCAAGGATTGTCTGGAGGAAATTCTTGAGGACGTTAGGTCATTTCTAAAATGATGAAGATATTGTGAAATAATATATTGTTGATATTATTATCGTAAAAGAATATCTGCTAAATTTTCATAACGCTTTGGAAGTCGATTGAAATGAAAATCCATATAGTACTACTATCTCTTATGGAGAATACTCTTAAAGAACCCTGTTGGTATTGACCATATGAGCCGCCGTCCGTCAAACCAAATAATAATAATAATCAAGTAGGCAAGTGTATTTGGAAGTTTCTATTTTCGTACATTTTTTATGTAAAAAGTTCCAATAACTGAATCTAGTCAATGCACTTTTTTTACAAAGAGGAGAAATTGCAACTAGATTGTCAATAAATCGTACGTAAAAGCCACTATCTTGATTATTTTTGATGAGATTCGATTCTGTGTTTAAATACGAGTCAGTTCTTGCCCCAATTGAGAAAGAAGCCTCGTCTTAATGCGTTTCTGCGGGGAAAATCGTCTCTCGCAACGAGATTGTGACGATTACACACTAAGCGATATATTAGTTGTAGTATGTACTAGCCTGCTTTAGTTGGTATAAAAGTTTCTATGCACATAGTATGCAACTTCAAGAGGCTTCCGAATTGCTTCGAGACAAACAAACACAGTTCTTTGCTCTTCCTCCTTCCTCCTTCTCCGTGTATGAATTATTTTGCGTGTATGTAGTAAACCTCGGAGGCCCATGCAGGATAGGGTCTGGTTGGCAAACGCCACCCTGACTCTATAGCAAGCCTGACACTGTATATTTCAGTAAACAAATGTTGGTTTCTCAGTAACATTAGTGCTTAATGAATAAGCATAATTGCTAAAATATGCACACAACATTAACTATGTCTAAATATATATATACTCAACCCAACTGTTGATTCCACTAGGAATACTGAGATAATATGAGAGACATGTGCAGTATATAATTGAAAACAATATAACTAAATTAACAAAATAGCATCTAATATTAGGATAAACTATTTTTTTATGAGCAAATTTAATGACCTACCCAACAACTTCCTTTATTCCTTTGTATCGACAACATATATCATCATTAGCTACGTACAAATGATAATTATATATAATTATATAGTAGTCCTCTGTGATATTTTTAACCCGACTTCAAAAAGAAGGATGGTTCTCAATTCGTCTGTATTTTTTTTTTTTTTTATAATGTGTGTCACCGCAGAACTCCGTCATTTATGAACCAATTTTGAATTTTTTTTTGTTTTAAAGGGTTTGGTTTCTCATTGGTCCCATTGGCACAAAATCGCATTCTGATGAGGGGATCTCCGGGAAATCGAGGAAAACCCTCATTTTATGTGATAACCGATTTCTGCGAAATTTTTTTTTTCTGAAAGGGTATACTCATTCATAATGGGAAAATAAGAAAATTTTCATTTCAGACTTCAAAAAAATTTTTTACAAAAAAAACTGACCCCAAAAAAAATATTATTACAAAAAAAAAACAAAATGCATGTAAAAAAAATGAAAATCTGTTATGAAACAATGCACTAAAAATTACCTATGTGAAGTTGGCAACCCACTTAACGGTAGAAGATTTTTTTTAATTTTATTCGATTGTACTCGGTTTGTACCGGATTGTACCACCTTGATTTTCGTTTGTACCCTAAAGGGGTGAAAAATATAGGGGTGGGTAAAATTGCTCCGCAACTCGTGTTGAGATAAATGATTTTCGTTGATGCCATTGTGAAGAGAATCGTTTGTACCTGTTTGTACCGATGTTAAAAAAAAATTAAAAAATTTAAAATAAAAAAATTTTAATAAAAAAATTTTTTTTAAATTTTAAAAAATTAAAAAAAAATTTTTATAATTTTTTTCTTTTTTTTCGTATCTCATTTAGGAATAAATTATATGTGGTATCGTTTTGGTAGAGACAATAGTTTCTGCACGTTTGGTCGCAAGCAGAATTCATTTTTATTGCGTTTAAGTACTCGACGATTAAAAACGGGTACAAACGATATAAGTGTCGGTACGCATGGGTACAAACGATTACGAATGGGTACAAACGATTTGTCTGTGTTGCAAACCGTTACAAAGGATAAAATTGTCGGCAAGACTGGGTACAAACGATTAAGAGTGGGTACAAACAATTTGTCGGTGGTACAAACGATATTAGTGTCGGTACGCATGGGTACAAACGATTATGAGTGGGTACAAACGATTTGGCGGTGGTACAAACGATAAAAGTATCGGTACACATGGGTACAAACGATTACGAGTGGGTACAAACGATTTGTCGGTGAAACAAACCGGTACAAACGATAAAAGTGTCGGAACGCATGGGTACAAACGATTACGAATGGGTACAAACGATTTGTAGGTGTAACAAACCAGTGCAAACGATAAAATTGACGGTACGCATGGGTACAAACGATTACGAATGGGTACAAACGATTTGTCGGTGTTACAAATGATATTAGTGTCGGTACGCATGGGTACAAACGATTATGAGTGGGTACAAACGATTTGTCGGTGGTAAAAACGATAAAAGTGTCGGTATGCATGGGTACAAACGATTACGAGTGGGTACAAACGATTTGTCGGTGAAACAAACTGGTACAAACGATAAAAGTGTCGGTACGCATGGGTACAAACGATTACGAATGGGTACAAACGATTACGAATGGGTATAAACTATTTTTCGGTGTTACAAACAGGTATAAACAATATTATTGTCGGCAAGACTGGGTACAAACGATTTCGAGTGGGGTACAAACCATTTGTCGGTAGTACAAACGATATTAGTGTCGGTACGCATGGGTACAAACGATTATGAGTGGGTACAAACGATTTGTCGGTGGTACAAACGATAAAAGTGTCGGTACGCATGGGTACAAACGATTACGAGTGGGTACAAACGATTTGTCGGTGAAACAAACTGGTACAAGCGATAAAAGTGTCGGTAAGCATGGGTACAAACGATTACGAATGGGTACAAACGATTACGAATGGGTACAAACTATTTTTCGGTGTTACAAACAGGTATAAACAATATTATTGTCGGCAAGACTGGGTACAAACGATTTCGAGTGGGGTACAAACGATTTGTCGGTGGTACAAACGATAAAAGTGTCGGTACGCATGGGTACAAACGATTACGAGTGGGTACAAACGATTTTTCGGTGTTACAAACGATATAAGTGTCGGTACGCATAGGTACAAACAATTATGAGTGGGTACAAACGATTTGTCGGTGGTACAAACGATAAAAGTGTCGGTACGCATGGGTACAAACCATTACGAGTGGGTACAAACGATTTGTCGGTGAAACAAACCGGTACAAACGATAAACGTGTCGGTACGCATGGGTACAAACGATTACGAATGGGTACAAACGATTTGTCGGTGTTACAAACGATATAAGTGTCGGTACGCATGGGTACAAACGATTATGAGTGGGTACAAACGATTTGTCGGTGGTACAAACGATAAAAATGTCGGTACTCATGGGTACAAACGATTACGAATGGGTACAAACGATTTTTCGGTGTTACAAACAGAAACAAACAATATTATTGTCGGCAAGACTGGGTACAAACGATTTCGAGTGTGTACAAACCATTTGTCGGTAGTACAAACGATATTAGTGTCGGTACGCATGGGTACAAACGATTATGAGTGGGTACAAACGATTTGTTGGTGGTACAAACGATAAAAGTGTCGGTACGCATGGGTACAAACGATTACGAGTGGGTACAAACGATTTGTCGGTGTTACAAACCAGTACAAACGATATAATTGACGGTACGCATGGGTTTTAACGATTACGAATGGGTACAAACGATTTGTCAGTGTTACAAACCGGTACAAACGATATAAATGTCGGCAAAACTAAGTACAAACGATTTCAAGTGGGTACAAACCACCGACAAATCATTTGTATCCACTCGTAATCGTTTGTACCCAGTTTTGCCGACAATTATATTGTTTGTACCGCTTTGTTTCACCGACAAATCGTTTGTATCCATTCGTAATCGTTTGTACCCAGTTTTGGCGACTATAATATTGTTTGTACCGGTTTGTAACACCGACAAATCGTTTGTACCGACACTGTTATTGTTTGTACCGGCTTGTAACACCGAAAAATCGTTTGTACCCACTCGTTACCGTTTGTACCCATGCGTACCAACACTTATATCGTTTGTCCCACCGACATTTCGTTTGTACCCACTCGTAATCGTTTGTACCCAGTTTTGGCGACTATAATATTGTTTGTACCGGTTTGTAACACCGACAAATCGTTTGTACCCATTCGTAATCGTTTGTACCCATGCGTACCGTCAATTTTATCGTTTGTACTGGTTTGTTACACCGACAAATCGTTTGTACCCATTCGTAATCGTTTGTACCCATGCGTACCGACACTTTTATCGTTTGTACCAGTTTGTTTCACCGACAAATCTTTTGTACCCCCTCGTATACGTTTGTACCCATGCGTACCGACACTTTTATCGTTTGTACCACCAACAAATCGTTTGTACCCACTCATAATCGTTTGTACCCATGCGTACCGACACTAATTTCGTTTGTACCACCGACAAATCGTTTGTACCCACTAAAAATCGTTTGTACCCAGTTTTGCCGACAATTATATCGTTTGTACCGGTTTGTAACACCGACAAATCGTTTGAACCCATTCGTAATCGTTTGTACCCACGCGTACCGTCAATTATATCGTCTGTACTGGTTTGTAACACCGTCAAATCGTTTGTACCCATTCGTAATCGTTTGTACCCATGCGGTACGACACTTTTATCGTTTGAACCGGTTTTTTTCACCGACAAATCGTTTGTACCTCCTCGTAATCGTTTGTACCCATGCATACCGACACTTTTATCGTTTGTACCACCGACAAATCGTTTGTACCCATTCATAATCGTTTGTACCCACTCGTAATCGTTTGTACCCACTCGTAATCGTTTGTACTCATGCAAACCGACACTTTTATCGTTTGTACCACCGACAAATCGTTTGTACCCACTCATAATCGTTTGTACTCATGCGTACCGACACTAATATCGTTTGTACCACCGACAAATCGTTTGTACCCACTCGAAATCGTTTGTACCCAGTCTTGCCGACAATAATATTGTTTATACCTGTTTGTAACACCGAAAAATAGTTTGTACCCATTCGTAATCGTTTGTACCCATTCGTAATCGTTTGTACCCATGCGTACCGACACGTTTATCGCTTGTACCAGTTTGTTTCACCGACAAATCGTTTGTACCCCCTCGTATACGTTTGTATCCATGCGTACCGACACTTTTATCGTTTGTACCACCAACAAATCGTTTGTACCCACTCATAATCGTTTGTACCCATGCGTACCGACACTTTTATCGTTTGTAACACCGACAAATCGTTTGTACCCATTCGTAATCGTTTGTACCCATGCGTACCGTCAATTTTATCGTTTGTACTGGTTTGTTACACCGACAAATCGTTTGTACCCATTCGTAATCGTTTGTACCCATGCGTACCGACACTTTTATCGTTTGTACCGATTTGTTTCACCGACAAATCGTTTGTACCCACTCGTAATCGTTTGTACCCATGCGTACCGATACTTTTATCGTTTGTACCACCGCCAAATCGTTTGTACCCACTCATAATCGTTTGTACCCATGCGTACCGACACTAATATCGTTTGTACCACCGACAAATTGTTTGTACCCACTCGTAATCGTTTGTATCCATGCGTACCGACACTTTTATCGTTTGTACCACCAACAAATCGTTTGTACCCACTCATAATCGTTTGTACCCATGCGTACCGACACTTTTATCGTTTGTAACACCGACAAATCGTTTGTACCCATTCGTAATCGTTTGTACCCATGCGTACCGTCAATTTTATCGTTTGTACTGGTTTGTTACACCGACAAATCGTTTGTACCCATTCGTAATCGTTTGTACCCATGCGTACCGACACTTTTATCGTTTGTACCGATTTGTTTCACCGACAAATCGTTTGTACCCACTCGTAATCGTTTGTACCCATGCGTACCGATACTTTTATCGTTTGTACCACCGCCAAATCGTTTGTACTCACTCATAATCGTTTGTACCCATGCGTTCCGACACTAATATCGTTTGTACCACCGACAAATTGTTTGTACCCACTCGTAATCGTTTGTACCCAGTCTTGCCGACAATTTTATCGTTTGTAACGGTTTGCAACACAGACAAATCGTTTGTACCTATTCGTAATCGTTTGTATCCGTTTTTAATCGTCGAGTACTTAAACGCAATAAAAATGAATTCTGCTTGTGACCAAACGTGCAGAAACTATTGTCTCTACCAAAACGATATCACATATAATTTATTCCTAAATGAGATACGAAAAAAAAGAAAAAAATTATAAAAATTTTTTTTTAATTTTAAATTTTTTTAATTTTTTTTTAACATCGGTACAAACAGGTACAACCGATTCTCTTCACAATGGCATCAACGAAAATCATTTATCTCAACACGAGTTGCGGAGCAATTTTACCCACCCCTATATTTTTCACCCCTTTAGGGTACAAACGAAAATCAAGGTGGTACAATCCGGTACAAACCGAGTACAATCGAATAAAATTTAAAAAAATCTTCTACCGTTAAGTGGGTTGCCAACTTCACATAGGTCTAAAAATTAAAAAAAAAACGGATAAAAAAAATGTGTTATAAAGAAATGCACTAAAAGTTAGTAGGTCGTTTAGTTGGTCTACTCATATTTAGACAAATAAAATAAGTTATAGAACTTCAAAGTCACTAAAAAGCGAGAAATAAAACCTATTTTGACAAAATGGAAACCCGACTTCAAAAATCAAATATTCTATAACAAAAAATACACTAAAAAGTAAAAAAATAATTGCATATTCTTGTGCCAATTTTAGTTCACCTAAGCAAACATTTTTAAATATATATGTATAATTATTGTTATTTTTGGAGGCGGTGTCCAAAAGTTATGTGAATTTCTCTATGCTGACACCGACTCCAAAAATAACAATAATTGTACATATATATTTAAAAAATTTTTGCTTAGGTGAACTAAAATTGGCACAAGAATATCCAATTATTTTTTTACTTTTTAGTGCATTTTTTGTTATAGAATATTGGATTTTTGAAGTCGGGTTTCCATTTTGTCAAAATAGGTTTTATCATATGAACTCATGAACTTTAACAAGAACATTATGCAAGAAGTCAGCAAAAGGTATAGGTATATATTTGTTATTGTCTTTTGTAAATCTACAAAAAAAATGATTAATTGTGGGAATTCACCGTCATACTTGTTTTGTTTCATATTATGTTTATTGTTTTGATTAAAAACAAAAATAGGAAAACATATTTCACACTCATTACTCAAAGGTAAAGTAGGTACCTGTATAATCAAATATCAGTATTCTATGATTAAAAAAATAAATTTTGTTTGTAAATAGCGTTGCTATTTAAGAATTCTAGGAAATTTAGTATGCCTATTAAAACTGTGATATTTTCCTGCAAAAATTCCTTTGTATTTCTTTAAGAAATTTCCTGAACATAAATTTTTTTTTCATTTTATTATCTTATTCTTTGATCAAATTTGATTTTTAATTCAAAATATGAGCACAAAATCTAATATTAAAAGCAAAAATCTGAAAATTTTTCTTACACATTGATAACCTTTTAATGTAATGAAGATAGGCTCAAGGACGTATATAAAGAGGGGGAACTCCGCAGCTCCCCCTAAAAACGCTAATATGCGGGTGCATATTTGCCAAATATGCACCCGCATTGTTTTCCCGCAGCTCTACTGCGTGTAATACGGATGGTATGTTTATGTAATTTTCAACGGATAGATTTTATTGGCGTTTAGAGCTCTGGTTTTTTATGGCACGGACAAAAGCTAGTTTACCTTTGTGTATTGTTAGCCCCCCCCCCACTCTTGTGAAAGCTATATCTAGCCCGTGAATAGAATTATTATATATCACAATTTTCAACGAGCAATTTTCAAGGTAAGTAATAGGGAGGATCAAGTTTTCGTTGTATATAAGATAGTCCAGCCAAATAATAATTTACGTATAAATAATAATAGATTTTATATTAATCATTACTTATTTAAAATATTTATTGGCAATGGTCTAAAAAAAGGCTTCTTACGGAGCTAACATTTTAATAACCAGCTTGCGGCGTAAACAGAGTGATGTGCGCGTACGCGTATCTAATTAGTCAAGCTGTCTACAATCGTCCACTCACAGTGCAACCACTCGGCAAACTATCTGAGCTTGCCGGCAATTACAATTGGGTAACCCACGACTAGGCGATATTTGAGCAATTCCATCCCCAGAAACTTGGTTGCATAACCTGGATGCTTCAATATTGTCGAGTGATAGGGCTTTTTAGCTTGGATTCAGTATAATTCTCTATTTAAATGTAGGCAGAAGTAAAGAAAAATTATCTAAAATTAAGTTTTATGATCTTGGATCATAGCTAATATCGGTCATATTTCATTTCCCACACAAAATATTAATTGTTAAATGTTTTACTGTATTTTAATAAAGAAACTTTTATGTTCGTTCATAAAATGAAAAAAACAAAACAACAGTTTATTACAACTCCATTTTAAATTGGTAATAACAATTGTAAATATAGTTGTAATAAACCCACTTACCTCAAATACAAACTTAAAACAGAACTTCTTATATCATAGTCTAAAAAGCAGAAGTTCTTAAATTTTTTCTTTGATGGAACACTTTAAGAATTCTGAAATTTTAACGCCTTTTTTATTTTCAAGAGTAGGTAATTAATAACATATAATCAATGAAATGTATTAAAATGATTTAATAAAACTTGTTTTATTTATTAATTATTTTAATAATTATTTAGTAATTATTTGGTTTTGTAAGGTAAACCAAATTCTTAGGAGTGATGCTAGACTCTAAACTAACATGGAATCCTCATCTGGAATACATAACAAATAAGAGCAAATCTTCTCTCATACTTTAAAAGAGAGTATGTGGAAAAATCTGGGGTCTAAAACCCAAAATGATCCGTCCACTGGCTGTACACAACAGAAGTCAGGCCAATTATTTTATTTGCTGCTCTAGTGTGGTGGCCAAAGGATAAACAAATAACGGCATGCACAAATCTGTCCAGGATCGAATGACTGGCCTGTTTGTGCATTATTGGATCCATGAAAATTACACCCACAGCTACCATGGAAATCATACTAGAGCTGACTCCGCAAAACATTGTAATAATAGCTAAAGCAAGATTCCTATAGACTATCTTGCACTAATAACTGGATTACAAAAAATCAGGTTGGACATGCAAGAATCGTGGGAACAACTACCATCTCAGACCCCGTTTTTTAAATGGGCACAGATATACTTCCCAAAATATACTTCTTCTCAAAACTTTTCAATGTAGTCTGTGATGGGGATATGCGAACGGAAAGAGAATCACCCTCTCTTGAGAAAGGAATCATTTGGTATACGGATTGGTATATTAAAATTGGGGAAGGGACCGGGGTGGTAATTTACGGTGACAGACCCAAGGCAAACATAAGTCACAACTTGGGGATATATGCCCCAGTCTTTCGGGCTGAAGTCTATGCCATCTGGCTTGCGTACGCGAGAACCTTCGTAGAGGCTACATAAACCAGAACGTATGTGATTCTATTCTCGTGGACAGTCAACCTGCTCTAAAAGCCTTGTCTGCAACTGAAGTCACCTCAGGGGTAGTCAAGGATTGTATAGAGGAACTACTGAAGCTGACAAACGGGACAATGTTAAATTGGTCTGGATACCAGGGCACAGTGGTTTCAAAGAAAATAAAAAAGCACATACCTCAACAAAGAAAGGAGTCAGAATACTTTTCATAGGCCTCGAGCCTATTTTTAGAATTCCAAAAACAGCATGTAAAATAGTGAGCAACGTGTGAATGAATGTTAAACACCGTGATCACTGGGAAAATAAACGAAGCAAAAGCTCGGGAAAATACTCGGAATGCATCCAAGAGGTAATCCCTTGATGTGTTGAACCTGAATAGGATACAACTGCGGAAGGTTACCGGATTCATCACCGGACATAATAAGCTTCGGAAACATCTGCACACAACAGGACTCCATTACGGATCCATTATTTACAGACTGTGCGGCGGAGGAGGAAACATCCCGCCACATAATCTTTTACTGCGAATCTCTCGGTTACAGTTGATACAAGAAGATTCGGTGCATCTCACCCCGAATATATGAACCTTGTAAAAATTTTTATGTAGGTGTTCATAAAATGATCTAATTAGTCTATTTTCATTTGTTGTCTCAATTTTACAGTTATTCTTCTTGGCTTATGATGTATGGCTGAGAGTCCTACATGGTCCATAAAACATGTTTAACTATGATACATGTTCTTGAATTAGATCTCATGTTCACTGGACAGTTGCGGCCTTTTTATGTTAATTAAGAACAGTATTTGCAACATAGTAGCAAAGCTCTGCATGAGGATATTGTGTGGCACGACTTCAATGTTTTACGACTTTAATATCAGGTTCTGGCCCATGTTGCGTAACTGTTTGTTTGTATATTTACTTCGCCTTTAAAGTCAGTTATACATTCAAAACAGAACAACAATGTTTATTCAAATTACCTGTGAAAATGACAATAAAATTTCATTTTTTATCAATTCAGAGTCATTTTACTGAAATATATTGACAATACCTATATTGAGATAAATTGATTGCTATAATATAATCCACAAGTTAAAACTTGTCATCTAAATAAACAAGTTTTTATTATTCAAATTTGATTGTAATCACTACTCAAAACGAACAAAAAAATTACCCCACGGGTCCCACCACACGTTTATAAATGTATACAAAGATTATTATTAATAATCATTTTCAGTCATTGCTAAAATTAGTTTTATACTAACTTCTATATCTTACCTAATCATACGTTTTTATGGTTCAGTAGCAAAATTTTAAATACCCACTAATATATGGGCTATTTTACACATGCAACTTTTGAAGTAACTTTTTTGATGAAACTATGTAGTTATATCACAATAGACCTGACTTCTATTTTGAAAAAATATTTCATGTAATTCAGTGCGCTTTTTATGCATTTCTGCTTTCTTGTTCTTTCTTGTAGTATTCTTATAAATAGTAACATCAAAAAAATTTGACATTAGATTGACAAAGAGGGAAATATTAAACAAGAAAAGAATTATTGCTGTCAAAAAAAAGTGCGCTTGATATATTTGAAGTTAATTTCATCCCTGTGGACAGCAATGTAACTTTAGTTATAACAAATATTTTATTGCGATTGAAAACTTTCTTCGAAACTTTCATATATAAAAAAGGGCTATCAAACTATGATAGACCAAATAATACAGAAGGACAGATAGGAAGGACTAAACATCTAATAAGAAGGTGAATTTTTATTGTCATGCTCAAACTTTCCGTGGGTCACGCTTTAGGCTATATATAGTTTGTGTTGCCTACATAGGCTCATATTAAAGTGTTGGATATTCTCGCTGACACAGAAATCAATAGTCGCATTATGATGTTTAACAGAAACTCCTAACAAAACTGCTTTAACGAACAACAAAATTCAATATCCATAAAACTCTGATTTGACCACTAATATGATCTTGTATAGCTGTGAGTATTGTACGCTTGCCAAGGCGGTAAAAGAAACCTATGATACTTTACAACCATGAACTCTACAACAAATTTAAAGAACCAAAAATTATTAAAATCATTAAAGTCTATCGTAGAGATGCACTGGACATTTAAAAAGATAAGAAGATCCCAATCCAGCAAAAAAGCTAATATTAAGCACAAGCCTCCTGGTGCTAGAAATAGAAGTTAGCTACCCACTAGATGGCTTGAAAATGTTGAAAAAGACCTCAGCATCCTGGATATTAGAAATTTGAGATCAGTGGCATCGAGCAGGTAGTAATGGCGATAGATGACTTGGACGGTCAAGGCCTGTTTATGGCTGTAGTGTCGAAGAAGAAGTAGTGGGCTCACTGACATCGGATCAGGACATCCAAGTAAGTAATTTCAAAGGATATTCTTCAATTAACACCCACTATTGAATAGGACTCTGGTCTATTACAAAGTAAATTTACGATATCCATACAGGTGGTAAGATAATCAGGAAGTATACAGCAAAAATCTTTTTAAAATGCTATTAAGTTAAAATGTTATCAAAGTAATCTTTAGGTTGAATCTTCAGACATCCTGAAGATATAGCTATTGAAGATCCATGCCGTACTCCCTCGGAAAGTTTAGTCTCGAGAATATTTAGTCTCAAATGGATTCATGCTCATACAAAAAATCGAAGTCTGCACAAGTTCAGGTGTATTTTCATATACACCGGTTAAATTGTACCCAATTATAGCATTCGCCAATTAAATATGTCATACTTTCCACAAACATGTGGTTGACTTTTATTAACATGATCTTCTTTCCACAAGCTTTCAATCAATGTTGTTAACACATCATATTTGAGTATTTACTCACTAAAAAAAAATAGTGAAAGAAAATATTTAAAGAAACAACTGGAAATAACAGCTAACTGAGTTAATTGCTGAAATACCCGATAAGATTAATTACAGATGTTTGAAATACAGATACTAGAAATTACGGCGAAAGTATATGAAAAAAAGTTGACAAAAATTATTTATGTTTATTAAAGGTACAATCTTTGCCTTTAAATTTTTTTCTATCTCTTACGTTTTCAAAGAATCATTTTATATACCATAAAATTTTTTCTGCGATCAAAATTTTCAACAGTTAAAAAGTCGGTACTAAACTTATATATACCGGGTATAAAATTATGAAATATAAAAATACTGAATGTAAAAAATAAACAAATATCTCGTTAACATCTCAACACCGATAAATTTTTGTAATCGATGCTGGTTCTAGCTCCGGTTTGGCCAGTTTGTGTGTGAACAATAAAACTTTATTTCTAAGACTAATATAAAAAGTTAATTCACAAAAACAGACACATTGACTTTCAAGTTCTGGTAACTTTTAAGTTTAACATAAATACCCAATGCCATTAGTATGCACTAAGATGCTTGTTGATTCTCATTAAAACCAAAATGAATAAAAAAGAGTAAAAATAAACTTAAAACTGTTGTTGAATGACTTAAGAATGTTCAACTATTCAAACAAAATGACATCATTTTTACAAACAAGATTTTCAGATGATGTACAGTCGACGTTATTATTAAAAAATTTATTTATTTATTTGTTTAAAATATATAAAACAAAAAATGAAATGACAAATATATTTGGGACAACATTATGTGGAAAGTGAAATTATTCTTAAACGGACACGCACACTATGTGTGGCAATTTCCAGAGTCTACTGAAGCTTGATGAAAAGCTTCGGTAAATGATAACAAACAAATATGCAGGATAGTTCTAGAGCAATAAATAATAATGAAAAATATCATTGTAAATCAGGGGGCGGAAAAATCACTTAATTTGACTGGTTTTGGAACACAGTTACTTCCTCAGAAATAAAAAATGAAATGCTATTTCATTCCATTTCATTTTCAGCTTCATTCCATTTTTTATTTCTGAGGAAGCAACTGTGTTCCGAAACTAGTCGAATAAAGTGATTTTACGAAAATTTCAAATATTTGTTTTATTTAATAAATTATATAGAATGCCGTGCCGTTACTTTATGAAAATCCATTATAATTATTTAATAAAACAAATATTTGTGAGTTTGTTAATATTTAATTTTATTTTGACTATAGTTTCGAAACACAGTTTTTTCATCAGAAAATATATGATAATGACAAAAATTTACAAATATTAACAAAAGGGTAAAAATATTTAGGTACTTTTATAAAATTACATAGTAAAACATTGTTTGAATGAAAACAAAGAAATATAAGTAAAACCTAAAAAAAAAAAATTCAATACAAAATAAAGCTTATACAAAATAATTTGTACATCAAAACATTTAAAAAAAACTTATGTAATAATATTATGTAATAGCGGGGCGGGTAGGTTCGTACATACAAAATTATTATAGATTACACTATGCCGAATATTAAATATCTACAAAAAGATTAAGGAGTGGAGAATTTTGAAAGTATAGTTGGTCATTTAATGCTTAATCGCAATTGTAGAAAATGTTAAAGAGATTCCTGAAATGTACTGAAAGTTGCATTAGAAGGCCCTTGCATAATTTGATCAAAAAAAGAGTTGTGAGAAGAGACACCGTATATTGTTAAACATATCACAAATCGATTACGATTATTCTTTTTAGGCCACAGCGAAAAAGAAGAAAAATAATTAATCTCTAAAAAATTGTTAAGAATCCGGGTACATAAAAAAACATGAGATATCAAATTTGTATAGAATATACAATTCATAAATAATTTTTACAAAAGTTGCCGCTGCCGGACCAATTCAATATTTTAACAACATTTTTTTTATTATTATTTAATATTAAATTAATGATATCTATCTCATTTTAACAACCATACGTTTATATCGCATGCTGTTTCATAATATTTAGGATGTTGTATTTAAAATAATATTGTCGTTTAATCGTGAACTTTATGTTCGAAATTCTCACTTCAATTTTCCATTATTCGTGATGCCACTAAAAAATTTTTCATATGATTAAATATGTCTTTCGAAAATATGTACTTAAATGTAGATTGATCTCCAAATATTCAAACACAATGTTTCTAAATGTATTCGCCAATCCTCCCACTTGATTGATCATTTTTATTTTAAAAACATTATATACATATTACGTGTTTTTAAAAAGTTAGTTTTTTTTTTCTTATAAACATATTTTGTTTTTCTTTTCCGCCCACGAAGCTCATATTTCATTTTTATATTTATGATATTAAGTGTTTATATACAAAGGGTTTCAAAAGTGTATAATAACTCAGGTTGACCATAGTTTTTTCAAGTAAGAATTTATGGGGTAATCTTAAAGAGAAATGTAAATATTTTCATCACGTTAAATTACGAATTAATTAGATTTGATTTTTCAATACTGAAAACGATTAGGAATTTGGTAACGGTTGGAAACTAATCTCGCTGGCTACTATTGTCAAAGATGAGCCACATTCCATGGGACTGATTTGGCCAGATACATTATAAATAATTATAACCTCTTATTCATTTTTTCTCCTTTCTCAGCCGTATCAAAAACCGTTTTTGCACAAATCTTCAAAGAAAGTATAATTTTCATGCAGTCACAGCGATGGCTTTCTAAATATTAGTCGAATCAACGAATTCGATTCTGATAACAAACTGTAGCCATATGAAGTCATTGTTTGAAAGATCACCTAAGTATTCGAATTTGCCATCATATATATGACAGATCGCATCATCCTCAATTATATGATTTATGATATAAGTTCGAAAAAGTCGAAACAAATGCATAAAAAAAGAAATATATACAAAAAGGAAGAAGATGAAGATATATTGATTTTTAAAATGCTTCTATAACATGCTATCACAGTCGCGTGGGCGAAAGCGATTTTTATAATGTTAGCTTGTGAGTAGACACAAGGAGTAATAAAAGTAAAACAATGGCAAAACAACTGTTAAATCAAAGGTAAGGTTGGTTAAACGGCTAAGTCTATAAGATATGAACATGAACTGTCCCCTGATATTTCCTTTCATCGACAGAAAGTAAGAAATTGCGTTTTTGAAAGGTTGTGCGTCAGGTTACTTCTTACTACTAGTGAAATTTGTCGCATACATAACCTTAGATCAATGGAGAACTCTGGAAAGGGCGGGGTTTAATATTTCAATTTACTTGCAGTAGCTTTCAAGTTTTTCATTTTGTATAGGAAAATTTAAGGTCGGAAGGTATATCACGGGGGTTGGGGCAGGAAACATACACCTATTAGTTGTAGTTTCTATCAACCAGAGAGCATACCCAAATGCTCCAGTAGCACTGTCCTCTGTTATATAAAATTTTATTTCATCAGTTAACATTATTTAAAGCAGGAGGAGATAAGTGTTAAGGTACACAAGTTGCATTGGAAAGGGTGCAGGAACTTTAATTGCAAAACTCCTCAGCCAGGAACTTCGATAATAATATATTTATCATTGACAGATTATTCGAAATGGAATCAAGGTAAAATTTATGTGTAATTTTGAAAGTTTGTGTAATAAAAGAATGTAACTCTCTCATCATAAACCACTTATGTTGAGAGATGTTAAAAAAGTATACAATTTTGAAGAACGTAGAGACCATATTAAAATGGGTTTCATATATATTTTTTTTTTTTTTGGATACCAGTTAACAACATATTTGGTTAATATAACATCGCTAATGAAATTATATTTGTTGCATTAAATTTCACTATTGTTTTGTTTGTTTAATATTAACGTTTGAAATATGTTATAAGTGGATTCATTCATTAAGCGGAGACCCAGACACTGATTTAGACTGTAATTAATATTGAATTCAGGTATAAATGGCTTCCTAAACCAAATAGCAATATTTAAGTTTTTTCAGTTTGTTTGAGAAGAAAGAAAGCGAGAGGAAGTGTTTTTATTTCAGTGTGTAGCTGAAAAATACAGGAAAATATGTGCCCAGGTGTATAAAACATTTTCCTTTTACTTGTGTCCGCGCTCGGCAGGACACAAGTCCGATGGGAATGAAATTTGATAAGCTACGTGCTTTGTACAATTATTGTTATTTTTGGAGGCGGTGTCCAAATTTTATGTGAAGGATAAATTTTATGTGAAAATTAAAATAAATACAATATTCTTTATTTATGATACCGACTCCAAAAATAACAATAATTGTACGTATATATTTAAAAATTTTTGCTTAAGTGAAGTAAAATTGACACAAGAATACGCAATTATTTTTTTACTTAGTGCATTTTTGGTTTTAGAATATTTGATTTTTGAAGTCAGGTTTCCATTTTGTCAAAATTTTTTTTATATATAACTGTATATATGAATTTATAATTTTATAATCTCTCTTAGGATTAATTTCTATTGTTATTCTGTAGTCGCGGCAATATTTTAATAGCATTTTTCAGGCTTTTCTGGAAATAGCAATTCTGGACCAATGATTCCCAGCGTAGATTTTGAATTAATGCATCCATCTAGTTGGCTGTCTTCCTTGACTCCTTTTGTTGTACTAGGGATCTAATATATTATCTATCTACTGACGTTCATATTGTTGTATGTAATAAGTGACCGAGCCTGTTTTCGTTTTTTTGCTAAGAAACCCGCATCATGAATTTTGGTTATCGATCGTATAACTTTCTTATGGATCTTCTCTATCCCTATGTTTTATATTCTTTATGCTTTTTTCTATTTTTCTTTGACAAATTGCAATTTTTTGGCGTTGTAAATCAATATGTGGTAGCCATATAATATTACTGATGGAAGTAATGTCGGAATCTACAAGTCCAAGTGGCCGAACGGTCTAAAGCGTCTGTCTGCGCAGTGTGCCAACTTGGAAACTAGGGTGTTATGGGTGCGAATCCCGACATCGGCAGTTTGTCAATTATTAAGAAAAAAAAAGGTGCGGTTAATTGACTAAACTGTCGGCGTGTGGACAAGAACGAAGTAACCGGCTATGCTTGAGAAGGTTTTTTGCAGTTTCCTTCACGAACTCCAGATGAATATCGGCATAGTTCCTATCATAGTCAGCTGCAGCCGCATATCCTACCAATTCCTAGTCTATACAAAAAAATTCCTTCCACTCCACTCACATCCTCACATCCTTAGGCATCACAATGGACCTTATGGTCGAAGTGTAGCCCGTCCAGGGCAGCCTCTACAATCTATCTATCTATCTAATATAGGAATCTAATATTCGAATTAAAACCTCTTTTAGCAAAAATAATTTTTCCAAACCATGGATATGTATTTTCTTTTCGAATTTTTAATTGAAAGTCATAGTTTAGAACTTATTAACATTCATTTATTTTGCAGATAACCTCTTTCCCGTTTGTACACCGGAAGCAGGAATATTTGCAATAAAATCGCAACTATTACCTTTATATCTTGAATACTGTATGAAAATAAAACAACGTCGTCTGCAAAGCGGAGATTCATTCGAATTTCGCCATTTGCATTTATGTTACTTCCAAGACGCTATTAAAAATGTCAGTGAGATATGGTGTCTCCTGCTTACCTAGTGCGTCTCCTTCTTCCTCTTAGTGCAATGTCTTATATATCAGCTATCGCTGGTCTAAAAATAAATAAAAAGCCTCTGAAAATGACTGCCCTAGCAGTATATAGTGTATATACGCATAATAAATTTTATATTACCATTTTGTGGTGAAAATATTATACATCACCAATAAATATATATACATTCATAAGAGTCATACACACATCAAAGATCAAACATAAAATATTTTAATGATGGAACCGGTCTGGCAAAATGTCATTATAACATATTCACAATATTATTGTGGTAAGTTATTATAATGTGGAGTACCTGGCGTATATACCTGTTTGTTTGTGTACAGTATACAATGCGGGGCCCTCACAGGTGGTATAAAATTTATTTGTTGGAACCAACAACCAGCTAGACTGAGCGTCGCAGGAACTTTAGTATGCAAATCTTTTTCTAAGTGTAGAGTATACAAAACCGTAGATTCAGACAGTGATTCATCCTTAAAAGCTCCTTAAAAGCTCTGCATCCGATCAAGTGCAAATTATAATGTATATTCAATGTAATTTTTTGGTAAAATACTTCAAAATTAAAAACAACTATGGATACAAATTCAAATCGATGTAGGGAATTCTTTGAACTCCAGTTCAGTAGTTGGGGAAGGATTGATATTTTTATGAGACGGTTACCACATCCTCTGATGTGCATAGTCTTCAGATCTTCTGTCACGTTGTCTATTCATTTTCTCTTTGGTCTTCCTCTTTTTTATTACCGTATATATTACCTTTATAAAGTCTTTTCTTGGCATTTGGTTTTCGTGATTCTTTCAACGTTAATTTTTAGTATTTAATAAATAAGCTTGCCTTTCAAACCCTTGAAGAGTTTTTTGATATTTCTCTGTTAGGGGCTTATATATTTTTATTTTAATCTTTCGAATAATTAGTTTGCTTTTCAGAAGTTTCGAATTTATGAAATGTGCTTTGTTGCTAACTTCGTTAAATAACTTCATTATTTTCTTCTTGTTATGCGCCGGGTTTCAGCATTTTTGAGTTGACTTGTTAAAGTAGGTTCTAGTTTCTCTGCTTGATTGAATTCAAACGACTTAGTTTTGTGCCTTGGATATGATTATACTCTGGATATGATTTTGTCTATTGCCATCATCATTAGTTCATAAATTTTTTGGTAATTTCAACATCTTTCAAGGCTTCTCATACTTTTGAACGATTGTGTCATATGGAGGTCTATATTCTATAACATATTCGTAGCATTTTAAACTTTGCATATTATATGTATTATTAATAAACTATGGCCTGTTGTTGATAAATTTCACTAAATCTGATTCTAATGGAAATAATAGATTCAATACCAGCATTTCAAACTCCAATTTTAACAAAAGAAGTGACACAGGTTCTGTTCTACTATGATAAAATGACAGATCATTGGTTTTAGATACAATATATACTTTTTCTATTGTAGTTTTTCACTACTAAATTATTTTATTAAACTTTTGTGTCTTAATAGTAGTGTTGACCTTATTTGATATTAATTTAATAAATTATTTAAAAAGAAGTATAACTTCTTACGTGAGTACATAAGTACAAAGGCAAAAATAATCAAAATGACAACACAGCTAAAATGACTGTGGTTCAAAATGAAGTTAATTTTCTGAAACATATTTATAGAATACGTTCTTTACACAACAAACTCTAGCGCCTGCACTAAACTAACTTAAACCATTACTCGCACTCCTCCACAGCATCCACTACTCAGTACAATCAATAATGAAATTTTGATTAAAACAATAATTTTTATTGTTAAATAAATAATACAATTAATAATTATTTATTATGATTATTGTTATTATTATTATGTGCTATTGTCATTATTTTACAATGACTGTACCACATACTTGGTAATTATTGTTGTAGCAATTTGATTGGTTATAATATTGTTTCTTCTCTCATTCATTTGTTTTATTTAAATTTTGAAATTAGTCAACCGTTATTTTGTTCATTAGAGTTTGTAAATATTGTTTGGTAGAGGTAACAAACAAACATTGATTATTTATTTGTAGAATATTGTTATTCAAATTTGTACGTACACAAAATGTATGGTATTTTTCATATAAGTTGAATTGTCGAGTTTGTATACATCGACTTCAATAATGAATCGAATCATTTCATTGTAAAAATCATAAATTATAGGGGGACTATCAACTGCTAGAGTGTTGTTTTCGAAAAAATGCCTTGAAGATAAATGCCACTGTGCAGTACCGGATTAGCTACGTAGCAAGAGTAGCAAATGCTACGGGCTCCGCGCACCCACGCCTACCTGAGCGTAAAAAAAATTATTTAAGGAAATTACAAGTCACTGATGTTATATTTTTTTTGAGTCATTATTGATAACGTACTGTCTGCTTTAGATAAACGTATGGAAGCATACCATAAAGTAACTAGTGTTTTTGGAGTATTTCATCAGTTAAAATCTGTTTACAAAGAGGAGATTTTGAAAAAATCTTCAATTATCGTCTGTGCTTACGCACTTGATTTGGAGGACTGTCTAGGTCACGAATTAGTGCAGTTCGCTGAGCTGCTCAAAACAGATGTGGCTACTGCTATTGACCGGAAGAAGGACGAGGCTCAAGAACTGGACTTTAGAATCGTGTTTATTTATTTACTTGTATCTCATGATCACCAACTGCAGTGGCGTACGTTCTTTTTCAACGTTAAAGCGTATAAAAAATGAGTAATACGATGGACCAAAAACGTCTAAATCACCTCAGCTTGATGAATATTGAAACTGATTTACTCAGAAAACGATATCAATAGTTTAATCTCTAAATTTGTCCACATTAAATCCAGAAAAGTTCATTTGTAACATTTTCTTTTATTAATCATCCTAAATTTAAAACCTAAGGTAAAGCAAGGGCCCCTTAATGGAATTTGCTACGGGCCCCGCGCTGCCTTAATCCGGCACTGCCACTGTGGCAGCTGCAAAGTGACAATGCCTGAGAATGGCAAAGTGATATATTAATATTGAAGTTAGAGACCTGTCGTTTTACAGGAATTTATAATAAGCACGATAAAAAGGTTCTTAGCACAATTTACACAATGAAAAATAGTTTTCACTATTTTTTATGAAATAATATAAAAGGGAAAAATGTGAAATCGAATACTTACAACTGGCATGTTATACAGTAACCATCAGTTTGTGGGAAAATGCTATCCTTCTATGGTACTAATATTATAAATATGAAAATTTGTACAGAGATTTGTTACGCGTCACATTAAAACCGCTAAATCAATTTTAACATTAATTTTATTGAAAAATTTATAGACTATATAAATTATTTGTTATTCAATAAAATTCTGAAACAGTTCGGTGAAAACCGCATTAAATTCGATTCCACCGTTTTAACGTGATTTTCAGCGGACGGTAGCGAATCGTACGATATTCGCGAATTGTACCCGATAACAGGGTATCTATCTTAAACGGTGTTGCAGAAGAAAAATAATATATATTATGTTAAGACGGGCGCATCTCGTAAAAAAACTACAAATTATATATTGTATTGATAATTTCACATAAAAGCTATGTAATTCTACGAATAATCTCTAATTCTACCAATATATTAATCATTAAAAACAATATATTATTACTTAATAATTTATTGTTAAATTTTAAGTTACATCCATTGAAACAGGTAACGGCTGGTATTACATATTATAAAGATAGGGGCTCATCAAATGGAGACCTGCGCACACGTATTCAGTCCCAGTATTGACGGGGCAATCCAATGACGGGGCTTTGCAACCACTATTGCTTCTTCAGAAAATAAATTTAAAAAATATTTGTGGCCATGTGAACAAAAAAAAATTCATCACGAAGGAGCCTCAAATTTTCTAAGAATAAAAACTTAACTTCTAAAAATAGATCTAATAGATGTGTATATATATATATATATATATATAAATTTTAGTGATGTTGATTTGGGGTTCGACGAAAATTGGAAGAAATGTTTCCGAATCCCTTCATCGGTACAAAACCAATAGCTGCATTTTGTTCGAAAATTTGCTAAAATATCCATTTGATTATAAAACAACTGTAATATTTCCAGAAATATATCTAAATATGAATACAACATACCAATACCAACACCAATACTCCATTGGATGAATGATAACAACATTATGAATATTATATTATTAAATTTGAATTCATATTTTAAATGAAGCTTACAAACCAATCCAATGTATGTATCCATCATACGTGTAGGTAGGTAGGTGGTATAGGGTCTTCATTCATTCATTCATTTAATAATTATTGTAGCGGATAACTTGCACACTGCACAACAAGCATTGTTTGAGCATTGTATACATATGATTATTATTTATTGGGTAGGTATTAGATTGGTATTAATTAATAATGTAAATAATATTCAAAGCTCTAAGGGTTTAATAAATATTTACATCATACGGTTGTAGTAGGTACCATACATTGATGGAATGGTATCATATATATATATATATATATATATATATATATATATATTATATATATATATGTATATATATATATATATATATATATATATATATATATATATATATATATATATATATATATATTATACAATGCCATCAACGTCTGATGCACGCTGTCCGTTCAACCAACTGACTATTCTGGTAAAAATTGGAAGAAATATTTTTTAAAAAACAAGTGAAAATCACACCTAATTGAGTTAATTGCTTAAATACCCGGTATATACTGAATTTATGGAAAAAAAGTTTCAAACTAAATTTGTTTATTTAAAAAACATACACATTTTTTGTTCTGTTGTTCTATCTCTTACCTTTTCAAAGATAGACAGTTTTGCCAATTTTGTATAAACATAGTCCGATTTTGTACATTCACGAGCTTGACCTTACTATTTACTCCTAGAACACACATACAAAATTTAAGCTCGGTATCCCTTATTCCTTTTTTGAGTGATCGTACTCTCGTTTATAGTTATCGTTTACAGACTGACGGACTATTTAGGGCATTTTATGATCACCTAAATCTAATTTTTTTTTCTGCGATCAATATTTTCAAAGTCGGGACTAAATTTAATATACGCTGGTTTATATTGTATGCCGAGTAAAAAAAATTGTAATGTTGGATGAAATTGTAGTAAATGCCGAGAAGCTTAATTTACTAATTTGATTTTTATTCTATCTCTCAAAAATTAAGACCCTAATTAATATGGTTGACTTAATGTTGCAAATTAAAAATAAATACGTATATTGAGAATCTGTTAATTTAATGCTATCTTTAAATAAAATTGGGCAGGTTTAAATGTTGCAAAAAAAATTTTGTGAATGCGGAAAAAGTATTTTTTTAAAGTATGAAAGTCTTTATTTGATTTGCCATTACAGCCTCGAATAGCACAGATATATATCTTCTTGTAGATTTAGTACGAGCTTGTGAAGTGACGATTTCCATTACAATTCGATAAAAAATTATTAGTTTTTCTTAATTTTTATGCAAATGAATCTCACGTGTTCACAGCAATGCAACCTTATCAAACTTGATCAAAGTGATCGATTGAAAGAAACGGAGCTTTTGATATTGCTTTATAGTCAAATGGTATTGAGAACAATTGCTTCAAATCATACAAATAAATGTAAGAATAATAATCAATGGTGCAATGAGAACTGGATTCGGCCAGATGGTGCGGTATTTTACCGAGGTGTGGATTGTGGAGTTGTCTCTGATGACCCTGCAGTACGATTATCGTTTCGTCTACATAATTATTGCAGCGTATATCAAGCGAATGTGATGGCTATTAGGGACATTAGAAGGTAATGGCCATTAAGCGAGTGTCTAAGAATGAATACTTTATCATGCAACGACGTCTCTCACCGATAGTTAAGCAGCAATTAAATCCCGTTCGAGTTCGATATACTCGATCTCTCTAGAGAAAACAAAAATTTGTTATTTTTACAACAAAAGTGCTGAGTTTGAAGAATGGATAAAAATAGAGTAACGACATGACAGTATCGTTAATTTTTCAACGGGTTTTCTGGCTCGTTCAATATTTTTGGAGATTCATGAATACCTATATGGTTATGATGTGTTATATAACAGTATAGAATATATATATATATATATATATTTGTATAAATTAATTATTCACGAAAATTTAATGATGTTTAAAGAGTTTCCGTACTAAAATTTAAAGTGCGAAAGTTATTTCATTATTGAAATGAAATCTTTAAAATTTTAACTGAAATTTATTCAATTAAATTAAATGTAAATATCTTATTATTACGCCTATAAATACAGACTGCTTTCTTTCAAAATTTCTGAACGGTTAAGTAATCTGTTGCCCAGAAAATCTTTTAAAAAAAAGTAAGAAAAATCGGTCATTATATTATTAACACGCCTAAATTCATACTTTCTAATGATATTGTGAAATAATTCCAAGACGAAAAAATATTTGTGAGAGATGTACTAGGTGATATTTGCGAAAACAACTTCTTCTTTTGACATACGTGATGAGAATGAATACACAAATTTGCGAGGCGAATCAATAGAGGACATTTTCGTTTCGCGTCAGCAATAGTTTTATACTTAGCTATAACATAAAAATATATTTTAAACGAAATATAATAAACCAACAAAAACAAATAGATAAATCTTCAATTTAATCTTTTAACAAACTCATTAATGCTTTCTTGGACATTCTTCCAGTGCTACAACCACATTATAATGATTGACACACCCATGAATGCTTTCTGGGATCTTGGACATTCTTCCAGTGCTACAACCACATTATTATGATTCACAGCGATGCGAGTAGATAACCGTGGGAGCATGTCTATACATCCTCCCTTTTTGGCCTCATGTAACCATAGGATCGAGCTTGGTGGGGAATCCTTGTTAATGCTGAGATTAAATAAACTATGTTTTGCTGGTCACTTAAAAAAAATTAATTAGCAGTTAAAAGTATAAAAATCTGCCTAAGAAGTCAGATAACCATGACTTTTAAATTCCTTTGTTAGATGATCTGACCACGCAGCCTATATGATTAACATAGGGATTTAAGGATGTACGAGCGCTGATATATAGTTCATTTATAAAATTCTTCTAAATCTTATATAGTACATTCATAAAAGTCAAGTTAGAATTAAAATTTAATTTATACCCATCATACCGGGCCATACCTAACAAAAAATATATTTAAGAAAAAACCATAGATTTCGGGAAAAATATGGGTTTCTCCATAAGAGCAATGCATTAAAACTCGAGCTTTAACATTAAATAATTAATTCAAGACCCCTGTAACCCCCCTTCTGAAGCTTTTATAATTGATTTATATGGAATTCAACTTCATGTAAACAAGAAATTAAAGCTTCGAAGCTTCAGTACTCGTACATCCTTAATATATTTATTTGAATTTATGACTCAAACTCATGTATTCGAATTCATTGATGATGTATCCGTTGGCTCAAAACTTTTATATAGTAGTATTATAAACCAAATTTTGACAAAATGGAAACCCGACTTCAAAAATCAAATATTCTATAACAAAAAATGCACTAAAAAGTAAAAAAATAATTGCATATTCTTGTGCCAATTTAAGTTCACCTAAGCAAAAATTTTTAAATATATATGTACAATTATTTATGTACAACAAATATATATGTACAAATTTTTGCTTAGGTGAACTTAAATTGGCACAAGAATATGCAATTATTTTTTTACTTTTTAGTGCATTTTTTGTTATAGAATATTTGATTTTTGAAGTCGGGTTTCCATTTTGTCAAAATATGGTTTATAATACTACTATATAAAAGTTTTGAGCCAACGGATACATCATTAAATATTACGTTCATCAACGGATACATATTACGTACACAATTATTGTACATATATATTTAAAATTTTTTGCTTAGGTGAACTTAAATTGGCACAAGAATATGCAATTATTTTTTTACTTTTTAGTGCATTTTTTGTTATAGAATATTATATGGTGACACACATAAAAAATAAATAAAAAAATAAAAATATAAAAAAATACAGACGAATTGAGAACCATCCTCCTTTTTGAAGTCGGGTTAAAAATTGAGACAAATTTCCATACAAATTTCTATTAGTTACGTAAATTCTTGCAAACGACTAATAAGTACTATGTCTTAATATTAGAACCGGGAAAGTGTGGTCTGCATCACGTAGCATTTATTTATTTTGTAGGGGAAAGTTTATTTGGTAAGATATTTCCTTAATGAATAATTTTTGCATTTTTTGTTGGTTTGGAAATTAAAAAAATTATTTATTAATTGGTTAACCATCAATCCTTTATCAGTTTTTTGGTGGTAATTTCTATGGGGAAATTATATCATAAAACGGGGAAATCTAAAAATATACTTATCATATTATAGTCCCAGAGGCGTCGACAGATGGAGGTCCGGGTAGGCCGAGGCTTACCTATAACTATATTGGTTCACTCTTTTGCCCAAACGGTTTCTCAATTTATAACTACAAGTTTTCAGATATACATTCAGAAAATTAAAAAAAAAGTCATGAATAATCGTTTTTCATCATAATGGATGATTTCCGATGAAAAAGAAGGAGGTTAGTGGGAAGGGGGGTGAAGGTTAATTCCAATAATTTTCAATGATCATTGAAAAATTAAGATATTTTTATGTTTAACAGCTCGCTTAACTTTGTATTTATAGTTTGTAATTACTATAAAAACTTTTTAACAAAAAATAGAACCGAAGAATAGACGAAAGAAGAAAGTAACTCAAAAGCAAAAAATTAATTAAAAAAAAGAACCTTTTTAGTCTAAGTAAGTCGTACACTAATGTAAATACGTAATGAATTTTGAGTCGGCGCCAAACGAACAAAACATTACAAAATGTAATATTTTGTAATATTTACTTTTAACCGAAAATCAGATTCTCCCTTCGCCCATTTCGATGGAGTTCTTTTGGCGCCGACTCAAAACTATTTAGGTATTTACATTAGTGTAAGACTTAGTTAGACTAAAAAGATTCTTTTTTATTTATTTTTTGCTTTTCAGTTACTATCGTCTTTCATCGGTTCTATTTTTTCTTAAAAAGTTTTTATTTTTCACTTTTCAGTGCCTTTCTTTCTTCGTATAGGTTATGGTGTCATTAGAACTACAAAAGTGTGCCAAGTTTCAACAGAATCGGTTCCCAGAAGACAATTCAGTGGGTGAACAATCCATTTTTCCCTATTTCTCTACCCTTAGGGGTCAAATTTACATGGGACCAACTTTGAAAAATACCCTATCCAACAAAAAAAGAATTATCAAAATCGGACTACTCTGTAACAAGTCATGCGTGATCATACATAACAAATAAAAATAATATACAGGTTGAATTGAGTACCTCCTTCTTTTCGTCGGTAAAAAACTCACAAATAATGATAAATGATGTTTTCTTGCGAGTATGGCGAATACATAGATAGACCAGTCGAAGAGATATGGGATAATAATATTGATAATTGGCAACTAAAAAATAAGTAGTACAAAAAATCAATTGCGAAATATCCCATGAAACATTTGCAACTTTGGTGCGGTATGGGGAGTATTCGACCGGAATGGCGTGGTGTTTCCTTTTTCTTATTCCGTTGCTTATTAACTAAAATCTACTTCGATTTCTACCGTGTTCAATAGCCCGTCATACTTCCATTTTTCCCTTTCAACTACCAGTGATAAGCTATAAAAAAATAGTGAGTTGTTGCGTTTAACATACAAAAATCGACCTCATCTATTAAACTAAATTATAAAAAATATAATTATCATATTATACAAAAACTATTACTAATAATTATCATTATCAATAATTAATTTTTATAGCCATAGACAATCATTACCAACAATAATATCCTCAACATAGACTTCTATAATAAACATAATTCAATAATACTGTTTTAATAATCATATTTCTGTCTGGTTATATTATTACATAGATAGGCAGTTAGTTGGATGAGTTACCCCCATAAATAAGTACCATCATAAATTATTAATACGTGCCTGTGTATTTACTAAATGTCTGTTAGACATTAATAAGAATTATTATTTCATATATTTGTATTTGTAGCAAAAAAAAGTGTAGACGGTTAAAAGTATGTAACATTTTATGGTATATTCTCGTTCAATTTTGCTATATATTTATCACTGTGTTATGAAATTATATATAGGATGGTATATAAAAATTGGTATATAAAAGTTGAGACAAGGCGATAGCAGCATGCCTCATGTATTGTATATTGTCTATTGTCTATCGTATTGTCCACGGAGCCCGTGGACAATAAATGATTCTTAATTTTCTAATTTTGTTAAAACACTAATACTTTAATTTTCAATAGAATTGAGTCTTCTTAACCCGACATCAAAAAGGAGGATGGTTCTCAATTCGTCTGTATTTTTTGTATTTTTTTATTTTTTATTTATTTTTAATTATTTTTTTTAATGTGTGTTACCTCAGAACTCCGTCATTTATTAACCGATTTTGAATTTTTATTTGTTTTAAAGAGTTTGATTTCCCATTGTCACCTAATCGATTGATGAAGGGATCCCCTGGAAATCGAGGAAAACCCTCATTTTATATGTCATAACCGATTTCTGCGAAATTTTTTTTTTTGAAAGGTTATACTCATTCATAATGGGAAAATAAGAAAATTTTTTTAAAAACCGACTTCAAAACATTTTTTACAAAAAAAAACCGACCCCAAAAAAAAAAAACAAAATGCTTGTAAAAAAAATTGAAAATCTGTTATGAAAAAATGCACTAAAAAATAAAAAGAAATGTGTTATAAAAAATGCACTAAAAATTAGTTGGTCGTTTAGTAGGTCTACCCATATTTAGACAAATAAAATCAGTTATAGAACTTCAAAGTCACTAAAAAGCGAGAAATAAAACCTATTTTGACAAAATGGTAACCCGACTTCAAAAATCAAATATTCTATAACAAAAAATGCACTAAAAAGTAAAAAAATAATTGCATATTCTTGTGCCAATTTTAGTTCACCTAAGCAAAAAATTTTAAATATGTATGTACAATTATTGTTATTTTTGGAGGCGGTGTCCAAATTTTATGTGAATATCTTTATGCTGACACGGACTCCAAAAATAACAATAATTGTACGTATATATTCAAAAATTTTAGCTTAGGTGAACTAAAATTGGCACAAGAATATGCAATTATTTTTTTACTGTTTAGTGCATTTTTTGTTATAGAATATTTGATTTTTGAAGTCGGGTTTCCATTTTGTCAAAATAGGTTTTATTAATTTTAACTTTAATATTTAATAAAAGTATTGAAATAATTCTTAGGTACGTCTTATCATTTGGGGGAGAGGGAGTTAGCAATTTTCTTGTTTTTGCTTATACAGAAGGGGGTGAGGTCTAAAATCATAGAAAGTTTGCTTACGTAATACTTGAACGCCCCCAAAGACTATAGAAAAAATTTACGTCCCAAAATGAATTCCTAGTCTACACACAAAATTCCATGTCCTCCACTCACATTCTTTAAAAGGACCGTATGGTCGAAGTGTGTCCCAGGGCAGCCACTAAAATCTATCTATGGCTTTCATAAAGTGTCCGTTTTCGAACTTTCTCACTTACTTTTTAGTTCTAGAATACAATCGCTGAATTTCAGGTCCTTATCTGTTTTTGTTTTTACGTTATCGTGGTCACGGACAGACGGATGAACGGACGTACATGCAGAAATGAACTAATTAGGTCATATTATGAACACCTATACCAAAAATTTTAATATATCCTATTAAGGACATAGCGGATATGTTTGACACGTTGTTTTTGAAATTATTTCAAAGTTATATAATTTTTGAGGAAGTAAACACACCCTATAGATAGAATGATGCTTGCGATAGCTGAAACTAGAATATATGCGCCGGGAGAATGAAAATATAAATATGTATAGCAAAACTACTACACTTCACTGCAGGTACATTAATAAATATTATTGATTTTCATGATTGTACTTCAAAAGAACAAAAAGCAAAAATACATAACAGCTATTCAAGAACCAATATTAACTACAAAACATTCACAAATATATTAAAATCGATTTCATTTCTATATATACAGGATATTCTATATATTTTCAGGCAAGTTGCTTGGAATCGCAATTTTTTACGTGATATGCCTATTTTGACAAAATGGAAACCCGACTTCAAAAATCAAATATTCTATAACAAAAAAAGCACTAAAAAGTAAAAAAATAATTGCATATTCTTGTGCCAATTTTAGTTCACCTAAGCAAAAATTTATAAATATATATGTACAATTATTGATATTTTTGGAGGCGGTGTCCAAAAGTTATGTGAATTTCTCTATGCTGACACCGACTCCAAAAGTAACAATAATTGTACATTGTTACTTTTGCTTAGGTGAACTAAAATTGGCACAAGAATATGCAATTATTTTTTTACTTTTTAGTGCATTTTTTGTTATAGAATATTTGATTTTTAAAGTCGGGTTTCCATTTTGTCAAAATAGGTTTTATTTTATATAGCATTGAATAATATTCTATGACATTTTTCAAATTTTTAGTTTTAAAAAAGATATTTAGAAAAAACGCTTTTTTGTTATAAACAAATTCAATTTTGACCCTGTTCCGTCACGAGTCGGAACGTGAAAACTTAGGGTCATATTCAGGACGTCAAAATGATTCGATTTAAAGAAAATTGCGGTTCCGAGCAACCTGCTTGAAAACACGTTTTTGAAGCAAATTTGATTAAACCAACAGGATGGTAGGGAAAGTACAAGTCAAACTTATCATCAATTGTTTTGTTGTAACTGATATTATTTATGATAATACGTACAAGAGACGTCAAAAGTTGATGTTTTTAAAATTTTATAATTGATTTGTGCCTTATTGATTCGGTTTTTCGAAAAAATGCTTCGGATAAAAGTTCTTCATTATAAATATAGTAACAAATTTTATTCGAATATTTTAATTTAATTAGTAAACTGCCAGTGTTGAAAATCGAACCAGCAATCTCCCAGTTCCTTGCAGAGTGCCTTTAACAACTCGACAACACGGACTGATCTAACAAGGATGTTAGTATTATTCAAAACCACACAAAGTTAAAACTATTAAATAATGTTGGTAACCGATACTGTGTTTGAAATATTAAAAATAATTCAATTTTTAGCGAATTTCCTCCAAAGGAAATGCAGCTATTGTTTTTGCACCAATGTTGGAATTTCGTAAAAATTTCTTCAAATGTCCATCGATCCTACCTGATTAGATGATAAAAATCACTATCGCTAAAATTTGTATATATGTATTTATATATATATATATATATATATATATATATATATATATATATATATAATATACATATGTACTTTTTTCAAATGTCTGTGGACTCTCTAGCGGTCACAGTTTTATTCCAATTGGAATGAAATTTGGTATTTGAGTCGGACGAGGAGAAAGGGGGCTTAGAGGGAGGGAAAAACACAAAATTTGACTATCTCCCTTAATATTTGAAAAATCGAAAAATTTATCAGGAGTTAAGTTGTAGCTACTAAGTTTTACTGTAATTTTGTTTCTTATAATTTTTCTGTTACAATAATTACAGAAATATTTACAATTAAAGATTGAAAGTTAAAATTCTAAAGATCTCTGTTCACATTCGAGTTTGAGAAAAATGACCAGGTTGTGAATTGTAGCAAACTTGATTTTCTACAACTTTACTCCTTATACATTTTTCGATTATTCTATTATTAAGATATATTAAGATATTTAATATTTTGTGTTTGTTTGATACGAATACATGAAATATATTTTACTGTAAAAAATTTTGGTTGTCGTTTCCATAGTAACTATAAACTATAATCGTTATATATCGTTCTATTTTAAATATTAATAAAATTAATTTTGCAAATACTAAAGTCATATCAGATATTATATTTCATTTTGTTCACACTTAAATTATGACCACTAGAGAGTGATTTATGTATTCTAAGGAAATTCACTAAGTTGACGCAGCTCCTGCGTAACAAATTTTTTTTCATTAAATTCTGCATTTTATGAAATAATCATTTTATGATATAATCAACTAATTACAATTAGTTTTAATTGTAATTGAAAATTTTTATAATAATTTACTAATAAATGACAATATTTGTATTGTAATAAATTAACAATCAAAAAATATTTCACATGAATTTACACGCAAATGTGTGATTTATTTTACATAGTATTGAAGTGTCATACTAAATACTAACGAAGTTTTGCGCATACTTTTTCTTCCATGCTGTATATAATATATTAAGAATGTTTTATTAAGTACTAATTAGATTATAGATAGATATATCCAATATGAGAAATACTATCCGTTGAAAAATCAATAGGCACTAAATAAACAACAAGAAAAAAAACATAATTTTTTTATGATAGGTTACCTATTTAAAGATATACTTTTATAAAAATACTTTGTACTCAAAAATCAAGGATGATTTCTTTCTGAACTTTAACAAGAAATAGAATTAATCCAGTAACATACATCGTGTTTAAAACTATCTGAAACATCCTTTTGATATCTTATGAACTTGCACAAAAAATTCCTTTATGGTTTTTGAGATACGAATTCATAAAAACATGTACTTTTGTAAAGATAATCTATATTAAAGTATTGAATTAATTCAAATCTCAGTTCATTCGTATGCGAACTGTTGTTTACTGCTATCATTTTTGTGATCCAATCATTTGGAGTGTTTGTTTGATTTTGTTATAAATATTTATTTTTAGTTTTCATTGTTATATTTGCTCTTGTTATTATTTCTATTGTTTCCATTCGTTAAATTCATATTTATAACAAAATAATATGAATAAAAAACGAAAACGATAGAACGAAGCCGGTCTGTTTTGACATATGTTCAGTGCATGTATTTGTTTTTGTGGCTAGACTCTAAGGCCTGAGTTTAATATAGTCCCATTATGACTCGATAAACGTCGACCCAACCCAACCAGACCCAACCCAACACTTATTCCCTAACAGTAATTCAGTAATTCCACGCTTTCGGCAGCCAAGTTCATACTGTCGCGAGACACTCCAGATTTAACAGCCAATAGTCGATTTAACAGCGAATAATCGATCTGACACTCCCCTTTGAAATAATATATAACTGCATGTAAAATATCAACGACTAGACCCTAGATTAAAGAGCATTGGACACTCAACAAAACTATAAATATGATTATGTAGAAACAAAAAGTTAATTACTATCAATGATTTTCGATTTTATGAGTTTGTTGTTCGGGTTTTATTTTTTGCAAGGATATAAAAACATTTATATAGCGTGCAAAAATTAATTTTATTTAGACTAATTTGAAAAACATTTATTGAATTTTTTTTACAGTTTAAATTATCCTATTAAAACTAATTAATATTTAATAATTATTTTTAATTAAAAAATATTAATGACGTTTACAAAATAATATTTCTAATTAGAACATAAAAATTAACTTTTTCTTTTATGATATGTTATTTTAATTTACATTCTATATTTAATAATTCAACTAATATAAAAAACATTCATATCAACAAATTATTTACATATTAACTGTTGTCAATTTTGAAAGTGAAAGCCTTGTTGTTAAAATAGACCTCCGTTAAGCTAGCAGAGCAAAGTACCGAAAATGAATTTTCTACGTACCAGAATTATGTGCTAATTATGTGCTGCAATTAAAATTTTTGTGCTTTTTTCGTTTCGGCGGAATATGAAAGTTAAAAGTGCTCGGCTAGCTTAATATCAAGCCAGCAGAGCATCGGTTAAAAAGTCCCAAAAAGGAATTTACTACCTACCAGAATTATGTGCTAATTATGTGCTAATTATGTGCTGCAATTAAAATTTTTGTGCTTTTTTAGTTTCGGCGGAAATTGAAAATTAAAAGTGCTCGGCTAGCTTAACATCAAGACAGCAGAGCATGGGTTATAAAGTGTCCCGAAAATAAATTTACTACCTACCAAAATTAAGTGCTTTTTATGTGCTAATTATGTGCTGCAATTAAAATTTTTGTGCTTTTTTTGTTTCGGCAGAAATTGAAAAATAAAAGTGCTCGGCTAGCTTAACATCAAGACAGCAGAGCATCGGTTGTTAAGTCCGGAAAATAAATTCACTATGTACCAGAATTAAGTGCTAATTATGTGCTAATTATGTGCTGCAATCAAAAATTTGGTGCTTTTTTTGTTTCAGCGGAAATTGAAAATTAAAAGTGCTCGGCTAGCTTAACGTCAAGACAGCAGAGCAACGGTTGTAAAGTCCCGAAAATAAATTTACTACATACCAGAATTAAGTGCTAATTATGTGCTATAATTAAAATTTTTGTGCTTTTTTTATTTCAGCGGAAATTGAAAATTAAAAGTCGGTTTATATTTAAACAGAACTAAGTTCGTCTGTAGTGTACCAATTTATGATTAATATTTATTAATTTGGAAGATATATATGTTTTACTGTATTAGATATAAAAACCGATAAATAATTACATGGTGAATATACACTCTATTAAGTAATACATAATTATATTCATATTTGTTTTAACGAACTATCTTTTTTTTTAAATTATAAGGTTGCGTAAAAATGATCTGTTACTAAATAAAGCACAAATATTTTTTGTCAAAAAAAGTTACAAGCAATAAAAGGCTTGACCAAAGAATATATAAATAATAAAAATATTGAAGAAAAATGTAAAATGGTATTTAAAACTACACAATACTCAAATGTATCTATTACCTCCTTTAATTTTGGTTTCCTTATTAAAAAAATCTTAAAGTACTGTGAACAATTTCGGGAAAGCAATTCGCAAGTTTCAAATTGCATAGTTTCCTTTCTTTCGAGATATGATGCTTCTTAATTCCACCCCAAATTATACCTAAATTTTCAGAAACTCAGGCGATCCAGTCGTCCAGGATCTAATCATGAAAATTTCGAAATCACATGATAATCATAGAATAAAGTGCGGCTATATAAACGATAATACAGAAATACCCAATGCGTACTGAGAAAAGTCTTTAAGAAATGGTATCTGCAAGTATCCTCTAATTACAGACTTGCTCTCGTTGGAAGGTAGTATGAGTCTTCAAAAGTAAAATTAGTACTTCTGAAAAATCTCATCTTAAGGTTTTGATTTTCTAAAACGACTAAAAGCACCTGAATGTTGTACAATTTTATTTCATGATATAAAAAAAGAGGCCATTATCTGCAGAAATTCCCGGATTAGGCTTTGAGGTCTCGGATATCCGCAAAGCACATTGAAGGAACTCTTTGAGAGGTAAAATCTTTGAAATTATGGATGTTTATAGGTTGATGCCTGAGACATCCTCAAAGTATATGAACAGATTTTAAGTATAGTGTACATTAATTTCACGATAGGCCGTTAGGGGCTCACGGTTCTGTCATATTCTAAGAGCACATAAATAGTACTCAAATGTGTCGTAATTTAAATTGGTGATATCGCAAAAATAGTCCATGTTTGTATCAGAGGGTTGCTGGGGGCTTATAGGGGTGGATTTTCAAAAAATTTACGTTTTAACGGTTAAAGTCTGTGATACTTTGAGAGCACATAAATAGCACTCAAATGAGGTGTAATTTGATTTGGCATGTCAAGAAGATGACTTATGCTCATTTTTAAAGTCAGTTTGGATCTTCTAGCGTTTATTTTTGGGGAAATAAAAAAGTTATGGATCTGACTCTTCGACATTTGAAAAGCATATAAATATTACGTTAGTTCAAATATGAGTATTGCAAAAATAAACCAATGCTCTACTGTCTTGATGATAAGCTAGCCGAGCGTTATGTATTTTGAATTTCCGCCAAAACAAAAAAAGCACCAAATTTTTAATTGAAGCAAATAATTAGCTCTTAATTCTGATACGTTGTAAATTCATGTTCGGGAATTAAAAACCGATCCTCTGCTTACTTGCTGTTAATTTAGCCGTGCACTTTTAATTTTCAATTTTCGCCGAAACAAAAAAAGCAAAAAAATTTTAATTGCAGCACATAATTAGCACATAAAAAGCACTTAATTTTGGTAGGTAGTAAATTTATTTTCGGGACACTTTATAACCCATGCTCTGCTGTCTTGATGTTAAGCTAGCCGAGCACTTTTAATTTTCAATTTCCGCCGAAACTAAAAAAGCACAAAAATTTTAATTGCAGCACATAATTAGCACATAAAAAGCACTTAATTTTGGTAGGTAGTAAATTTATTTTCGGGGCACTTTATAACCCATGCTCTGCTGTCTTGATGTTAAGCTAGCCGAGCACTTTTAATTTTCAATTTCCGCTGAAACAAAAAAAGCACCAAATTTTTGATTGCAGCACATAATTAGCACATAATTAGCACTTAAGTCTGGTACATAGTGAATTTATTTTCCGGACTTAACAACCGAAGCTCTGCTGTCTTGATGTTAAGCTAGCCGAGCACTTTTATTTTTCAATTTCTGCCGAAACAAAAAAAGCACATAAATTTTAATTGCAGCACATAATTAGCACATAAAAAGCACTTAATTTTGGTAGGTAGTAAATTTATTTTCGGGACACTTTATAACCCATGCTCTGCTGTCTTGATGTTAAGCTAGCCGAGCACTTTTAATTTTCAATTTCCGCCGAAACTAAAAAAGCACAAAAATTTTAATTGCAGCACATAATTAGCACATAATTAGCACATAATTAGCACATAATTCTGGTACGTAGAAAATTCATTTTCGGTACTTTGCTCTGCTAGCTTAACGGAGGTTTAAAATAGTGCTTTCTGCTGCAAGAATACTAATTGATAAATACAATGTCCTGAAATGTTTCGGGGATTGGAAACTTACGTAGGTCAGTGCAGTGCACGACATGATGCCAGGGCGAAACAAAGAAGGGTCATCAGTTTGAGCGTTTACGAGATAAAATTGTTAGCTTTGTGGGTGGCCAGTGGATGAGATTGGCCGGAGACAGCAACCAGTGGGCCTTAATGGGGGAGGTCTTTGTCCATGTTTTTTTTTTTTTAAATATTATTATTATTAACTATCCATTTGGGAAGTTACTGCAACGGGTCCGATTTGTCGGATTTTTAGAGATATGTCTGTGTGCTCGTGTGTATGTTCGATCGGTCGGTCGTTCGTAGGTCCGTTAACTTTTTTTAGTCTCCCATATCTGAAGAACAAATAACGATATTATCTCCGAACCAATTTCAATCGATGCATAACTGCATATTGAATACCTAAGGTTTGCATTTCCATTGCAAATATGAGAATGTTTGCATTTCCAAAAATTGCAGTGTATGAATTTCATTTTGTTAATCCTATTGGCTATTTCTAGACAAAGGGGGTTTTAGATAAAGGACAGCGCATAGAAACGAAGAATTTTCAACATTTTTAAAATATTCCGAACTTTGATGGTTAGAACTTATGAACAGAATTCTAAAAGTGTGCGAAACCGAAAAATGAACTGTTTTTGAGATACAGAAGTCGATAATGCGCACCGCTTTTTTCAGTGCATGGTGCATTACTGATATCGTACGGACTAGGCAGAGAAATTAAAAAATTTGCTTAAACAAATGACATGAGGACAAAGTATAACTTAGAAATATTCATAGCTGCCCGCACTGACTTCGAACTGAAATTGTGCCTAAACTATTTGTTGTATGAAATTTCTTATACCAAAGTTGTTTGTTTTTATTAGATAAAAATTTTTATATTAAAATATTTTCTCTATCTCATACCGTTTAAGATTTTGGTTGTTACCGTAGCTTCCACGCGGCACAAATGCATGAAATGCAAATTTATTATAACCGGACTATCGAACGCAAAAAGTGTTTTTTAAATCGGGCTGGAAGTGCGTGAGATTAACACGTTCAAACATACAAACTCTGCAGCGTTATAATAGTAGGATAGATAAGTAGAAGGATTCATTAAGGAACTTTGGAAGCAAGCATTAACCATGCAACAATCAAGTAGCAATTACGAGATCCAGCAATATGGTATGCGTTATAAATATTCGATATTATCAAAATTAATACCAACTTCTCCAACACCCACAACGAATCAGATCAGATCGAATCAGACACAATCAAATTAGCAAAATTTGGATGCCAGTAGTGGAGATCCCGGAATTACCCTCATTTATTGATGACTGTAGATCTCATTAACCTACAATCCAGTAGCAAATAAATATAAGAGGTCCAGCAATATGCTAGCCGATTATCTGTAAAAATAAAATTAAATATCAAATAAAAATTGTTTCATATAAATAACTACAACATCGTTCTAAATATAACACATTTATTGCCTTTCGGCTGATTAATATTTGCATATTATTCAATTTACTATAAATAATTATGAACGATTTATGAAAATAAATAAATAAATACATATGACTCATTTATATGCATGCATAAATTAATTAATATAGCCATTTATAATAATTATACAGAGTGTTTCTAAATATATTTGAAAACATTTTAAGACATGATTCCTTTGAGTATTTTGAACAAAAATACAGGATTCATTTCATATATTCACATATTCTTAATTTCCGCTGCGTTTAGGAGATTTAATGTAAGTTATCCAAACATACAATAATACAATTTTTGTAATTAATATGGATATTAAGGATGTACGAGCACTAGATAGTGATAGTTAATTTATAAAAATTATTCAAAATCTTATATAGTATATTCATAAAAGTTAAATGGAGAAAATTCATTATTTTCGGTATGTCGGGCCTAAAAAAAGATATTTAAGAAAAAAAACTGAGATTTCGGTTAATTAAGCTATACCGCCGACAGAAATAAAATTTATCCGAAATCTCAGTTTTTTTCTTAAATATCTTTTTTTTATGCCCGTCATACCGGAATTTTATTAGATCAATCTCTTTATTAATATTTCTATTTTCTATTGCATAGTTTTCTTTTATTTGTCTTATTTTATTCGAAGTGAAAATTATCAAAACATGTCGACACTCACGGATTTCTCCATAAGAGCAATGCATTTAAACTTGAACTTTAACATTAAATAATTAATTCAAGACCCCGTACCAATCGAAAAAAATCGGGTAATAATAAGTATATAGTAAGTTGATTTCTACAACGTAACTGCTTATACATTTTTCGATTTTGTTAATTTTATGACAGTACAGTCAATAGAGAAAATTGCGCAGCACTAAATTACAGGAGATTTTTTTAAATTAGGTTCAGTATCACGTACTGAATGTAAATGAATAAAATCCTTACAAATTTCGACCTCAGAAGTGTCGCTTTTTTAGAAAAACTGTATAAAACTGTAGATATAGGCAAATATCTCCATTACCGTGCATTTTAGACCAAAAATGGTAAAACCTTTCTTGTAAATAATTGGTTTTCCCATTTTTAATTTGTGTTTTAATATTTTTTGTATCACTTACCGTTTACGACTTATACGACTATTACTATTTATTTATTGACTTTATGTCCGATATCTCTTCTAATAATTATTTAAACAATAAAATGCTAATAACTTAACTTTTAAATCTACAAATTACCTACAACTTTTATTTAAAACTTTTTTGACTAAAATTAATATTTTTAAAGTTATAACGCGTTTAATGTTGTACTACCGGGTGTAATGTTAAAACGAGGTATGCATAGTCTAATGATGAAAATTCAATAAATATGTTAAGAAATATGAATGTCAATAAATAAATAGTAATAGTCGTATAAGTCGTAAACGGTAAGTGATACAAAAAAATTAATAAAAAAAGGAAATTCAATTATCTACAAGAAAGGTTATTACAATTTTTGACCTAAAGTGCATGGTAATGGAGATAAAGGCCGATACAGTTTTTCTCAAAATGGCGGCACTTCCGGGGTCGAATTTGTAAGGATTTTGTTCATTTACATTCAGTTCATGATACTGAATCAAATTTAAAAAAATAATAACTCCTGTAATTTACTGCAATTGGGACAAGAGTAACGAGCTTCTCTATTGATTGTATTGAGATATTATATATTTTGTGTTTACTTCTTTCTCTTAGCCCTCCTTTTTCCTTGATCGATTCATTCATACGACCGCTAGAGAGTACACAAATATATGGAAAATATATTTATATATTTATATATAAATAGTCTGAAGCCTCTCTAGCAGTCATAGTTTTAATACTATCGGATTGAAATTTATTCTGTATTCTACACTTATTATGTGGAAATTCGCTAAGTTGCCGCAGCTCATGCGTAACGAATTCTTTTTGCAATAGCTCTAAATAGTAATACTATATTTTTTTTAAATATAGTATGATGAAAAGTTTTTACCGTTCTGTCTCTTTGACACGCAGCGAAAGTGGGAAAAGATATATTTAGAAAGTAGCATATATTTAGAAACAATCTGTATAAATTATCAACAACGCGATTATTATATTATTTAAAGAAAATGGTATTTAATGACTCACGGTGGAAATGCAGCATTTTTTTATACAAAATTCGATTGCTTTGGGCAAATTGAATTTCCGATCGAAAAAAAAACAGCTACTGAAATAAAACTATCCAGTTACTCAAACAAACAAAACACTTAATATTCAAAATTAATATTAATCAGTAACAAACAACTGATGTAGTCTAGTATTTGATTTACTGAAATATTTATAAGTATTGGAAAAAAAAAATTCTTCAATCCATTTTCTATGATAAAGGATTCAATAGTAAAAAATTTTCCAAAAGAAAAACTCGTACATTCGAAGCTGAATATGCGGGATATAAAGAGGAGCTGAATTGCTGAGTTTTCGGACTTTGTAAAGTAGATGGATTCTATGTTGGATTTGTTTATGTCTAGGAGTTTTTGATGTTGGAGATATTTAGGATTAACGGCAATCATTGAGCTTTTCAAAAACTGGCTGGGTTAATTTAACTTTTATTATTTATTTTTTGATAAATATAATGAAAAATTTGTCATTTTTAGTTTAGAAATTATTTGTTTGTATGGGTAAATTAGATCTCCTTCGGAATAGTCTCCCAAAAACTTCAAATAAAAATATGCTTTTTTTTTATGCGGATCGAAGCGCTGAATCCGGATACCCAAAAATACTATGTTTCCGGGCGCGAAAATTCAACTTTTTTAAATTTTCTAAGTTTAATTATTTTTAATTTAAAAAAAAATAAATAACTACAATAAAATAATAAATCCATCAGAATACTCGAATCTTTCACTTCATTTAGGTGTTTTTGGGCCTCCACACTAAAAGACGTTCAATATATTTCAGATATTCTGGCAAAAGCTATTGAAATAATATAAGATAAATATGGATTGGTTATGTGTATTTATTAGAAACTGACATATAAATTTATTTGGACTGTGCCTCAAGCCTGTTTTAGACAACCCAACCAACCCATCACCCATGTTATCCTTATTTATCTTATTGGACCCTTACAAATATTTAATGTAAAAGGAACTTATAACGCGGTAATCGCTAAGCTACGTTAACACAAATCGCGACTCGCTACAGTGATATTCACTAAAGAGTATAAAGAGTAAGTGTTTCAAGATGACAAAAAGAGTCTTTTACAAACAAAAAAAATTAGAAAAACGAATTTCCACGTCAACCTGCACAACGACTAGTAAAAGTGGAATGTCGTAATTTCACGATCGATTCAAGCATTTGTTCACAGGTAAATTATAGACTAGTAAAGAAGTGCCGTTTTTCCAATTCCGTTTAGTCTTCTCAGAAAATTATGACCAAGGTGTCATTCGATTCGTAATTGCATCTAAAAAGTTTTTGAACAGTTGAAGTTCCGTGTAAAAAAATTGCAAAAGTTATAAACAATTTAGTAAGATTCCCGTTAGAAAATTTGAATTTTGATTTTCCATTTTTTTATTAACTGACTTTTTTTTAAGGAAATTTCCTACCCTTTAAGAATCTTTTATTCGATTTCCGATATTTACAATAGTTTTTGAGATATTTGCAAAAACAAAAATAAATTGTTTATAACTTTTGCAATTTTTTTACGTTGACTTCAACTTTTTCAAAAACTTTCTAGATGCAATTACGAATCGAATGGCACCTTGGTCATAATTTTCTGAGAAGGCGAAATGGAATTCGAAAAAAGGCACTTCTTGACTAGTCAGTCTATTAGTTCATCTTATAAATTGACCTTGTTTTTTTATTTACGAGTATTTTTATGATTTGATGTGAATAATTTTTTAACGATATTTTTTATTCTTCTTCAAATTCTTCAATCACATCTAAATAACACGGCTGATTAAACATCAAATGGAATGTTAGACAATAAAATAGAAGAAGAAGATCAAACCAACAAAAAAAAAAAAAAAAACAGAATAACTTTGAAAAAGAAATTTAAATATTTTGTGTTTTTGTATTTAAATTTTTTGTTTTGTTTTGTTATTGTCGATGGGATGGTAGAATTATTTATAATTTATTTATTATTTTTAGTTCACAGGAAGTATCTTAAAATATACACATCCGGTGTAAAAAGACATTGAACAAAACACCATCAAACATCACACATGTACGTACGAGCTGGTACGAGTGAGTGAGTATAGCATTAAGTAATCAACCAACTGTTAATTTTATGTGTCTTTTTAGGGCACATAGTTCTAAAAAAAAAATGAATGTAAGTTCTTTGAAATGTAAACCAAAACAAATATGTTTTCATTCATGTTATCATTCGCTTAAACCGCTTAAGGTAGTTCCACTGGCACTGTCTTATATAATCAGGACAAAAAACCGGTTTGATTTTATTATTGAACAAATACATATACACACATACACAACACATAGATATATTCACTGTTCATATATACAAAATAATGTTATTTTGAAAACAAAAATAATTTTAAACTTTTATACTTCGAAAACAAAACGGTAAAATGTGATTTAAAAAAAGATTTATTTCATAAATACTTATCTATACTATTCTAGTTTTTTTTTTAAATTCAGTTTTACATGCTTCTAATGAGAGAGATTGAGAGATAATGATTACTTTGATATTAATAATCTTGCGTTCTAAACGGTCAAAAATTCTGAAACTTCGGTATTTATTAGAAAATGTTATTTTTAGCCTGTAAAAAAATGAGCAAAATCTTTCGAAAAGTGGTCTCATGCAGGAACATCCTTAATTCAACAAAACAGTTATATAATTTTTTTAAATTTAACGCCATTTACAACAATATTTAATTAAAATGAATGAAATTTCCGAAGGGAAAACAATATCAGATTTGCTTGGAATGGCAACGATACATAGATATTTTAAAATTTCGAAATGAAAATAAAATATTGATATTGAGTTAAGATATTATTGAGATAAAATATATACTGTGTCACAGGCACCAAATTAGCAACAAGCAACATATCTCTGAATCCATATCCCAGAGATAGTTACGATTAGCTAATTCATACTGATGATGACTACATTGTAGTCGAAATACGTATTTATAAAATACAAACAAATGTTCTAGGAATAGGGGCAAAATTTGAAATATAATTTCAAAAAACCTAGAGTTCTCTTTGATTATTTTAATAATCTTTATTATGTTTTCTTAAAATTTCAAAACCTCATATGAGAAGTCTATCAAATGTTCAACCCACATGGGAAAATATAATTTTTATATTTAAACTTGTAACAACCGTGTTACTAAATTAGACACTGTGATAAATATTGTTTAAAATTTTTTTCTGAACTATACAGTTTATTTAATTAACACAATATAATTATTAATTATTTTAATGAGCATAATTGAATAGGGAATATGCATGAAAATTTTTTTCACTTGAATTGAAGCATGTTTACTTGACAAATATCAAGGTAAAATTACTTTTTAAATAACTTAAAAATAAGCGAGATCTGAATGATTGAAATTCCCGATCAGACAAAGAGGGTGATAGCCCTCTTGATATGTTCTGTGACGTCATATTACCTATTCACCATTTAAAATACACGTAAAACTCCGTTTTTAGTATTTTTGCAAGAAAGAGACAGATAATAATCTTTAAAAGCTTATAGCTTCCTTGATATTTGTCGGATTTTAATTTCGTTTTTAAATATTATTACAGTATTAACAGTATTTTCATATTCTGAAAATAAATGTGAAAAAAAATTTTCATGCATATTCCCTATTACACAATTATCCAAATATACTGAAAATATATTATACAAATATACATGTTTATCAAAATAATGATTTTTAATTTAAGACAAAAAATGGTCAACTTCATTGTGGATTTTGTAGAACGGAATGTACTATATTGGATTTTGTAGAATTTTTATTAAAAAAAAAATATTATGTTTAAAAATGTGTAAACAAAAATTTTGTAAACACATTAAATCCTTGATAATTGGCTAAACGCCGTTAAAAATATAATCTTAAATTACGCCATAAAATTAAGATTAGAATTATTTAAAAGTTTTTTTTCAATCATTTTTCTAAGAATAATTTATTTATCAAGTGTGACATATTTTACAGATTAAGAAGTACACAACAAATATTATACAAATACGCCGTTGTAGCTAAACCATCCATCCATCCATTGACTATGTATATAATATTTGTATTAACATTTCATAACATGTCAATATTATTATTACCAGAAAAACATGAACGCCATGTTCAGATTAGAGTCTACATCAAACATTTAACAACAACAGAAAAAACTAATAGAATATTTAATTGTTTATATAAACATTTGATGCAATATTTACAACAAAACTATTCACTACCATATGTAAAAATATTTATTATTATGTTTTTGTGCATGTAAAAACGTGTGGACATCGAAAAAATGTGTACATCACTTCCATATTGATATACTTCCAAAAATTCCGCGAGTGTAACGTTTAAGGGAACAAAAATTTCATCTATGTGCTATCGACATCAAAAATGGCGTTTCTTTTAATAAATTTTACAGTTAGTTTGTGTTAAAATCATTCGGTTTACAAAAAAATGAATTCGACATAAGTCGACTAGAAAAACTTTAAAATACACAAAAGGCCACTTTTAGAGTAGATTGTAAATATAGCCACAAAAGTAGCGCTCATTTTTCAAAATTATTTAATTGATTTGCGCCTTATTCATTCGGTTTTCGAAAAAATACTTCAAATAAAAGTTACTCAATAACTCAATATAAATATATACTAACAACTTTTATTCGAAATATTTCCCCAAAAACCGAATGAGTAATATAATGTTCAACTAAAATTTTTTGAAAATTGATCGTTACTTTTATGGCCTATAGTTTAATAAAATGGACCATATGGTCCTTTGTGATGCCTAAAGATGTGAGGATGTGAGTGGAGGATAAGAAATTTTGTGTGTAGACTACGAATTGGTAGGACGTGCGGCTGCAGCCAACTTTGATAGCAACTATGCCGATACTCATCTGGAGTTTGTGAAGGAATCTGCAGAAAACCTTCACAAGCATAGCCGGTTTCTTCGTTCTTGTCCATACGCCAACAGTTTAGTCAATTAACCGCCCCCTTTTTTTTTAATAATTGACAAACTGCCGATATCGGGATTCGAACCCATAACCTTTTAGTTCCAAGTACACACAACTTCTTTAGAAGCGCGGCTACTTGGCTGGTTCCATAAATAATAAAATGCTAAAGTTGTGTTTTTTTCGCAGTCTATTTATGACGTATAAATTTGGATTTCAAAAAAATATCTCGAAAAGTAGTTCGTAATTTTTTCGAAAACCGAATGAATTTAGCACAAAATAAGTATAGAAAAAAATGCCACTTTTGCTTCAGGCCTTCTTCAAAAATATTAATATTGGTGGTTGATAAACATGTTTACCTAGAGCGAAACTATCCTGCCCACGCTTTTGAAATATAATGTAACCACTAACTAACAGTCGTATATTGGTAAACACATCGTCCCGGTAAGACCGAAGCCTGAGTTCTGATGATTATATTATAATTATTAACAATTTTAGAGCAACATTTTAGTCATAAAAATTTGTCAATTAGTGTACGGTTTACATTTTGTCATAAATTTAAAGCAAATGAGATTTTAATAGAAATTTTGGTCTATTTATTTGCTGCTGAACCTAAAACTTCTTGTATTTAAAGCGCAAAATTCTTCCACTGGTTCTTCCAATTTCGATTTAAATAAAATTTGATTTAAAGTGTGCTACGACAGATAAGGTTTCTCCCCTTTGATTTTTCGACGAATTTTCTTCTAAATATAAGTTTTTTGTGTGTTTAAATCCTTAGGTTTGTAATGTACTTGTACTAGATCTTGGACATTAATATCTAAACGCCTTTAGCACAGTACAAATTTCGTCAGGTTACATATCGTAACCACCAATATTCTTGTAATTATTAAATATTAAGAAAAAAATTAACATTGTTTTAAAGTTCTTATTAACCTAACATTAATTCATATTAATCGAACCCGAGCTTCATGGCTTACAATCATGAGGATTGGGTTCGATTCCCGATATCAGAACCAGTTGTTAGAATATACCTACCAAGATATCCTGGTATAGGTTCAACCATAGTCGTATCAACAGTTTACGACATCTTGAAACATATTATGCAGATCATGAAATGTCTTCTCATGCAACAAAACATTTTCACTAGCCCGTTTTTATACGTGAAAATTTTGATGAAAGTTTTCGATTGCAATAAATGTATGTGATATAACGAGACTTACATCTCTTTGTACATACAGAAAATATATCAATCGCATATTTTTTTAATAGCTTATAACTCTCGTCTTGCTAAATATTTCTTTCTTTGTCAACCACTTTAGTCACATGATCATAGTAAACCAATCACATGGAAGTATACCAATCACCTTATTCTTACATCTGAAGTTACATACTGCATCGAAATAGAATCCAGTTCTATTGTTTTATAACAGCATAGTTTCATAAAAAAATACTACTGCGCTTACTCACCACGATATGCGTTATGAATAGTTGCTTGAAAAGTTACATGTGTAAAATAGGACTTTTATATTAATCGATCACTAGTTACGTCTCTGGTTAAGTAATCTACGTTGTTTAGATTTATTACGCAAATCTGATGAACCGTTAATAAAATTGTAATTTCTCGAAAACCAAAACCTTAAATATGGAGGTCAAAAAAAATTTTTTTAACTACTGACTTTTTTAGCCTTGGTGGTTTGTACATAAAACATTTGAAGAAAAAAAACAATATTATGTCAACTGTATTGTGTGATGCCTGTCTATACACGTATGACAGCCATATTTTTAATATTTAATAACAATACATACAGTAAACAATTGGTTGTGTAAAGTAAAATCGTGTATAGCGATTAAGCTTTGTATGGTGCTTTTAAACCAAGAGATGGTGACAGGTGACGTTCTCCCAATTTATACCGCATGGCTTTATAATGGCCCAACTAGACGCAGAACATGGTTGCAGCAACATTGAACAGCAACTAGCTTGTTGCACTGTGTGTGGGGTGGTTGCAGCAACAAAAAGTTTGTTTTTTGTTGCTGCAACCACCCCACACACAGTGCAACAAGCTAGTTGCTGTTCAATGTTGCTGCAACCATGTTCTGCGTCTAGTTGGGCCATTAGGCTTGATAATTAACTCTAAAATATGAAAGATACGCACGTTTTCCGGTCATAAGGAAAAGTGCTTTTCTTTTTGTAAAGAATTTTCGTGTTTTCCGTGCTATTGCAGCTCTAATCATTGATGGCATGCAATCCGCAGCGCCCAAAAGACCTCAAATGATTACGAAAAAATGAAAAAATTAAAGGAGACTTCCGTGTTTTCAAATTGCATGCCGATGTAAAGAATTGAAGTTTTAATCACAAAAACACTCTGGGAAAATTGGCATGCGCCCCTCGTATGACCTATAAACTATATTAGAGATCTAGGCCGGCTATAACTTTGGAACGGTTTGGAATTTTGAACTTCTGATAGTTTTTCTGAAGTTGTAAAGAAAATTTACCTAGGGCCTTCTCTCATTAATATATTGCTTCATTAATATCTTCTACAGTTTTCTCTAAACAATTCGACATTTTCTCTTTTGTATGTAAAAAAGGTAATACTGCACACTCAATTTGGTTTCTTTTGTGCCACAAGACGTCGTGACTAAAATGGCCAGTTATTAAGGTCCATTTCCCCAGCATCGCCACCTTCAAATGTCCATTTGAAATTGATATCAATCGTTTGTACCTCATTGTACCTCAAGCCCGTCGTTTGTACCTCGACAGTTTTCAAATTGTCCCTATTTGCAATTAGAGGGTGGCATCCGAAACGTTCTAAGGATAATTTGAAAACCGTTGAGTTGAAAACGCCGGGAGTTGTGATACAAAGTTGTGATACAAAGGTACAAACGGTTAAGGTCAGTTTCAACCGAAAATTTGAAGCTGGGGATGCTGGGGAAATGGACCTATGTTATAAGATAGTTATCTACTATCATAAAAGGAAAAACAACACTAATACAGATGGCTACTACGATTAATAGGTAAAGTAATTAGCTGCTATTGACAACTCTTAAAATGTCAATTGAAATGATTTTCACTGTACTGCTTATTATTTTACATACTATACAGACCGTTTTAAAAAGCATTTTTAATAGAGAATCAATGTTAAATAAATTGATAAAATATTTACTATAAAACCATAGAAACACATGCATACTGAAACTGAATGTCTGGACTGGAATACTGAGTAACCATATGATAGGACCATTCGTTATTGACGGATCTTGAGATTCTCAAAAATATTTGAGTTTGTTACGAAATAATATTTTGCCAACTGTTAGAGCTCTTCCTAATTTAGACCTGAAATGTGTATGTTTCCAACAAGATGGTTGTCCTGCACACAAGGCCATGATAGTTAGGCTGTTCCTGGATCAAACTTTCCAGGAACGCCTTATGAGGTGTTTTGGAACCTTCAAGTGGCCAGCCAGATTGCCAGATCTATCTCCTAACGACTTTTTTATGGGGTTTTCTCAAAACACAGATCTATTCGCAGAATAGGAATGAAAATTTGCAACAATTAATGCAAAGAATTGTTGACAATTGTGCGAATATTTCTCCTCAAGTGCTAGAAAATACCCGGATAGATTTCTACAACCGACTCGGATATTGTTTAGCAAATAGTGGAGGAATATTCGAACCGCGTTGGTTTAACTTCTTTTTTTTTGTCGGCTTCTTTTTTTTTGGGGGGGGGGGGGGTTATTTCTCTTTTACTTTGTGTGGATTGTTGTTTTATGTTATACCGTTAATAGAATACTATCATTTATTTTCAAGCATTCCACATACAAATAATAAGGGATAATCAAAAAAGAATTTTCAATTGTTAGAAGTAATGCTATGCTTAAGAAGACAACAATGAACATATTTAACCCATTCTCATTATATGTTAATGTAGTACAAAACAGTCCAGCAAGCATACACAACTGACACACTAAAGAGCACCCCCACTATTTTGATTTCTTTATTAAATATATTATGTATACTTATTATAGTAAATAATATTTAACATTGATTCTCTATTAGCAATGCTTTCCAACACATACGGTAAAATAAAAATAATTTATACGATTTTTGATAAAATTTATTATTGTTGTATGTTAGAGCAATTACTTATTATTGTTATTGAAGAAATTGCGTTTCATTTTCTTATCAAAAACACATAAATGGTTACATGTGACAACCTTCTTAATGTGTATGTTCTTCATTTGGTCATTAATGGCGGAATATTCATTATATAATTATTAATTAAGAATAGACAGAAAAGTTTATTTACTATATCTTGAATATGAGTATAGGTTAATTGTATACCTTATAAAACAGATTGCAATTCTATCTCTTGAATGAAAAAGATATTATTGAGGTACTCAAAAATAAATTAAGTCAATAAACTTATATTGGACAATTACATGTATGTTTTTGAACTTATACTTATTTTGGCGCGTTAAATCCGATCAGAGTGTATTTTCAGCCTTTAACGAATCGTTGATATAACACTAGGATAGATGTAGCACTCGTTCAATCGATGTAACACTATCGATTTCTATCCTGCTCTATTAAGCACAGTGTTTGAGAGACATTCAGTAAATAATGTGTGCCATACAGTATGTAGACAAAATTAATGTTTACATACATTATATGCTGAAGCGAAATAGACAAAAGTCTGTCTGTCACATAAGTAGTGTGACTACACTCTGCAGTGCAGTAATTATTTGTGTGCGTGATATGTTTTTTGGGTCTTGAAAGACAAGATAATATGCTATCATTGATAAACACTCATTTTATTAATACATTGGTATGTATTAATAAACTTCGCCTGGCCTTGGCAAATTGATAAACTTTGATTCTAATGTAAATATTGGATTTAACGCCAGTCTTTCAAATTCTAATTTTTACGGAATACGTGAAGCTGGTTCTGTTCTACCATGATAAAATATAGAATCATTGGTTTAGATACAATATATTATGTTTCTATTATAGTTTTTCACTACTACATCATTTTATTAAACTTTTGTGTCTTAATAATAGTATTGACCTTATTTAATATTATTTTAATAAATTATTTAAAAAGATTATATTTTCTTACGCGCGTGCATAAATACACACGCTGTTTTTTATTTATTAAGGTTGATCGGACACATGTATAGATAAAATCGGCAATGTCTAGATAAAAATCTGTATTTTTGATATGTTATTAATTGCTAACTCATACGTATAAAATAATCCTTGGAAAAAAATGTGACGAATTAATCATTAAAAATTGGAATTTTAACATGTTGTGAATAGCAAATGTTGAATGAACGCATACATTTTCGATAATGTTGCTCCACCTTCTATAGATTAGAAAGTAAAAAACTTCTACTTTTATAAATTAAATGTCGTACATTCCGTTAAAATTTAAAAAAAAGAAAAGTCTGACGAAGATTTTTGTAAAAATTAAAAAGATAAAAATTCACAAAAAATTTTGTCCGCCATACTTGAATAGAGTCAAAAGACGATTATTTATTATTTTTAGTAATTAAATAATTACATAAATCCGATTACTAGTGATGTTTGATGCTATCTAAATTTAATTAATTTATAGATTAAAGTTATTATTTTCTGCTAAAAAAAGTGTTTCTGTTTATTATGATTTGCTGGGTACTGTCCGTTCAACCTTAAATGTGGAATTGAAACCAAAGACTAAAACCAATTTGTAGTTACATATATGATTTGTTTAAAATGAAACACCCTTCAATTTTTGATATGTTGCATCTGACATCCTTCCGTACCAATTTTGACTAACGCCTTACTGTTAAGAATGTATAGAAATTTTCTTTATTTACACTTTCTTGGTTAGTCTATCAAGGCTAAATTAAAAGATAAATGTAAACGTTTTTTAAAACACTTAAAAAAACATTAATTCTGACATCAGGTTTTTGATAAAAATGTAAAATACTTTATTATTTTATGTGATTAATTAAATATTTTTATAACACATTTAATTATCTACTTAAAGGATACTGAAAAAGATTTGAAAATTATTACTGTAAACTGTTTATTTTTATAATATTGGAATTGAGAACAAAATCGTATAAATTGCCGATTTAGTATGGAAAGTTTACGTCTATTTTTTACGATTTTAAAGATAGATATCCCTCTCCCCTAACGCGTTGATATTTAGACCAATTTTACCCATTTCCGAACTAAACGCTTTTAGCTTCAGAATACACTATTCAGTATTTCATAATTTCAGCGTTTCAATAACTCGTTTCGTGTTTGTGTTGCCTTATTGACAAACAGATAGACAGATGGTAAAACGAAAAAAACAAGGGAAAATCACAACTAACTGAATTAATTGTGCTTAAATACCCGGTATATCCTGAATTTACGTAAAAAAGTGTATAACAAAAGTTGTTTATTTTTAAAAAAGAAACATTTTTTGTCATCACATAGTTGTTCTATCTCTTGCGGTTTCAAAGATGCGCAGTTTTGCCAAGTTTGCCCAAACATGGTTGGATTTTGCCCATTCAAGAACTTTACCTTACTTTCTAGCTAAACTCAATACACCCTTGTATACCTATACAGTATACGCTACATGAATTAAAATATACTCAATAACCACATTGTGTAGTGCATCTATCACTGTCTATGCACAGTATGCCAGGATATGTTGTTACACTCGCACGACGGACGGCGGACAATAACGACGATGTATATATGCACGAGTAAGATGCAACTGTATATAAATGAGTGTAGTCAGAGAGTGATAAGCATAATATAATAGTTATTTATATTATAATACAAGACTGATTGTTTGGGTGTATTTTAAAAAACGCTGTATATAATATCGGACCGTATAATAACAAGAATATTTTATGAACATCTATAGTAAGATTTTGTCGCGGTATCTTGGCTCTCTTTTTAACTTAAAAAAAAAGGAGCACTGCCGAATCTACACAGATTCAAATACTCGGAACAAAAAAAAACAAAAAAATATTTAATTTTCTTCAATATTTTTTTAATTTATATTCAAACAATACTAATTTAAACAATGATTAATTCAACAATGGTAACTTCAAACCGCACTACTGTTCCTTTCGGACTGAATTTAAGAACTGACTTCAATTGGGTTAAGCTCCGGCTTTATATACGGTCGCCACAACATGCTAGACGATTCAAAAAAAACATTTAAAAAAACAAATCTTGTTTATCCTAATAAAGTTAGTAACCAAATTTAAAACTTACATAAGTTATACAATAATAAGCGTTTATGTTAATTTAAAAAAATAATAGTTTTGCTACAAAACAAAAAATCTTCTTTTTTTTTTAAATAAAATAATTTTAGATCTAGATGTCTGTCTGATGTAATTTATTTTCCAAATTTAATAACTATTTTCCTTATTATTTTCTTTTTGCAATTAGATTGTGTGCTGAGGTCTTAAAAATTATTTCACTAATTTTCATTACAACAATTTTTTTCTACTATCAATATCTTTTCTGTCCTTTATATATGTATAATTAATAAAGGTCAGAAAGAGGTTTGTATGTCCACTAAGAAGGGATTATTGAATATATTGAAATATTGAAGAGATTAAACCATTTTCATATCAATCAAATTTCGTATTTTCGTTTTTTTTTTTAATTACCTGTTTTCTTAAATAATAAAGATACGAAGGAGGCAATTGGTATTATATTATACCCAAATATATTTGCATGGAAAGAAGCTAAATTTAAGACTTTTGGGAGCGTTGAAAAATAGAGATTCAAATTTATCTATTTACCGACTCTTGAGTTGGAGCAAAACTTGAGTTGGGTCAAAGATTGCTAGTACTTTTATAAAGAACTTAGCTCTGAAGATAATGTAGATAAAGTATTGCTTTAAAAAATAAATTCGATTATGAATAGTAAATACTTACGATTATGAATAGTTAATTAATATCCATATTATATATCCATATTAATTTTACTCAAAACTTGAATGAAGTATAATTAAATCCAAAGTAAAAAGTGGTAAATGTCATAGTTTCAGTATAATGTATAATATAGGCGCTGAAAAACATTGTAAAGATAAAGGTCTTCGAAGGAAGACAATATCACATTGTACATCATCCGCAATATTCACCAAATTTGGAACATATTAACATACATAAAAGTGGCAACAAATGTCTGTAAATGTTTGTTCTTCAATAATATATACATTGTTTATTTGTTTCTTCTCAATATATAGTTCCAAAGAATCACACGGTAAATATCATACAGTCAAACCTCTGTATAAAGTCAAATACAGTCGAGGCTCTCGCTTCTACAGATATAGACCGGGATTTTGTTTTCGCATATCAGGGTTTTTTAACCAATCAATTTCTTACTTAAGTACGGAAGTAGCTTCTCTCGCCTAAAGCGGTACAAGAAAACACGTTTCTGTTTTCTATTTTTATATATTTTCAAAGCTCATAAATTTTTATCAATATTCGCTGAACGCTCCAAAAAACTTAAAACGGTGTCTTTCTCCGGTGTCATTCTGACTTATCTACAAACAAAATTTCATTATTCATTATATAAGGCATTGAAGTTCCTAAATTATATTTTTTTAATCAATTTTTGTAGTAAGATTATAAGTCCGAAATTATTAGGATCTCTTGATATATGTTTAACGTGACATTTTTGTTTTGTCTCAAAACGGGACACCTGTACATTTTTATTGATTTGATCAATGAAAACACAATTTTTGATATAACAAGTAAAAATAACAACTAACCGAGGTAACTGCTTAAATACCCGGTATATACTTAATTTTTTTTAAAAGTTATTTTTAAAAAAGGAACATGTTTTGTCTTTAAATTTGTGTTCACTCTCTTACAGTTTCAAAGATAAACAGTTTTTTCCCATTTTGCCTCTAATTTTGCCCATTCACTTTACTTTACTTTTTAGCTAAGTCGAAACTAAACTTAATATACCCTGGAATAAATTGTTATACTGGACTTTTTTCTTTTATTTTATTTTTCAACACGAGACAATTTTGGGTTTGTTTGGAACAACGAGACGGATATCGTAAAAACGGGGCAGTCCCGTCAAAAACAGGACATATGAACACGTTATAGATGGCAATATTCTTGCTTCTTGGGTATGGGTTTTATCTGTACAAAAATATCTGCCGTCGTCCTATTTACGTCATTTTTGTTAATAAACTCCAATAACAGCCACATCGTCGTTAACCCCTACAAAGTCTTCGAATACTAGTGTTGACATCTATTATTTCGCTGGATACAAGTTTGGCTCATTTGGATTATACCGCAATCATCGTGAATAGCTTAATTCTCGTATAACACATTAAATAAATAACAGTAAACCTTACAGAAAAACAACAACGGTCTGCTTATACAGGTGTATGAAACATTTTCAATTTTAGAGACCTAGACGAGAAAAACTCTCTCATATAGAAAGGATCCCGCATAACTGCATTTGGAAAATGGCTTTCGGTCAAATGTCGCCAAACTTTGGCGCCAAAATATTCTTCTTGTCAAATATTCTTCTTGTCAAAATATTCTTCTTGTCAAATGTCGCCAAAATATTCTTCTTGTCATTCGGAACAAATGCCTCCATGGGCACAAACCTCGCCAATGGGCCGTTTCCGAAATATTCCTTGTCAAAGTTCCCGATTTTCATTAAATTTCAGAATGAAAAGAAGAATATTTTTCCAAAGTTTGGCGACATTTGACCGTAAGCCATTTTCCATATGCAGTTATGCGGGGTCCTTTCTAATTGATAGAGGTTTTTGCGGCTATAAATGACTGACGAAGTTCTAGAGCTTATTCAGGTTCAACTGTATCATCTTCTACAAAAATGATCATCTTATACGCAGACAATGTCCGTAATTTATTATTCCCATAATAATATCATTTAAGATTTATTGATGTATTGTTAAACAATATTACTTACATTATTAAACGATATACGTGTACACACACACATAACAAGTACATCGTTATTTAAAGTTGACTATTTAAACCAATAACATGAAAATTGATTTAAAATAATTATTTTAAATAAATATATAGATAATTATATCAATTAAACTATTAAAAATAATATATTACTGTGCGCACCCTAAACAGGGCGCGTGTATATTATGTGTATTTAAGGACGTTCATGTGCTACGTTAGAATCAAATGAGTATCTTTATTAAAATCTATTTAGGATTTTAAAAAACTTGTAAAGTACACTGCCGTTCATAAAAATAAACTTGTTAATTTTCTTACATTTCATAAAACTCCTCACTTTTGTAACTCTCTGTATATTATTTATTTATAAACAAAGATAAGTAGTATATTTTTTAAATATGAAAAAAGAAATGAAAGTTTTATATTTTTTATTTATGTAAACAATTTATGTAAACAAAAACTTTTACTACAAAAGTAATCAAAATTGTGATAGACTGATTCGATTCAGGTCTGTTCATTTTTTTTGAACGGGAGTGTATATCAATAATCTTACAACTAATAATTTATTTTATTTGTCCTAAATATTTTAAAATTATTATATCAGTAAATATACATTAGAAATCGATTCGACTTCATTTGACAGTGTATATGTATGTGTATATTTTTTTACTGTGCGCTATCGCCAGTTTTCAAAATATGCTGAAAAAAACAAACCTAACAAAACCGTTTTAATTTTATTAAATAATTAATTCAAACGTTCGTCAACACCATTTTTTTAATACAATTATAAAAACTTCATATTTCAAAGAATATTTATAAACATTATTTATTATGGTGGCTACTTTAATAATATAGTTATTATAATTTTATGTACAAAAAAATTTTGTTCTCCATAAGACGCTGTGTTAAAAGTTTGATTTTTAATCGATAATTACTCTTTGAAATGATCGTCAACAGGTTTTTAATTTTTTGAGAGAGGATAACTGCATAATTGAGCTATTCAATTCACTAAAAAAAAAAAAGTTTTATCTACTATCAAGTCTCATGCATGAACGTCCTTAAGTGTAAGTTTCCGAAAACTGTAATAAAAGACATTTTTCTTAGCTACTTGAGGCATAGTTATTCAACATTTAGATATCGTTATTTTGATTACATCGCTATCATAGTCAGCAACTATGTTTTCGTATAATACATAAAGAAATAAACTTTAAACATTGCGAAAAAATAAATTCTTAAATACACTAATTAAACTGTGAACATGTGTACCGACTAAATCATTTAGTCTATTTTTAACGTGCTTTTATTAACTTGACTTGTATGTAACTATCAATGTATGTATGTATGTATGAATGGAATGGAATTTTCTAAATTCATTTTTCACCCACTACTAGACGTCTGAATAATCTAAAATTTTGTAAACGTATCAACAACCGATGACAATACAATATTATAAAAAATATATAAAAATTTAAATTAATTATTAGCCAAAATATAAATTTGCATATATCTTACTTATATATAACGATTTATATTCTAATAGTATAGTATTCAGTTTCTATAGAAATGTAATCAACAAAATTTTAATAAAATAAAATTTAGAGTTAAGAAAAAACTATTTAAAAAAAACATGCATTTATTGGAATATAAACTAAAAAATGAAAATAATTTAAAATAGAATAGAATAAAGAAATTGACAACAAAATTAACTTTAATGTAAACAAAAGCATGGAGACGATAGTAGAGAGCATCTCATGCTTTTGTTTACATTAAAGTTAATTAAATACTGATATGAAAAAATTGACTCGTCAACCGGAATCGACCCTCGGGCTTCTGACGTAACAGCCAACTTTTTCATATCATTCTTATTTTTTATTTTGATAGTATTACTTCTGTCGAAGTTATTATTCATATATATTTATTTGCGTATACTTAAGCGTCAACAATACGATGTTTGTCCAAATTTCATTTCGGTTACGTAAGACAAACTATAGAAGACTAGTGTATACTTTAAGTTTGTTGTTAATCTCTTTATTCTCTTTTAAATTATTTTCCATTTTTTACTTCATATTCCAATAAAAGCATGTTTTTTTAGTTTTTTAAACTCTAAATTTTATTCATTAAACTTCCATTAAAAGATTTATTTGGTCACTTATCATAATCATCATCGATATACTAGGATACTTGCAGTTGTCCTAGAAAGTTTATTTTTGGTAGGAAGGTAGAAGTCTAAAAACTGGAAATTTCCCTAATTTAGGAGGGAGCAAACATATTTATCTCGAAAACGGTAATAGACAGAAGAAAGTTTAAAAACAAAATATGTTTCTTTTCTTAAGAAACAACTTTTGTTTTACACTTAGAGAGGTGAGAAAGTTTAGTGCACTTTGGTGACGTAAACCTAGAAAAAAAATTTCCCCATTAACATTCCAAAAAATTCAAAAACTTTAGAATTATTTAATCCTCATAAAAGAAAGACTTCAACTTTCACCTAAAACACATTTTCATACATTCATCATGATATTCAGAGATTGCCATTTGAGGCACAAGATTTGTTTCCTTTGCAGTTGGTGAGAAATACCCAAATAAAATATTCCTATTTACTGCTAAGTCATATAATTTGATTCTTCTAATGCAGGGATTCTCATCCATTTTTTTGTCGCGGCACACTTTTTTCGATTTCAAAATTTGACGGCACACAAAGAAAAAGATAAGTTTAAAAGTTGTTTACTTACCTGTAATAAATACACTGTGTAAAACAGTTTATTTTATGATAATAATTTTGAATGTAAAATAAAATAATATGTACTACAAAAACAACAGTACGGTTATTAAGCGATTATTTAAGTTAATAATAAGAATACTTTTAATGAGAAATTTGGGCTAGATGTGTTTTGATAATTTCATTTATATTTGGTCATAAAAATGACAATGCTACTCTCATATCGTCTTCTACTTTTAACAGTCTCGATCTTTTTTCATTTATATGTTGGTTAATACTACATACATTTCTAAATTTTGGCGACACACTTTAAGAATTTGGCGGCACAGTGGTTGAGAATCACTGTTCTAATGTTTACTTTTCATTAAAACTCTATCTAACAATGAACATTATTTTTAGCAAAAAAAAATTGTATTACTCATGAACTTCCAGGTCATTGATTGAAACATAAAAAAAAACTCGGCTTGCTAAAACAAAAACAAAAAAAAACCATACATACAAAGTGAAACAACAAGGTTAAAACACTTTTTGTATGTAACATATCATAAAACAAAAACATAAGCAATTTTCCATAAAATCTTTTGTTCGCTTCTCTTTATCGTGTATATATGGAGTTGTTTGTGGATCTGTTGCCAAATTTAAGAGATTCTCATACAATAAAAAAATTTTAAAAATAATTTAATACCGACAAAAACATCATACGACAAGTAACACAATAAACAGATGGTGATGTGAATTTTGAGATCTTGTTTTCATAGCTACATGACAAAAGGAGAAATTTTTTAATAATCAAAATAATTAGTGTAAAATATTTTTATTTTTTTGTAATATTTTTGATTTTCATTATTCGGTTGTAATCAACAACGCAGTTGTGTTATGGCTGGAATGTTTTGATGATATGAAAAATACAGAGACGGATTTAAATGGTTTTTATTCATTTTATAAATTTAAGTTTTTAAATGTTTTATGTGAATTTGTCAAGGTATTGAAAGTATTGTTGTCGTACACCCCTCTGATATTTGCCGTTGTTCAATATAAGGGTCTGTTTAAACGCTGTTTACGTGGAACAATTAGTTAATCTGGCATTACGAATCCGATTGGATAAACTGTTAAAGGCACTGTACTACTCGGAACTGGGAGGTTGTTGGTTCGATTCCCAACGGCGGAAATACAATATTAAATACATAATAGGGCGGTTAATTAATTAAACTGTCGGCGTATGGGCAAGAACGAAAGTAGCCGGTTATGCTTGTGACGGTTTTCTGTAGTTTCTTCTCACATACTTTGGATGAGCATCGGCATATCAAAGCCGGTTGCCGTCGCACAACCTACAAATTAGTCGCACAATGTAGTCTACATTCCTTGTGCATTAGGGGTCGGTAAAAATGCCTAGAAAGACCTACTTACCAGACTTCAACCTCCCCTCCTACTTACTACTAATTATCTGGCATTGCTCCTGTTATTAGGTTAGATAAGGTTGTAGTGGCTTTCAAGGATGGGACATTAAGGTACCGTAAGGGGTTGACCCATCCAATGCTACTACTCCTTAAATCATTTAGTTCTGAGGCCAGCAGGCTTTAGCTCAACGAACTGTGACAGTAGCCATGGAAATATAGTAGTGTCAACCGTCCTCTGTAGGGAGATACTATCCTCGGAACATCTTCTGTCTACTACCGTTTCTTTCAGCAGTCTCCTGATTATAATACAACAAAGAATTTCCTGAGATATTCGAAATTCAGTTCAATATATTCCGAAATTTTGGTGCAGACCTCTGTATACGCAAAGAAATTATTAATATGAGTTAATTTTACCTGTCGTATTTAAATATCTTGGAATAGAATATTTTTAGACAAAATATTTGAAACAATAGTTTGGAAGGAGTCAATTAATGGGTGACATTAATTTAATATTGAAATTAATCGCTTAATCGATGAGGAAATTTGTGTATATATTTTAGCAATTGTTCAAAATTACACTGAGAGTATCAATTGTTACTGATACTGATACTAAATACTACAGGGAGCTACTACAGGGAGCCAAAGGGTTTTTGCAGGATGATGAGCATCAAGCGGGTACTTTGTAAGTAGCTTCGTTTTGAAAAGACGCCCAACTTTTTTTAATTATAAAATTTTGGAAAACGGTATCGAAATTTTCTGGAAGCCTTTGAACATATCGATTTGACCGTTCGTCCAAAGTTTACGAGCATCAAGTTATGTTTTGTCCCACAAATTCAATGTTTAATGGCTTCCAGAAGATTTCGATACTATTTTCCAAAATTTTATAATTAAAAAAGTTGGGCGTCTTGTCAAAACGAAGCTAATTACAAACGTATATTTTTATCAGGCAAAATATACGTTTGGTTTAATTCAAAATTATTGACTTTTTATTTAATAATTGTATGAGTAGGTTTCAGGATTTCTTGGAACCCACACAATCGCATTGAATTTAATGATGATGCAAATAGATTTTTCTTTCCAACCTGAACAGTTTGAAGTTTTGCCACATAAGAGCTACGTACATCAATTACGTATCAATTATTATTAAGTATAACAACATTAAAACTGCAAGGTAGTTTTCTGTAAATATTAGAGTTATAGAAAATATGGTCAGCTGATAAGTTTTAGTAAAATTTATTTTCGGCAACTTAACTTATACTGGGCATTCAAATACCAAATCACGAATTTCATTTCGATCCCGATTGGCATAAAATAGTGGCCTCCAGAGCGCGTTCACACACGTATTTGGATATATATATATACATATATATGTATATATATGTATATGTATATGTATATGTATATGTATATGTATATGTATATGTATATGTATATGTATATGTATATGTATATGTATATGTATATGTATATGTATATGTATATGTATATGTATATGTATATGTATATGTATATGTATATGTATATGTATATGTATATGTATATGTATATGTATATGTATATGTATATGTATATGTATATGTATATGTATATGTATATGTATATGTATATGTATATGTATATGTATATGTATATGTATATGTATATGTATATGTATATGTATATGTATATGTATATGTATATGTATATGTATATGTATATGTATATGTATATGTATATGTATATGTATATGTATATGTATATGTATATGTATATGTATATGTATATGTATATGTATATGTATATGTATATGTATATGTATATGTATATGTATATGTATATGTATATGTATATGTATATGTATATGTATATGTATATATATATATATATATATATATATATGTATATATATATACACATATATATATATATATATATATATATATATATATATATATATATATATAGAGGGTGTCAAAAATTTCTATCCGGAAGATTGAGTTGGCGATAAATCTCTCAAAAATAAGAATAAAAAATAGAAGAAGTTTATATGAGCTTGGATGTTTTCAAGCTTCGTTTCGAGATACAGGTTGTTAAAATTAATTTTTAATAACTTTGAGTAATTAAAAATAAAATTTTTTCTATTTTGAATTTTCTATCTATCTTGCTTACTTTTCGAGAAAAAATTAAAATTTCCCTGGAAAAATGTTTGGAAAAGATTAAATGTAATTAATAAAATGATATAATAAATAACAAGTTAACAATTTTATCAAAATAAATTATAAAAATTGCTTATTACGAAAAACATACCAAGTGTAATAGAAATCAGACCAGCAGTTTTTGAATAATTTTAAGAAAACAAAAGTTTTTTTTTATTAAGCTTGAAATGGAATTTTTGTGTGTAGACTAGGAATTGGTAGGATGTGCGACTGCAGCCGACTCTGATAGGAACTATTCCGATATTCATCTGGAGTTCGTGATAGAAACTGCAGAAAACCTTCACAGGCATAGCCGGTTACTTCGTTCTTGTCCATACGCCAACAGTTTAGTCAATTAACCGCCCCCTTTTTTTTTTCTTAATAATTGACAAATTGCCGACGTCGGGATTCTCATAACCTCCCATAACCTCCCAGCTCCAAGTAGACATAACGCCTTAGACCGCTCGTCTACTGGGACGGTATTTTTGGGAGATCTATTAACCTATTAAATGTTCTGGATTAAAATTTGAAACATTCTGTACATAAAATGTACATTAAAACAATGGGAGATTATTTATTAAAATTTTACATGAATTCTGATTCCAACTCTGAACCAAGTATACATTTCAATTTTGGAATGTTAGTTTATGGTCTAATTACATATTTATCATAACTAAAATATTTTAATTACATTTTTTTTTTTCAAAAAAAATAATGAAATACCTACTAGAATAACAATTTTATCAGCAATTGGTTACAAGGCATTAGGTTATAATTATTATAATATTTTGTATTATGATACCAAAACGATCGTGTAATGTCGGTAGGTATATCTATCTATCTATGTATACATTGTATTTTAATAAACATTAAATATTATTATCATGAAAATTTTAACTACGCCATATAATTTTTGAATAAACATTACGAAAATTTTTGTCATAAAATTTATGATTCATAACTTTATTATTGCTATTCTCCGAAAAAGTCATAAACTATTTTCAAGGATGTTTATTTTAGTGAATTACGGAATCCAAAGCCTATTTGGATTTTTTTTGACTGTTCAAATTTCCGTTCTGATTTTCCTCTATAATCGTCTAAAGTTCCATATATAGTGAATGTCAAAACTGGAGTTTTTGATATCTTTTGATCACGTGAATTTTATTTTTAAAAGCGTCATATAATTTTTTTGAATAAATATAACGAAAATTTTTGATATATTTATAATTCGTGACTAATTTATTATTCTCCGAAAAATAATAAAGTATATTCATGGATATTTATTAGCTTTAAGGAATTCAAAGCCTTTTTTTTCTCTATTTGAAGGTGTAATCAATCGAAAATTTTGGTGGTTATCAACCATATGACGTCAGTGAGAGTTATCCACCACTTTGTTATTAGCTAGCTTTATTGTAGCCGATATAACATATAAATCGTGGCCTGTATACATGACCACAAAACCAAAATTTCAAAGTATCAAAATTTCAGAGTTAACTCGTGTCGAAAAATAGTTTTTGCACAAAAGATATTCATGTTTTTATGACGCACGACTTTTATTCGTGACATGTTTTTGAAAACCAAAAGGTATTTGACACAAATCAATTACGAAATTTTGAAAAAAAATAACGCTTCTTTTGTGGCTTTGTTTAGTGTTATACTATCGATATCATTAGTGGTGCACATTTTTCTAGTTTTTACAGTCGATTTACGAGTCCATTAGGCTTTTGAAAAATAGATTCGACGAAAAACTGTTTGCTATAAAAATTTTTACAACTTTGGTCTGTACAATTTCTCGTAAACCGAATGAGTTCTCCACAAATCGACAGATAAAATTGTGCTCCACTAATTTAGTCTCGACTTTGAAACTAAGAAACTATTCATCGTAGAAAAACATTAGGCATAGGTAATCATAAAATTATCTAATTAGTCTATTTCGAAATGTTTCGATATATTTGAACATGCGCAACCACCTTTCAAAACGAGAACTCAAACACAATGACAGATAACGAACCAAAATTGTGTGTACGCGCACACGCGTGTGTGTGTGTTTTAGAGAAAAAAAGAGAGGAAAGATCGTGAATAGACACAACTGGTCCATGAGTTTACCCGCTAGAAATTCCCAAAAAACATTCCCATAATTTAAGCCGACACATCTTTAATTTGTTCCGTAGCATTTTGACATACCTCCTTAACATCCATAAATAATTACTAAAGCTATTTACAAATCGATAGACACTCTTACTAGAAATAACGGGAGCGCTGATAAATAAACATTATACAAAAATAAAAGTAATTAAGAAAAAGAACTAAAAAGTAAAAATAATTTATAACTGCAACTCTGCTATTAACAATTTCTCCACAAGCAGTGATTTTTTGAAGGTTTGACGAAGTATGTACACTCCCATTCAATAAAATTGAACCGACCTGGACCGAATTAGTCTCTCACAATTTTGATTATTCTTGTAGTAAATGTTTTTGACAGATACAACATTTTATTTTGTTTTTATACGTAAAAGGGAGTATAACTATTAATATGTATTTACATTACATATTCTTACTCTATCACTGACTTGTTTACATAAATAAAAAATATAAAACTTCCATTTCTTTTTTCACATTTAGAAAATATACTTCTTATCTTTGTTTATAAATAAATATTATACAGAGAGTTACAAAAGTGAGGAGTTTTATGAAATGTGAGAAAATTAACATTTCAGGTTGGTTCACTTTTATTGAATGGGAGTGTACGCAGTTATGCATGAGATATGATTTATAACGCAATTGCAATATGCTCGACGCGTTATGTGTTTTTGGAGTATAATACTACTTTTGGAGACCAAACAAATAAATTGAGCAATTTACCAGGTCGTGTAGATGTTAATATAGTTTACGTCCTAACTATGTTCTAACCCAATATGTACCCTTGTAATCTATATGTTATTTAAACGAGTTTTTCAAAAGTTGTATTCTTTCTTTTAAAGAATAATTCTATTTAAATGTTTTCTTTGTGCCTTCTAATTTTGGGGGATATGTTTCGTACGTTGCCAATAAGTATATACTTGATCGAATTTCTATACTGTTTCTTTTTGAATTTACTATTTTCAAAAGATCTTTAGCAAAATAAAAAAAAGTTGCATGCATTCTTGACCCCAACTTGAAATATTTACATACACTATATTTTTTTTAAAAAAGGAACGCACCAAAACAATTACTCCATTTAAAATATTCAAAATAATAAAAAAGATTAAAAGGGGGAATAAATTATTTCATCATTTCATGTAATATTTTTGTCAAGGTAAAAACATTTCTATACGCTCCACTGTGTTCATACAAATTTTAAGTATTAAAAAAAACATGTATTTTTATTTCAATTATATTTTTACAATTTTTAATTTTTTTTATTTTCGTTGGTTTGGTATAACTTTTATAGTAGTAACCTTGTACACATTTTTAACAGACTATTTCATGAATAAGAGTGGCGTAATTCTTAAAAAAAAAAAACAACAATGAAACTTGTTTCCCACCGTTTAAGCATTCTCACGTGACAAAAAACTTTGATATAAATTTCTTTTTAAAGTATTAAGGTAGTTCACTCTTAAACCCAATTCTCTTAAGAATTCGATGAAATTGAAATATAATATTTATTTTAAATATTTTGTATTTATAAAAAAAAAATTCTTATTGTGAAGCGAGATATTTCCAGTCAAAGTTGAAATCTTTAGTATGAATGGTATACGTAAACGGTTCATGCTTACTCCATTTTGTTTTTTTTAAACTAGAATAATTTTCTAAAAATTTCAAATATCTTAAAAAGTTGAACGTAACAAACTAATTTTAATAATATAAAAGTGTAAGAAAATAAAACCCAACCACGAAAAATATTATAGTATAGAAGTATATTAATTTGTAAAGAAGCCTCGAATATTGTCACAGTTTGAGTGGATCAGTCTATTTTCAAAATGAATGGGAGGAAACATATATTTAATACTAAGTATTAAATATATGATTAAAATATGGTTTAAATAAGTTGCCCTTCTACTTTTAAATAAGTTCCCCTTATGCGCATATAATAGTCAAAACAAAAAAATTCAACTCTATTACACAGTTTCGGAATCAGTGAATTAAAACCTTTCATTTGATATCAAACTCGATACATTTGTGAATTTTTTTTTTGCAAGCGTATTATGGCAATTTATATCCGCCACGTTGTATTTGATATGACGTCACATAGCTTATGACAGACGGAACACCAAAGACAAAGCGAATGACACCTCATTCATCAAATTGAGTAGTTTAGGCGCTACGGTGGAACAGATATAAATACAAACATACATAGACTGCTATAAATATAACCCTACCTATTGCCTTTGCCGTAAATAGGTAAAAAAAATATATATGTGTGTAAATAATTCTTGTTCCATGCGTGTTCTAGTGGTACCTGTGCCGTAGTTGTACCAATATTTTAAACGGTCCGAGATAGAGAAAGTCTTGAAATATAAAGATTGATAAATACGGACGCGATGTAGATGAAAAAAAATGATATATTTATATATTTATATAATAAATTGTATATTGTATAGATAATTTTACATAAAAGATATGACATTCCACTAATAATTGTAATCATTATAATTACTAAGGTTTAACTTCAGCTAAGCAGGTGAGTAACGGTTGATTTTCTGTACATTTAAAAATAAACGTTTATACTTAGGTAGATAGATAGATATATCTTGGGGTATAAAAACTATTGCACGTAGACCTTATAGCCCATTGTGCTCCCCTTCTACTTCAGCCTGACGAGATTTACTTCTCCCATATCTTGGCCATAGCCAGGAGCTTGCTGATGAGGTTTTCCTGAAGGTTCATTTATTTGCTGTGAGATGCACCGAATATCCTGTATCTACTGTAACCGAGAGATTCGCAGTTAAAGATAATGTGGCTGGATGTTTCCTCCTCCTCGTTGCACAGTCTCCACATATTGGATCCGTTATGAAGTCCCATTGTGTGCAGATATTTCCGAAGCTGCTAATGCCCGGTGATGAATTCGGTAACCTTCCGCAGTTGTATCTTGTTCAGCCTCAGGGCATCGAGAGATAGCTTCTTGGTTGCACTCTGAAGCAGTACCTTTCCGAGCTCCTGCCGCGGTACTTTTTCCCAGTGATCACGGTGTTTAGTATCCTGTAGAAAGTTCAGTGCATCGAGGGACAGCCTCTTGGATGCATTTCGAAGCAGTATTATCCCGAGCTTTTTCTGGGGTATATTTTCCCAGTAATCACTGGGAAAATCTTTGCAAAGTATCTACTTTTTCGTTTTTTTCGAAACCACTTTGATCTGGACCTAGATCAATTTAACATTGTTCCGTTTTGCCAGCACCAGCAATTCCTCTAGACAATCATTGACTACCCCATGAGGTGACCTCACTTGCAGACAAGGCTTTTAGAGCAGCTTGACTGCCCGTGAGAATTCATACGTTCTGGTTTATGTAGCCTCTACGTAGGTTCTCACGGACGCAAGCCAGTATGGCGTAGACTTCTTCTTGAAAGATTGTGGCATAATTCCCCAAGTTGAGGCTTATGTTTACTTTGGATTTTTTATCGTAAATTCCCGCCCGGTCTCTTCTCCAGTTTTGGAGCCGCCTGTAGACCAAACAAATTTTCTTCAGATAACGTGGTTTTCCTTCCGTCCATATGTCCCTATCACAGACTACAGTGAAAGGTTTTGAGAAGGAGTTTATTTTGGGTAGTATATCTGGCCCATTTCAAAAATGGGAGCTGAGATAATAGGTGTTCCCACGATTCGTGCATGTCCAACCTGATATTTGGAATCCAGTTATTACTGCAAGATGCTCGCTTTAGCTATTATTTCAATGTTTAGCGGAGTCAGTCCTAGTATGATTTCCATGGTAGGTGTGAGTGTACTGCTCATGGATCCAGTAATACACAAACAGGCTAGTCTTTGGATCCTGGGCGGCTTTGTGCATGCTGTTATTTGATTGCCCTTTGATCACCACAATAGAGCAGCATAGGTTATAATTGTCCTAACTACTGTTGTGTACAGCCAGTGGATCATTTTGGCTTTTAGACCCCAGGTTTTTTCACATGCTCTCTCGAAAAGCATGATAGAAGATTTGCTCTTACTTGTTATGTATTCCAGATAAAGGTTCCATATTAGTTTACAGTCTAGCATCACTCCTAAGAATTTGGTTTCCCTTGCGATCTGTAGTCTTTCAGCGAAGAGGATGGGTGGTTTTATTTTATCCACCTTCGTTTTGTGTGTGAATGGAATTAGTGTGGTTTTACCAGGATTTATTTTTAATCTCTCATTGATACACCATTCCTGTGTGAATGTTAGAACTTTTTGTATGACCTCCGTCATTGTGCTTTCACAGGGTCCTTGGATTGTAATTATGATGTCGTCCGCATATCCCTGTGTGTAGTATCCTCCTTGTTTGAGGTTCGTCAGTGAGCTGTTCACTGTCAGACTCTACAGGAGTGGGGATAAGATACCACCCATTGGGCATCCTTTGGTGACTAATACAGTGACAGACTCTCCAAGAAGGGAAGTTTGTATTCTTCTACCTATCAGCATTGATTTTATCCACCTACAGAAGATGTCTTCTACTCTATGCTGACTTGCAGAGTTAATCATGGAATTGTTAGAGGCATTACCAAATGCTTCCGTAATGTCGAGAAACACGCACAAGGAGGTCTGTTTCCTTGTAAATCCCTCCTCCATCCTGTATATTAAGTTGTGCAGGGCTTATTTACAGGATTTTCCCACCTGATACGCGTGCTGGTTGGCATGAAGCGAATTTCTCGACAGTGCCCCTTGAGTTAAATTAAATCCTATTAGTCTTTCCATTGTCTTTATTAGGAACGATGACAGACTAATTTGTCTAAAATCCTTCCCCGTGGGGTGATTGTGCCTCCACGGTTGTGGTAAGAAGGTCACTTACTGCCTTCCATACTTTTGGGATATAACCTGTAGCTAGGCTTGCACTGAACATGTGACTAAGTAGAGTTAAAAGATGCTCCTCTTCCTTTTGTAAAAGCACTGGGTATATCCCGCTTGGCTTCGGTGCTTCATAGAGGTCGAATGCGTTTATTGCCCATTCGATCATTGAGCGATTGATGGTAATCGTCGCTCTTCTCCAGTTCTCCCTTGTCGCAAAGAGGTTATGGTTAAATTGTTCTTCAGAAGGATATATGTATGTACTTCCCGGACCTAGTGTACTCACCATCGGGCTTAAGTGGTGGCCCAATGGTGTCAGCGGGTTTCTTTGCTAGAATACGATGTAGTCTTGTTCCCTCAAATGGGTTTTCCACATCTTCACAAAGGTTCCTCCATGCGTTTGTTTTGGCTTTTATCAGAGACCTTTTGTATTCAATTCAGTTTAGTTGTCCCAGATTCCTATCATTTTTGCTCTGTTAAATAGTTGACGAACTTTTTGCCTTTGATTGCTTAGGTCTTTATTCCACCAGCAAGTTGACTTGCTGATGTCTTTGGAGAACTCCGGGCAGTTTTCTTGGAAAGAGTTAATAATTGCCTGCTGAAGCTCACTTGCAGTAAGCTCGATGCCCACCACTGTTTTAACTTATTTCGGGATTGTGTCGAGTTTGAACTTTAGTGTCGAATTATATTCGTCCCAATTTGTTTTCCTCGGATCCCGATAGTGTATCCAAATTTTAATAGATTTGTCTGTGATCCGATGCAGATGGTTCATTGAATACTAACCATTCCTTGATTTTTCCACTGATTTCATAAGTATTTCATAAGTGTTAAATCTATGACTTCGTGCCGAATTATTTGGCACCTGTATTTTTAACAAAAATAAAACCTCCCCTAATTATTATTTTTTGATAAATTTTATTCATAGTAACGCCACTGATTTTTATTATATTAAAGGTGTTTATAAATACATGTATCTAAAAATAATACCCATATATATATAATTAACTTGCAAACTCATTTATTTAAAAATCAAAACAACAAAATGCGTGGCCTTCATCTTATTGTGTTATAAATTTGTTTATTTGAAATTTCACGTACTACAATTAAATATGAATAAATTCTACTTTAGCTAAATACGGGATTTAGAATTTAAAAACACCATACGTAATGCTCAAGGCTAACCTAAAAACGGCCCTTTTTTTACTAGGAAATATCTATTACGTAATTCTATGTATGAGCACATGGGATTTTCGTCGAATTTTATTTAATATTATTTAAATGATTAATTAAAATTTATGTTATACGTCTTGTATAATATACATTGTTGACATTATAACCATGCATGGGTCAGATTAAGCCATGTTAGGCCCTTTTTTAAAAACCCGACCCCACAAAGCGAGGAATATAACAGAGGAAAAACCTCTTATACTTAAGTCTATGTATAATTAAATTAAAATATATTACTTTTTATTTCAATCTGTCTGGTCCGCTAAGACAAATATTTTCCCATGAAATTGTTATGATAAAAATTTAGCACACTATGAAAGGATGCTTCATGGAAGATTTTCGTTAATTCTTTTCAGAATGTGTAAACATGAATATGATTCATTTTGCAAATTAAACTACATGGTGTATCATCTATTTCATGGTTGAAAAAGCAAAAAGAATTAAATATAATGAATCATTTATTTCACATTAATGATGGGACATGTTTGTAATCTGTATAAGTCCTTGATAGTTTAAATTAGATATATCCGGGACGAGGAAGATAGTTCCCTTCCCTATTCTTGAAATATGATCTTTAAAGACAAAAAATGTTTCTCTCAACAAACAATCAACTTTTGTATGAAACTTTTTTTCATTCGTTCATTATTTCTGGCGTAAATATACATTTACGTCCGCCATTTACACCAAAACTATGCGCTATGCATGAATAAAAATTACAAACAAAAGTTGATAAACATTTTTCTCTAAAAGATAAAAAATTTCTTGCACCGTTCAAAAGATAAATTACATCACGTGGTACGGATGCAAAAAACAAAAATATAATTATTGCATTGTTTCCCCGTTTAAAAAGGTGCACCTTTTGTTTGAAACGTTTTTTTCAAAAATGCATATTTAAAAAATTCGTTACGCAGGAGCTGCTTCAACTTAGCGAATTTCCTTAGAATACATGAATCACTCTCTAGCTGTCAAAATTTTAGTCTGATCAAAATGAAATGTCGTATCTGATAGGATTGTAGTATTTGCAAGGCCAATTTTATTAATAAATGGGTATAAGGAAAGAAGAAAACACAAAATATAAAATATCTCTCCTAATATTAAAAAAATCGAAAAACGTATAAGGAGTAAAGTTGTAGAAAATCATGTGTGCTACAATTAATTCACTGATCATTTTTTCTCAAACTCCAATATGTACAGAGATATTTTGGAATTTAACTTTCAATTTTAATTCGTAAATATTTCTGTCAATATTAGGGTAACAGAAAAAATGATAAGTACCAAAATTATAGTAAAATTTATTATCTATAACTTTACATCTATCAAGACATTTTTCAATTTTTCCAACATTAAGCCAGATATAGCCAATTTTGTATTTCTCCCTGCCTAAACCCCCCTTTTCTTTTGTCCGATTTTGCTCATTAACGAACTCAACCGTTCAAATACCAAAAGCATCTCACATACCCAATTTTATTCTAATCGGATTAAAACCTAGACCGCTAGAGCGATTACAGACACATGTATACATTCATACATATACATATATACCTATATCTATATATATATAGATATATATACATATATATATACATATACATATATATCTATTTATATATATATATATATATATATATATATATATATATATAATATATATATATATATATATTTTGCGAAATATTGACTTTGGTAAGAGACCAATAGCTCTATTTCCTTTCAGAAAATTCGCTAAAAGTATTTAAGTGTTAATATTTCAAATAAACACACGGTATAAAAGAATACACTATTAGTTTTGCTATAATGACCATTTTCAAAAACATACTTTTGCTTGCACGAACGGGTATTCCAATTTGATAAGCGGTACAGTTACTCATTATTTGATTCAACCATCATCGTATTTGATAACAAAAAGTCATGTGCATTGAAATCAAAGCCGACAGTGTAATCGCATAACAAAGGTTCAACTCACAAAACAGTCATTCAAAGCGTCGTCATACAATCCATGTGAACATAATAAATAAGATTAGCTTTCATAATCAAAAAACGCCTTCACCAAATGTTTATAATTTAAATCAATGACCTCTATATAACTGGCCAGAGTATGCAACTTTTTGGATGTAGTGGAAATGCATGTGACAACCACCATACATTAACACACATACTTATTACAAATACATGGCACGCACGCGCACTGAGTCAAAACTTAGCACCTTGAGTAGTTGAAGAGCGCTTCAATTCGGGCTAATAATTCGTAACATGGGATAATCTGTCCAGTTTTACAGAGGTCAGTGATTTAAATACATGTTCCTTCATAAAAATATATTTTATATAAGGCTTAACCGACTTCAAAAAAGAGGGGTTCTTCTTGCCTCTTATATATTTACTAAAGTAGGCTAAAAACGCGGAACATTGTGCAGAAACATTGAACTCCGCCTACAAAATATTTTGCCAACAGACATGCAACCAAAATTGGGAACATTACTTTATTACTTTATTACTCTATCTTGAAAATTCAATCACTTGTCATCTTGTCTCTATCTATCTCATTTAATTTGTAGTTTATTTATCTACTCGTCTATTTGTATGTATCTCTACAATTTTTTTAAGTTTTCTGTGTGACATTTTTTGCTCATTGTTGTGGATAATTTTTAAAGTATATGCAGTAATCAATCTATGTAATAAAACATAAAAAAATATTAGGAAAACATAAAATTTTAGATAATATGTTGCAAATATCGCTACACAAGAGCAGCTTGTACAGCAACATTAAGCTCCTCCCACATATATCAAATAATTTTGATTTTTACACCAACCAGATCAAGGATATGTAATTTTGTTCTGCAACAGCTATACAGACTAGCAACCTACTACGGAACATTCATTTTTCCTTAAAATATTCCAGCACAGGTTGCACGTCTATAGTTCCTATAAGGAGTAAACAATTCTTATTATTCTCAGAAACATGTGTATTTTATAAGTTAGCATGTGGTCTCTTATAATATAAATAGCAAAACTAACTTTCAGGAAGCAAAAATGAAAAAATTACTTTTTATTCTTGATAAATGTTTCTAAAGACCTTAATTTTCTATAAAAAAATGCAAGATTTTCTGTAAAAATAAATTTTTATAAACGGTTTATTATTAACCAATATAGACATTTTTACTCAGTTTTTATATTTTTTGTTCCTCAGCTATCCGATTATGCCAAAAAAATATACGAATCCCTTTGAAAAACTCTAGTTGGCCTTCAAATAACTTTGAAGGCATACGTCAAGGTGATCACCAAATGATGCTCCCTTTGAACTAAACATCTTTCATATATTTCTTTTTTTTAAACTCTTGCTTGAAGAAATATTTAGTGCATTGTTTAAGGATGTTACGAAACGAACGAAGTATTTTAGTAGAATATTTTTCACTTTAGACACTGTAGAAATTTCAAAACGGGTTACTAAGCCGAATAAAATTTATTGAAATTTAAAAGTTAAGTGTTCTAAAGGAGATTTGTTCACTCAATAGATTAAATGCATTTCAATCACCATTAAAGAAGCTACGAAACGTCCAACATTTTCAAATTATATATCTCGAACTCTAAAGAATCAATTTTATTAACATTCACTTAACGGTTGTAGAGAAAAAAAATTATAAATAGAAAAAAAATGCCTTTGTCACTTACGTACGTTTAAGGTATAGAACGAAATAGTATTTCCTATAGTATTGTCACTATTTATTAGATCGGTATAAAACGTAGATTTATAACGAATTTCTAATTTTCAGTACTTTTGCTTTCGATTGTATCCAGTCTCTAGTGTAGTGAATAGAGACAAAAAGAGGGCGGTTACCTTACAAACGGTCCGGTAGTTCTAAATTTTTGATATGTTATCTAGGATGGTTATTAAGTGTTTAAAATCCACAATGCACAATCCCTCCACCCTCCGCGCCACCGCCATATTGACAAAAAAAACGGCACTTTCTTCTGATTTTTGCTTATATCTTCGTTTCAGTGCATTTTAGCCAAAAGAGTTCTACTTGATATTGTAGAAAATTAAATTTCCTATAATTTACATTTTAAATTTTGTTTCTAGAACTGATAGTTACGGAGATATGCACTCTTTAAAAATAAAAAAAATCGGTTTTTCCGCAAATTTGTCAAACTTCTGACTTTAGAATGCTGTAATTCAGTTATGGCCTATTCTAGGAAAACAAGTGTCAGAATAAAATTTGCCGGAAATTTAATTACCTACAAAATGCATATATATTTTTTTAACCAAACCTACGGAGTGGGCAGGTAAAAATAAAAGTTAAAACAACGGGATATTGTTTTTTTGTTGCTATTTTGAGTCCATATTGTATGTAAAAAAATTCACTAATCTATTCTATTCATTGCAGGTGAATGACCGGTACCTGGCCAAGACACTGTAATAGTGTTTGTGGATATTAACAATGGCATCATAAGCAGAGATGTCAGATAATATATGCCTCATCTGCAATAAAGATTTGGAAGGAGCCCCGATTTTTCGATTTTTTCAATATGGGCGCGGAGGAGGGGGAATTGTGCATTTTGCATTATAAACACTTACTAACCATCCTAGACAACATATCAAAAATTTAAAACTACCGGACCGTTTGTAAGGTAACCCCCTTTCTATTCACTGGATTACTCCTTAACATCCTTAAAATGTGGCATCCTTTTTATGTTCGTGATTTTTCGTGACAATTAGAAAAATTTTAATTATTCTTTCACTGTTTTATGTATTCTAGATATTTTTAACAATTTTTTACACCTGAAAATTAGTAATTGGCCCATGGAATCCCAAAAATACGGCACGGAATATAAATTTGGAGGGAACGCTGGTAAATAATAATTAAACAAAATAAAATTTCGAAAAAATGGTACTGAAAACAATTTTTATAGTAAAACTCTGCTATAAACAGTTCCATTTTGAAGTCGGTACCAAAACATTCAATTTCTGTGTTATGGTGGAATTGGCGTCAACTTCGAAAGGTAATTATTGTAACAGACATGCATTAAAACATTGTTTGTGGAAGTTACTTAAAAAGACGAATAATTTTAACATTAGTAAATCTTTCAAATTATATTTTGAAAGTTACTAACCTGTTTATTGTACCACTACTTAGGCGGTGACTTTGTAATTGCAGAATACAAGAACTCAATTTGCAAAACATGCAATTGATTGATATTGAAGCAATTTTTGTTTATTAGAAGTGAACAAAAAAATTGCTTAAACATCCTCACGAATATACAAACACACAAATGTTTTTATTTTAATTAATAGAGTTGTTTCAGATTTGATTGAGTTCAATTTCTAACTAATAAAGTAATATAAGCTAAGTGCCTAATGCAGTGCCGGATTAAGTCAGCGTAACAAGTGGCACTTTACTGTAGGTCCTAAAGTTTAGGAAATAAAATAAAAATTTTTTTACAAAAAAACCCGACTCCAAAAGAGGATCTAAAAAAATCTGCTATGAAACAATGCACTAAAAAGTAAAAAATAATTGCGTTATTTATTTACTTCAATTTACTTATAAATATCCATTTTCTTCAAATCAAATATTTTTATTTTTGGAGTTGGTGCCAGCCAAGGTTAAGAAACATTTAATTTCACTTTAACTACAAAGCATTTTTTAATCAACAACAAAACAGTAGATGCGGCACCAACTCCAAAATTAAAAATATTTGATTTGAAAAAAATGGATATTTACAAGTAAATAAGATAAGTAAAAGTAAATGAAGTAATTTGAAGTAAATAAATAACGCAATTATTTTGTACTTTTTAGTGCATTGTTTCATAGAAGATTTTTTTAAATCCACTTTTGGAGTCGGGTTTTGTTTTTTTGTAAAAAAATTTTTCTTTCTTACTTTTTAGTGCATTTTTTTATAGCACATTTTTAAAAACGGTTTTTAAAAACAGTTTCTTATTTTTCCATTATGAATGAGTATACCCTTTCAAACGAACAAAAAAATTTCGCAGAAATCGGTGATCACATGTAAAATAAGGATTTTCCTCGACTTCCATGGGATCCCCTCATCAGAATGCGATTTGGTGACAATGGGACCAATCTGAAATCAAAACCTTTAAAACAAACAAAAAAATTCCAAATCGGTTAATAAATGACGGAGTTCTGAGGTAACACACATTAATAAATTTAAAAAATTTCACACGAATTGATAACCCTCTCCTTTTTTGAAGTCGGGTTAAAAAAATAGCAAAATTTTCTCGATTTAATTTAGACAAATTTAGAGGTAACACTGGTCAAACCAATGTCTCTAAGCAAATCGTATGCTATGTTCAATGGGTGATATCATTTAAACGTGCTTGTGCCATCGTGTTCTTTATCCCATTTTTAATGCGCTTTAATGTTGAAAAAAAAACGTTCTCGACTGCAGTTAGTGATCATCAAAACCCAGTAAATGCGTAACACTATTTCTGCATTTGGGAAACACGATTCTAATGAATTTTCCATTAAAAGTTAATAAAACTGCAGTTCCACACAGCTTTTTGCTGTCAATAGAAGCAACCACTTCTGCAGCTCAGCGAACTGTATCAGTCACCTAGGATTTTATCTGGTAATACTTGGAGTCCTTTTCAAAATATGTTCTGTTGTAGAAGATTTTAATTGTCAAAGTATTCCACATACAATAGTCACTTGATTATACGCTTTCGTGCGATTAGCTAATGCAGACAGTAAATTATCAGTTGGGACAATAAACACCTGAATTTCAAAATTTGGCCCCGGTGTTTGATTTTCTCCGATTTCATCGTGTGTAGTAGGTCTTTAACTTGAAGTATGTTGCTGATTCTCTTCATAACAGTCAGGGCTATGGCTTTTGCCTTGATGTCTGAAAATGTGAACCGCATTCTTTGGATGTACCCTAATTGCGGTCTTGTCAACTTAGTTTACGCAGCACATAATGCATGGCGTAGCCAGCCAGCGCTAACTTTTGAACATGTGTTAAAATTATAAAAAATTATTGTAGATTTGGACACCACCGCCTAAATATAGAATAATTATTAATAATTTCTGATCTGTTAACAATACTTTTGTTGGTGTCAAGCTTTAGATTTTGGTATATTATCTCAATCGAAAGATTGGAATACTAAGAGTTAGTGAACGCCACATGTGTCTTTCACGAACTGGCAACTGCAGAAACGAAATTACAAATATTAGGTCGATCGAAGGTAGGGTGGTTTCGTACGCAAACAAAAGGTGTTGTCAGTGAAAGGAGTCACAATTTCGTGTAAATCAAATGCTTCCGTAAATAGTGAAAATAAAAAAGCACCGTGTTTTATGTCGACAACCTTCGACATAAAATATTATATTTGAAAACAATTTTTTTAATTGATTTGATGGCACCGTTTGCTTCTGATATCGATTCTCTAAGTCAATATTATAATTCAAATCTTTAGTTTGAATTTGTAGTTTGCATTGAGGTTTATTACTGCGTATATTAAATTCAATCAAAATTGTACGAGCTCTACGCAATCTACCAAAAAATTAACTGCCAATAATAATTTAATATTCAACAATTCAAGGTTGTTTACTTTTTTTTCAAAATGTTTCGTTTCATTTTTATTAGTAAGCATACATTATTACATAGACTTTTATACGACCGACAATGATGAAATATACAAACATAAAAATTATTATGAATAATTTACTACTTTGCCATAGTTGTTAGTTATTAGACCTCTGGTGGTTATATTTGTTATTATGCTATGTATAGTCACACGCTGCTTTAATAAACATTTCTCATGTTTTCATGCGTGAATGATGTGTAGTATACTTAAGCAAAAGAGTCCGTCGTTGTCAACAAATACATGCACTGAACACGTGAACATATGTCAAAACAGACAGGCTTTGTTTTATCGTTTGTCGTTTTTATTCATTGTATTTTGTAACAATTATGAGTATAAATAATAACATGACCAAATATAACAATAAAAACTAAAAATAAATATTTAAAAAAAATCAAATAAACAATCGAAATGATGAATCACAAAAATGATAGCAGTAAACAACAATTTGCATACGAATGAAGTGTGACTTGTATTACTATTCATGTGCTATGATCATACTATGTGCTATGATCACGCGATTTTGGGTAAAATAATTGCATAGCAAGTTTTTAAATAAAAATGTTATTGAATTATATGACAATTATAGCTAACGAGATGGTGGTGTACATCATAGCATTTTAAGTGATGTACTAGCATCGCAATAGCCAATTCCACCTTCGGGGATTTTTTTATAAAATACCAATAAAAGTTACAAATAAATTCATTTTCTTGAATCATTTGCTCACGTTTACCTGGTAAAAAAATTCATTTATATGAAAATGAAGGAGATACGTGCTGTTTGCGACATTCATTTGTAATGAATTTATAAAAAAACGATTGTGCCAAAAGTTCTATATGACTTAAAACGGTCCTGACTGTTTCAAATGCAGTTTTTAATTAGATCAGATTTTACTTGTATTTATAATTCAGACATAGTAAGTTCGCATTAATTTGTTAAATAAGAGTACACAAAATAAAAAGAATAATGACCTTCCCGGCCTTATTCAATTTGTAACAATTTGAAAATCAGTTAAAAAATTTATAGTAAATAAAAATCTTTCTAAATATTTTTATGTGATGAGTTTTAATGATATTAATGAAAAAAACAACAATATATTTACAGTGATATCGCGAGACGCGTAGACAGTAGCATGTCTCTTGTATTTTATTGACTTGTAAAAGTTTTCTATAGTCTCGTATTGTTTTGTTTTTATAGTTGAAAATTTTCTTGAAAAAAAACAATTTAAAAAATAATCATCTAAGTAAAAATAATAATAATTACTGGTCAGTTGATTTGTTTATGACCATAATATGAATAATTATTATTAATGAGTGATCATTATGCTGATTAATAAATATTAAATGGAAATAAAAATTGTTTAGATGGAAATTGAAAAAAAGTCACACTATTTAATACTTGCACGCCATGCATCAATATGCAATTTTATCTTTGATAACTTAAATTTTATCGAAAAATTGTTTTTTAGTAGTATACAATTGTGAAAGAGATGTCATAGTTATTCGAATTTGGTTGAATAGTTATATCACGGTTAACGAAGCTTATGTGTTGGTGCCTGGAAGTATTTTGTGTATACACCTATTATGTAATACTTTTTGGTGTTGGCGCTGAAAGGGAGAAGCTATTTCTCAGCTTTCTGGCTTTGTTTCGTTATATTGTTAGCACATCGTTGATAACCGATAAAAGTAACAAAAAATTCACATATTTTTAGATTTGTCGTAAGGCCTGTTGTTTTTTATTCGAGGGTGGAGGGCTGGGAAGTGTATACTGTATCTCAACATTCCCAGTTTTCGAGGAAATTTTTTGGTTCATCGGCTAGGAAATGGCTAGTAAAAAATCACATACTTTTATTTTTGTTCTATGATTTATAGTTATCGCACAATTTAATTTGTTAGCAAGCTCTAGTCTTAAGCTAGCTGGCACGCTGTGTCTCAAAAACGGCGTTAGCAAAAATTTTGGGTTTTCCGCTAAAAATAGAAAATAATTAGTAAAAAATTACCCAATAGTTTATTTTGCTGCTAGATGAAAATGCTAAGCTAGCTTAATATATCTTAGATTAGGATATGTATTAAAAGGCCTACAATCGAGGAACATTGTGCAGTAACATTGAACTCCGCCTACAAAATATTTTCTGTACAGACGTGCAACCAATATTACGGAACATAAAATTATTATTTAATTATTTTATGACGCTAGTCATAAAAATTCAATCATTTCTCATCTTGTCTCTATCTATCTCATTTAATTTGTATAGTTTATTTATATGTATGTATCTCTAGTAAAACTAGTGTTGGAAACAATATCTATACAAATAATAAAATATATAATGTATATTGTAACCAATTTAGTTAATAAAACATAATAAAATAATAAGAAACCATAAAATTTTAGATAATATGACCAATTTGGACAGGGAAATTTAACTCCTCCCACTAAATATAAAATAGTTTTGATTTTTACAGCAACCGTTCAAGGACTTGTTTCTTGTTGTTGCAACCACTATACACATTTGCAACATACTAGGTTGCTGCACAATGTTGCTGCACAATGTTCCCTGTCTGTATGCCCTTTTAAGGCACATGCCAAATTGTGTCAGTTACCTCGTGTCAACTTGTTCACATTCTTTCACATTAATGTTTTTAATACAATACAGATTTTTAAATTATATTTCGGGGATTTAATTTATATCTAGGTGATGGGTAAAATGTCCGAAGTTAACGATGGTCGGATAAGATGAAAAGAGGAACGAAAAATTTTCATTTTCGAGTTTCAAGGGATTACAATTGAACCTACGCAATTCACGTGAAAAGAATATACCAAATGATGATATTACTATTGTGTGACTAGACACTATATTCCTATTAACATAATAATATTAAATTTAAAACCATATACAAAAAAAAAACTATGATGTTTTTACAACGCAATGTTTTTACAATGATAAAAACAAGAACATGTAAAAACACTTTTATGTTATCATTTTTCCCATGTGAAAATATTTTTCTATTATAATTTCCCATTGAAGCGAAACCAAATATCATCAAGTCTTATATATTATAATATAAAATATATATATTTGTTTTTTGTTTTTTCTAGAAGAACTAATTAAAATTTGAAGGATTATTATTTTTTTATATTAATGCATATTATTTATTGTTTTGCAGGCTTTGATTTGTATGAAATAGTGTTCGAACGCCTTCACAATTATTGTTATTGTAATAATAATTAAATATTATGTGGTAAATATGGCAATAAATCATATTACATCAAAAATCAATATTACCCACATGAAATGGGTATGACTGCGTGGGAAGTTTTTAGAAATCATCCAAAAAAAAAATTTTAATCTTTTTTCTTAGAAGATTGACGAATTTACAAACAAATTGTTATGTAATAAAATTTTTATAACAAGACATTTCATTATATATCGTATATAAGCGAGGGGTGACCAACTTTTGTATGTCAAAGATCGACTTTTTATCTTAAAAATGTGTCATGCATTCGACTGTTCGAAGGTACATTTGAAAAATTTGTTATAAATATGCCCAGTAAATGTTAAATAATTTGATTTTAAGATTTGACTTTCGCGATTTTTTTTTTTGGGTCATAAAAATTTTACAGGGAAGAATAATTAAGATTTTTAGACTTGTTTTTTGCTAATCTATCAATAGCTCGCGGGAGTGAACCTCGTGCTGAAACACCCACAATATCCACCTACGTAAAAAAACCACATAATTATTTAACGAGTCAAAATTAATCCAAATTAGCTACAGAAAAAGACAGATTTAGAATTTATTTTATTGACTTAACATTAATGGGGAGACTGAGTTTGCACGTCTCTAACCAAGGAATCCATAATTAGGTGTATATCCTGACAAAGATAATATTAATGAGTATTCAGTATGGGAATTAGTCTAGGCATAACGTTGTTTAGTCTTTGTTAACTTTAAATATGAGAATGCCGATTCACACAGGTATGTAGGTCCGAAACAAGAATAAATATATTCATTACATTTGGTGATATTGGGATATTTTTCTTGGTTGACGTATTTCCAATAATCTTCTTCAAATTTTCTGGCTTGTAAGATTAAATCAGTTTCTAAAATTATAATTTCATATTTTAATGCCTTTTGCTCCATATGAATTATGTTTGCGATTTTTTTGCCTTATGCGTTTCACCTTAAATAAACTTTTTTATAAGGAAAAGATAAAAATTCCACAATTTCTTTTCAAAATCTTGAAATCTTACCTCAAATTCTTCAATTACTTTTTGTCAAGACATCGCGATTGACCAAAAGTGACTTCGCGATCGACTGGTCGATTGCGATTGACTTGTTAGTCATCCCTGGTATAACCTACCATGAACGTGATACACAATTATTACAGATTACCCTTTACCGAAAATTAATTATCTAAAAAAAAAAATTACGGAGTGGAGATTCTTGAAAGTCTAGTTGGTTGTTGAATATTAAATCACAATTTTTGAATTTATTAATTTCTACTATTTCTAGATTATTTAAAAAGCATCCTTTGGGTTGGATATGTAATACTTCAAATTAATTGTTGAAAGTGTGATTTTCCGATATAAGGTGTTTAACATAACCAGATTTTCCTCCTTTACCCATGAAACAGGCTTTATGTTCTGAAATACGAGTCTTCCGAACATTCTCCCGGATTGACCAGTGTAAAATATATTCCACTAGTTACCTGTCTATTTATTGTTTAGTTTTGATAATATGTTTTCCAAGCGAGTTATTTATCTTGAAAGCTGTTTAATTTGTTTATATTTTGCTCCCATTTACCCTACACTATTCTTCAATTGCGGTAATATCAGAAAATTTATAGTTAACAAAATCAGTAGGTTTAAAATTGTTAGAATTATATAATTTTATAAACGCCATCCACAAATTTAATATAAAAAAAATTAAACCTTTTTTTTATTCATTATAGGAGACTACTATACCCGCCGATGTATTACCGAATGGCCCCCGGTCAGGCTATTTAAAAATAGTGTTGTGTTTATAGGTATGACCAAAATATTTTATAATGCGAGTGTTTTAAAGCTGAATATTTCTAGCCTGTCCAAATTTTCGTTTGTTTTTTTAAACACGTCACTACAAAAAAGTAGTGATAATATATTTCGTGTGATAAAAACTTGTAATGACTGGGTCGTCTCATATAATTATGTCAATACATTTTTCGGTGAAATGTGTTGGAACAAAATTGTGACAATTCGGCCCTTTTTTAACCCCACTTCAAAAAGGAGGATGGTTCTCAATTCGTCTGTATTTTTTTTTACATTTATTTGTTATATAAATAGTATATCACTACTTTTTGAAAATTTTTTATTTTATTTAATTTATATATCATACTAGACAGATAGATTGTAGGGGCTGGCCTGGACGGGCTACACTTCGACCATAAGGTCCATTGTGATGCCTAAGGATGTGAGGATGTGGGTGGAGTGTCAGGAATTTTTGTGTGTAGACTAGGAATTGTTAGGATATGCGGCTGCAGTCGGCTATGATAGGAACTATGCCGATATTCCTCTGGAGTTCGTGCAGAAAACCTTCTCAAGCATAGCACATTTTTTTGTCTTAATAATTGACAAACTGCCGATGTCGGGATTCGAACCCGTAACCTCCCAGTTTCCAAGTAGGCATACTGCGCAGACCTAACGCCTTAGGCCGCTCGGCCACTTTGACTGAAAAGTATCACCTGGCTATAAATATAGTCAGGTGACACAAAATTGAAAATATGACACAAAATTGCCAAAAAAACATTTTTATTTCCGATTGCTACGAAACTTTACAGGATCTCTCGCTGGGCTAATCTAAAGATTATCTGAAAATTTTATAAAAATCGATCCAGCCGTTTTGGAGTCCATAGGGAACATACATACACACATCGACTAATCTCAATATATATAATTCTTCTGCCCGTGTGTATGTGACTGAGTGATTTCGATGAAATTTTGTGTGTGTGTTCCAGTGGATTCGAGAATGATTTAGATTCACAATTCAGTCAACAACAACAAAAATTTCCACGGAAATTCGACTTCAATAAGATAACTATAAAATTATTTAATTAAAATTTTGTATTAATTTTAAAATGTCAATTTTGATTGTCGTTTCCATAATAACTATAAACATTAATCGTTATATATCGTTCTATTTTCGCTATTAATAAATTTAATTTTTGCAAATACGAAAATTATATCAGATATTATATTTCAATTTGATCACACTAAAATTATGATCGCTAGAGAGTGATTTATGTATTCTTAAAAAATTCGCTAAGTTGAAGCAGCTCCTGCGTAACGAATTTGTTTTTTTTTTCAAATGAGTTTTTGTTTTTTAGAATGACGTACAATGACAATTAGACGGACAAACTTAGGTCGCAGAACTCGAAAAGCTAGAATTGAAAGATATACAAGAGCAAGCCAAATTGACGAGCAACGCGAAACGCGGAATGAAGTTGAACGGAATCGAAATCAACAACATAGAAATGTCTCGTTTAACCCCTATCGAGCTGCATTTAATTATAATGTGGAAATCGATTACAGTTCACAGCAAATCGTTGCTATTGGACCAATGAACGTTGTGTATCAATATTGAAAGGCATTTAAGTTTAAAAATGAAGCTCCTGGATATTTTTTAGTAATAAGGGTTACTAACACAACATGTGCTCAATAAAATGTAATAATCGTGTCGGACCGCAAATGAAATAAATACGCCCAATCTGTCGACCCCGCAGAAATGAGACAGGTCGTAACCTTTTATGCGCGAAATGCAAACATCTTTTCGGCTTCGGCCAATAGCGTGGTATTCGGTAGGTAGTCGGTATTCGTCCAAATCACTATTCGTGTAATCTCTAATGGAGAGTATATAAATACCTCAGTTGAATTTCTGACGTACCATTCTGTATGTATACCTTAGTTCACTGAAATCGAATAATATTGAAGTGTATTTTGAAGGTCACATTCCTTAAAATGTTACTAAGAGCATTTATATAGAAAACCGCTATATAGAGAAGTATAGAAAAAGAGACTGACTGCATAATATATATATATTTTAGGCCTCTTTTGATCACGATTGTACGTTGTTGTACTTTGTTGTTGTTGTTTTATATTCATATATATATATATATATATATATATATATATATATATATATATATATATATATATATATATATATATATATATATATATATATATATTGTAAACGCAACGCATCGTTGAAGAGCACGGTAAATTTAACGCCGATGCTAAATATAGGGTAGAAAAGAATGTTGTATGTATTTTTGTAATGAAAGCACGAACTACAACTGACATGATGAATTGTTGCTTATTATATATTTTTTGTTTAAAGAGTTAGTTATTAATGAATTTTTCAACATCTAACTAAAATTAGACTTTGGTGTAAAAACTGATTTTGAAATTTAATATCGTGTGCGTGTGCGTGTGTATGTGTACAACACTAAATTGCTTGCGATTCTAGTGACTTTTACAATTTGTATCAAATTTAAAATTTTATTATCATCGAAATTGCACCGAGCGGCAGGCTAATATCTGCTCAGATAGCCAGGTTGCGCTGAAAGCAATCTGCTCCGCTAAAATAGCATCTCCTCTGGTTCTCGAATACGCAGAACCACTGGAGATAATGTCAAGAACAAAAGTGGTAACATTGATATGGGTACCAGGACATTGAGGGGTTGAGAGCATCGAAACGGTCGAAGAACTCGCCCGTGAAGGTCCCGCATACTCACGTCATGGACCAGAACCATATTTAGGAATAACTAGGTGACAGACTACCACTGCCCTAAACGGTCACTGCAAGCTCAAGAGGCATATATTTATCATGAGGTAAGAGGACAGTGCGATTTGGTCGGACTTTGGCCGGACGGATTTTACGCCCTTCCACCTTCTGACAGAATTTCCTTTCCGGCACAGTGTGTCCAGAGGTATCCAGCCTTTGGCTCAATCGAAATTGGAGAATCTAAGGTAAAACAACATAAGTGGTGCTCTGTCCTGCCATTTGCAAAGAAGAGCTGGTAGGTTTGACAACTAACACAGGGGTAGAGGAAACGAACCAATTGTGGTAGAGGATGGAAGATTTTGAGGTCGATAAAAAAGCCTAGAAAGGCTTTCTATTTTTCTTAAAGAAATAATATTTATTCATGTATTTTTTCGTATCTGTTTTTTTAGGAAGCACAGTAAACTCCAGCTGAGATAAAAGTTTGAATCCACAGCATCACTAAGTGGTTTATAAGTTCGTTCGCAGTAGTAGTAGCGGAGGGGTCGTAGTCTGGCAAGTAGATCTTTCTAGGTATTGTTTACTGCCCTCTTAAGGACCAGGAATTTGTATGCAGACTGGGAATTTGGTAGGTTGTGCGAATGCAGCTGACTTTGGTAGGAACTATGGCGATATTCATCTGGAGTTCGTGAAAGGAAACTGCAGAAAACTTTCACAAGCAAGCTGAGCTATATAACTCTTTGGCTAAAATCGATCGATTACCCACAAATATTCATCAAAATTGTTTAATTTTCGAGGTAAATGATTCATTACACACAATTATTGCCATAAAATGAGAAATAAATGTTTTTAAATAAAAACAAAACAGATTTTTAGCTAATATTCCACTTGATTAAAATAAAATGAATTTTTAAAATTGTTTTTTGTAAACGAGCGTCTATTTATTTCCATTGTTAGTATGGTTGTCTTTCGGTTATATTATACCAACGGAAGCGACTAGCGTTTACTTACTTTGACATTTAAGTAATATGTCTGAACATTGATAACATTTTCTGACATCAAATGTTTGATATGAATGCTTGATATTGGTCTAGAATGCCAGAGGTCGTGGGTTCGATCCCCATCCCTAGATGTGTATGATTTTTCATATCAAGTATTCGATGTCAGAAAATGTTAAAATGAATTTTTAAATTCGATTTTCGCACTCTCCATAAAGCGTATTTTGAATTGAAAAATCCCAACTTTTGAAAGGATGTTTTTATATCCGATATATAGTATACACCAGGATATTAAGTTTAGTTCCGACTTTGTAGTGGCTGTGTCTGTGAACAAAAGCGAAAAGAGATAGTGAGCGAAAATTTTGTATGTGTTTTCTAGAGCTAAAAAGTAAGGTCTAGTTCGTGAATAGGCAAAATCACGCCATCTTTGAGCAAATTGGTCCATACTGTCTATCTCTGAAAACTTAAGAAATAAAACCAAAATTTAAAGAAAAAAAAAATTCCTTTTTAAAAAATAAACAAATGTTTATTTTTTTATCTCATATTTATTTTTTTGAAACTTCTTTCACAAATTCAGTATAGGTATTCTGGGTATTTAAGCAATTAACTCAGTTAGTTGTTATTATTCACTTTTTATTTTTAGGAATAAAAATCGATTAAATTTATCCACGCTTCCATTTTCACTTGCACTTCTGCCAAATCTTTGTTTCGCTGAATAGTTTGTCATGAATTCACGTAGATGGATACTTTTATTGCATTGTGTGTACACGTACAGTGGCTCAAAACTGAGTTGCAAATTTTGCTTAAACACATTAAGTAATTTACTATCAATATTATAAAGTTATAAAAGATTGTAAAAATCATTCCGAAATTTGTAACGTGACTTTATTATTGAGCCATGGTGTGGGAGATTAGTTAAATCGATTTAACCCATTGATAACTCAACAAATAATTATAATATTTAAATTTAGATAAAAAAACGCAACTATCGTCCCCCGTTTCCAAAGTTTAAATAGATCAATTTCAAATCTATTCTAGTTAATTATATCCATCCGGTAGGTCTCTCAAGCAGTAGTAATCCCCTTTATTCAACAAAAAAAAAATCATTGCCTAAATAATAATGTCATTATATTTCAATAAAAAAATATTTCGTTTATTTGAAATTCTTGTGCCTGTGTTATTATACAGACGATATTTAATATGAAAACGAGATTAGGCTATATGCTATAAGTACAATTATAGAGAATGTTGCACGAAATAGTATTATTTAAGGTAGGTCTGTATCCGAGACGGTCAAAGCAAAAAGAAAAAAAACAGTATAATAAACTTACACGTTAGTATAACATATATAGTGTTTTAACATATATTTTACAATATACTAGCTAAGACTTACGTTAACGGTAATGGTTCCTTATTTTTGGGGTCGAAAAAATGTAAATTATCATCTTAAATATTAATATATTTTTTTAAATTCGCAGTATATGTTTTTATTTTATTCTATTAATTTTTTCAACGAAACTAAAGTATTTGTTTCTGAAAGAATTTTATAGAAAAATTTTCCTGTTTTGTACAAAATAGGATATGTGCGAACCGTTTCGGTATACCGTGCATATTAAATATCTCAACTTTTATTGCGAATATATTGCTTCACAATTGGTCAGCCAATTTTCTTACCCTTTTAACTGCTAAAATACTATAAACATATACACCTTCCGCATCATTATCTCGTCGATGCCTGCATGGGAATCAGCATGTGGGCCAGCAAGGGTATATTCACTAGCTCATCTCCACCATACTTGCATGAGAAACACAATTAGGAGAACAGCGAAATGCAAACACAGTAATGAGTTTGTAGCAGTTAAAAGGTTTCAAATAAAGTACACTGAGCTTAATGTACTGTCATGCTACACGGTAGTGTACATGACCAAGTTTAACAAGTTTGCAACTCCGGTGACCTCAATTGCACATGGCTCCCCTGCAGCTTTTGAACTACTAGAGCTACAGATTTAAATTTAATCAAATTCTTAAGAAAAATGAGTTTACGAGTAAACTACCTTAAGTTAACATTCACTATAATAGAAATAAGATTCTAAATTATATCAAATTCAGGTAAAGGATCTGTTAGATGATAACTTCTAACTCTTCCATGTGTCCGATTGTTTTAATATTTTTGTTCAAATTTGTTACACTGGTTGTATATCATATCCCATCCAATCTCTGCGTTCACTTCAGTATTATTGCGACAAACGAGAATTTCGAGACGAGTCGAGATTCTATTGTCAGGAGTAGATAGATAGATATATCTTGTGAATATAAAAAGTATTACATTTCGATGTTACGGTCCCATTGCACGCCGCTTCTACTTCTACTTCAGTCTGGTGAGATTCGTTTCTCTCATATCTTGGACAAGAGCTTTCTTATCACGTTTTGCTGAAAGTTATTATATTTGGGGTTAAATGCACCCAATATCTTGCATCTGTTGTTACCGAGAGATTCGTATCTAACGATGTTGTGGCTGGATGTTTCTTCCTCCTTGCCGTACAAACTCCACATAATCGATCCATTGTGAAGTCCTATTGTGTGCAGATGCTTTCGTAGATGATAATGTCCGGTGATGAATACAATAACCTTTCGAAGTTGTATCCTGTTCAGGTTGAGTGCATCGAGGAACAACCTCTTGAATGCATTCCAAAAAAGTATTTTTTGCCGAGTTTTTCTTGCGCAATATGTATTTTCCAAGTAATAACGTTGTTTAAAGTCTATCCACTTGTTGAACACTTGTTTGCATGTTGTTTTTGGAATTCCTAAAATAGTTTCTGGGCCTGTGAAAGGTAATCCAACTGCCCTTCTTTGTAAGAGGTAGAGGTAGATTGTAAAGACTGCCCTAGACGGACTACACTTCGACCATAAGGTCCATTGTGATGCCTTAGGATGTGAGGATGTGATTGGAGTGGAAGGAATTTGTGAGTAGACTAGGAATTGGTAGGATATGCGGCTGCAGCCGACTCTGATAGGAACTATGCCGATATTCATCTGGAGTTCGTGAAGAAATCTGCAGAAAACTTTCTCAAGCATAGCCGGTTACTTCATTCTTGTCCATACGCCGACAGTTTAGTCAATCAACCGCCCCTTTTTTTTTATAATTGACAAACTGCCGATGTCGGGATTCGAACCCATAACCTCCCAGTTTCCAAGTACCGCATACTGCGCAGACATGACGCCTTAGAACGGTCGACTACTTGGCTGGTGCCCTTCTTTGTAAGGTGTCTGCTTTGCCTGGAGTCAAGATGAGATTAAAGATTTTTTATCTAGACTGAAGTCGAAACGAGACGAGAATCACATCGTTGAGAATAGTAATGAGTAGTCGAGAAATCAAAGAGCGTAAAGCATTTTACGCACTATTTAATTCTATCCTTTTCATAGCATTTTACGAGTTCACATATTTTAATATTTTTCGTCGCCTGGCCAATATGTTAGTGCATGAGACTGCCAACTCTTTTAATATAATTCTTAACTAACTAGCCCATATTGTTAGACTTTCCATATTTTTTTCCGGGTTTTCTTAAATATCAGAGCTACAGGAAACATCACATCAAGAAAGCATGAGTAAATACAGTAAAAGCTCTCTCTCTCATTTAATCTAATTTTAAGAGCGTGTAACAGTCTCTTAATAAATTTTAAATCATTTCTTTCGTTTAATATTATTCACAAAAAATACAATCACTAGTATATGTATACATTCACTATAATATAGTATGTACCGAGGTGTGGTATAGTAATAATAATGTGTAGAAAGACCTCCCTGAAGACGTTGTTAAGGCGCTGGTTTCTTATTGACCACCAGCACTGTTTTCTGTTCTCAACCGTTATAGCTGTTTTTATTCACATGTATATATATATATATTATGTGTATGTATTTGTATAGGGAACGAGAGCACAGTTCTTTTCAGTTTCTGTTCTGCTTTATTTTCAAAAAATCGTTAACTCTTCTCTTACCCACATCTCATATTTATTTTTTATATTTATTATTATAGAAATGTATTGAAAAATATCTCATAGACATTGTTGCTTACATAATAATAATAAAATCTTTTTGTTCACATTGATGCAACACCAAACCCCTTTTTTCGGGTTCTTTTTAGATAAATAATAATTTTCATATTATTTGGTTTTGGATTGTTTGAGTTTTCGGTCAAATTTTATTTGAATTCGTTGTGCTACAATCAAAATATTTTATAGTGAATATATGTTGCAGGATTTATTGGGTTTATTTATTGGTTTGATACCTAATCTTTATTTTTGTCTAATTAATAATAAAGAAAAGTTTGTTTGTGATTAGGAAGAGTAACCTGGTGATATAGGCATTACAACAAGGACGACTAGATATTGAAGTTCAAGATCTAGCACAAATACAGTACTGATGAATATCCTAACGGGATAATTTCAGAGGACGAAGCTATCTATGGGCATTCATCGATATGGTTGTCTTTAGCAAGATATTGTAGATTTATTAAATTCCTAACAGATCTCTATCTTTAGTAGATAGCCATACCTTCATGGAACGGGTTAGTTATTGTTATCAGCTATCACAGTTTATGGGAAAATAGTATGAATGAGGGTGAGGTGAGGGTCCCTTCATTGCATGGGGCCACCGTATTTACTAACTCTTGCTACGTGGCTAATCCAATACTCGGTTATGGTGATTTATTATCATTTTGTCATAATAACCATTGGTGGAAGCGCCGAAAAAATGTTTCATATTAATTTATTATTATATATAGAATAAGTATATTTTTATCATCAATATTTTTCATAGATTGTAGTACAATATATTTTAATACTATATAGTTTCTAGCCTATGCTTTACCTATAATACATCATCGTATTAATTATATACATCGGAATGTTAAAATCATTTGAACATCGTTTAGAAATGTAAAAAATTCAATACAAAACCATTGACCTAAAACTTAACCAAAATCGGATGGATAAGTCATCCCTACAAACTAAACTTAAATAAAAAAAAAACAAAAGAAAAGAAAATATATACAACAACAGAAAACAACAGTATTAGTTGTAATCGAGATCATGTTGCATGCGGAATCTTTTCCCGAAGAGCAACATATTCGGGTCAAATTGACCCAGTACGTTTATATCCGGAAAAGGAATTCTCGGTAAGATTGGAAAAGGGATTTGGAGGTAGTTTGGATAAATTTACGGATAGTAGGATGTCCATTTTCTATGTGGAGACCTTCAGACGGAAATCTTTTTTCGAAATCGTCCGAAGACAACGGTTTTGAAATTGTTGCATTTTCGCAAGGTGCGAAGGAGCAACGTTTGACCATATCGGGGCTGTGTACGTAAGTACGCGCCGGATACATGACTTGAAAAGTTGATGTTTCAAACGTTCGTCCAGCTTAATCATGGTATTGAGTAACGGGTACAGCCCTGCAAAGGATGCGTTTCCAAGGCAAGACGCCTTTTGGCGGTTTGAGCCCAATTTAACTGCCATTGAAGAGTTATTTTCAGATACTCAACACTTTTAATTTATTATTAAATCAATAAAGGCAATTTATAAGTATGTGAAAACATCGTCATATGCCATATATAAGGTTAATCAGGAAGAATGCATCAAATTCTAGCAGTGTATACTTTTATTTTTTATATCTTTACGTCTCTGTTAAATTGTTTGAATGTTTGAAAAGTTATTCCACACGAAATGTATACTATAATAAAATTTTTCATTTTATAAAAATCCATCAGCTTGTTCTAATACAAAAACAAATCTATAGGTTTTGTAATTTAATCCAAAGTTTTTTTACTAAATTTAAATATTGTACATAGTTCTAAATTCTTTCTACTAATAAAAGTTTATGAATTAAGAGCATAATAGTACGTTAAATTTTAGTATTAAAGATTTAGTATTGTAAATATATCTATCTCAACAGATAAAGAAACTAAACACTTCAATTAAATTTGTTTATGTCTAAACAATTCTTGAAGATTGAATAATTCATTAATGAAGTTCTTCACTGCCATATAATATAAACAATTTAAAAGTGTTAAAAAGAATTTTTTCAACATAAATAATTCCAATTTTTCTAAATAATGTGGGTATTAAAATACAGTGCGATAATAATATAAAGCTTGTCTCACTGATGTGAATAGGCAAACGCAATAGGCTCTCTCTCAGTATGGAACACAACAGACATTGTGTAAGATTACACATAATATGCCGGTTTATATATATATATATATATATATATATATATATATATATATATATATATATATATATATATATATATATATATATATATATATATATGTACAATTGTGGCTTGTGCAAATATATCCATTCTAAAAAATTTCGTATAGTATCTAACAGATATTTTAATTATTTGTAGATTTTGTATTAGTTAGGTTGTTATAGTAGGTTTTAAGGTAGTTCCAGCACTGTCTTAAATAATCAGGACAAAAAACCGGTTTGCTTTTATTATAGAACAAATACATATACACACACACACAACACATAGATATATATTCACTATTCGTATATACAAATTAATGGAATTTTGAAATAAAAAATAATTTTAAACTTTTACATTCGGAAAACAAAATGGTAAAACGCAATTGAAAAAAAAATTTATTTAGTAAATATTTATCTTTACTATCCCAGTTCTTTTTTTAAATTATGTCGAGTATTTTTTTTAACGCAACAGATAATAGTTGGGCGGATATGAAGTTTTACATGCTTCTATAGAGTGAGAGTGAGGGAGAATGATTAGTTTGTTATTAATTATCTTGCGTTCTAAACTGTCAAAAATTCTGATACTTCGGGATTTATTAGAAAACGTTATTTTTATGAAAAAAAATTTGACAAATCTGTCGAAAAGTGTTTTCATGGTGGAACATTCTTAAGCTAAAGTATATAAGATATAATTATGCTTTTCTCACTCCGAGATTACAGAGTAGGTAAAAAATATTCACTCAATATATCGTGGAACCATTAATACATGGACATTAGTCACATATTCATATGTGACTAATTCATCTCATCGAGTTCTAATAGCTCAAATCACTTTCAGGCTTTCATCTTGACCATGAGTATTGTTGTGATGAAAATTATTAAGAATAATTTTTGGACTTCACACATTTTTCTAAAATTAAAGTTAAAGAGGAAAATATTTTTCTCCTTGGCGGAAGGAATTTTTTTTTATTAACCGAAACTAATAAAATCAAGTTTCGATTTAGTTTTTCTTCGCCTTTAAAACTAAAGTTTTTTTTTTAAAGAAAAAAATCAATACAAAAAATTTATTTTATTGGAAAAAATTATTATAAAATCAGATATAATTTATTTACGATAAAAAAAGTACGAATAGAAACAATTACGATTCTGTTCAAAAGTATAATTTGGTAAATAACTTGCAAGTTCAATTATGAATCAATTATTTACATTGTATATAAATTTAAAATTGGCTCTGGCCGTGTGCGATAAGTGGATATTAAAATATTAAAATATCAAACAAGAGAGGTGTCATATTGGTTCGATTCCTGACGGTCCATTATAATTTTTAATAAGTTTTATAAATAATCACAACATCGGAATGCGCCCATGGTTGTTGAGAAACTAAATTGTTCGAGAAACGTCTATACAAAAATATATTTTCAAAAATATTTTCAAGAATATCAACAATCATGTTCTAGAAAGGTCTATGACGGGTATAAAAGCCACGGTCATTGCTAATTCAAAATCAGTTAAAAATTGGCATTGTATCAATTAAGATAAAGTTTAAAACAAGTAATTGTTCGACTAATATTAAGTTTTGAAAAAAAGCGATTGTTCGATTAAGTCAGTTTAAAGTAAATCATTGTTGGGTTAAAATAATCAAAGTTATAAATTAAAAATTGTTTAAAAAAATTAAATTAAAATTCTTTTTTTTGAAATCAAAAGTCAGGTTTGACTTTCATAAAGTTTTTTTTTTGTTTTACTTAATTTTTTTCCCCTCAAAAGTGCGTGTTATCCAATTCACAGATATTAGTAAAACTTTTACTAATATTCACCTAATAACGGTTGAACTCTTGGTTGAAGTCCTTTACTTGGAATAAAAAAATATTTTATCGAACGAAATTTATATATTGATGGATAGGATTAAAATTTCTATAAAAAAAATTAGGTAACGTCTATATAGAAGGCGGGATAAAATCTATTTTAGCTGACGAGGATAATAACTGTTATAACTCAAATCTAACTATGGCTTAGAGAAAATTTTAAGTTCAGAACATTTCAAATGAATACAACTGTACCATACTTTTATTCATGTTTGGGTGTTTTGAGTTGGCGTACAAGCATTAAAAAATGTATTGTATATATACACACATATATATATATGTATACATATAAGTGTATATGAACGTTTAAACGAATATAAAAACGTTCCGTTCTCACGATATTCTTATAAACAAGATGAAAGGAAAAAAACAATGAGAATCGGAGACAACATATACACATACATATACATACATATTACATACAGACACACGTATAATTGTGTATACGGGGAGAAAATACGCGGACATGGACATTGCTGACGATGGACGTAAAGTGGTAGAATGGCTGGCTGGTTGGAATCAGAATTATATTTTATAAAAGAGCAAGCAAGCAAGAGCAGCAGTTTCATGGAAAGATAAACATTTTGACGACACAAGAACATTTGAATGAGACATATACATATTAATATTATTGATGTCGTAAAAGTTTAGTGTTACGCGTTAACGCATTAATGTTTTTTTATGATAATGATCGTATTCAAGGAAATATTATATTTTATTTATATGACTTCATATATGGGTTTTTTGTTGCCCAATTTATGGTGTTTATAGTTTTACAATAATGTTTTCTGGATATTAACATATTGTTGAAAATCTATCCGATCATCCGTTTCGAATTATGTTTTAGTGAGTGTCTATTTGCTACGAATAATTGCAGTTAACACATTATAAAGCGTTATTTTATATAGAAAATTATTGCAGACGCTTAGAGCATTGTCTACATGATTATATAGAAGCTGTAATATGCAAGTTATAAGTTGGATACGTAAGCCGACTGATTCCACATGAAATTCTGCTGTTCTATTAATTTTCTATAATGACTGGATCAAAAGGCCATTTTGAGACGTAAAGATACCCTTGGTGTAACGAATCACGATATTTTATCGGTTGCGGATGATTCGAATTACAGCTATTCGATATTCGCAAAAACACAATTTAGGTAATGTATAGGGTCTTTCAAGAAGGACACTCGATTTTTAAATGGAACAAATTGTGTGGAAGATATCCACTAAATTTTTTTTATTCGAAAGAATATTTTATGCTATTAAGTGTGAAATATAATGTTGTTCCAATATCTGCCGCGGCTTCGCTTGGTGGCACGTAATCTAGAGAACCAATTTCCGATACTGGATGGCTTTCGTTATGTTTACTTTAAGGGCATAAATTGTTTGCAGTTTATTCACATTGGCCTGTAATTTAGGACAGCCCAAAGAAGAAATCTAAACGCGTTAAATCGCACAATCTCGGTGGCCAGTTCATGTCACCGCCGCACGAGAGAACCATACCCTCAAAACGTGCGTGCAGAATATCAACCCAATGATGCACTGTGTGACACGTAGCATCACACTGTTTTTGGTGTTCTTATCATCCAGTTTAGGTCAACACAAGAAATTGCTTATCATGTATCTATAGCGCTCGTCGTTGACGGTTTGGCAACGCCATTTTTGTTTTGGAAGATGATTCCGCCAGGCTAAAATCCGCACCAAACAGCAACTTTCTCGGGATGCATTTGGTCCAGGTGTATTTCGTGTGGATTGGTATCGCCCCAAATCAGACAATTTTACTTGTTCACACAACCATTCATCCGACAATAGGCTTCGTCGCTAAATTTGATATGTTTTCTTGCCGCTCAAGATGATGAACGAACGGAGCAGTAATTTTGATAATAAAATTTGATGATTTGTACACGTTGCTTAACGCTATAACCTTCCATAGTGATTTTCCATTCCTTATTAAACAATTCTCAACGAATTTGACTTAACCTAACAAATTTCGAGCGTTCCTATGGAAAGACCCTTTATAACTCTATGACTGATAGGTAAAACTGAACAAACCTATAAAGAAATGCATTTTGGGAGAACTTGTCAAAGCAAAACATCACCATCTCCAGTGGTTTAGCATTGTTTTAAATTTAAAAAAACAAAAACAAACAAACAAACAAAAAATTATCCGACACTTTTATATCGGATTCAGTAATTGTTAAAGAGATCCGTAACATCCCTAATTGTTCTACCCGTATGTTTAAGACAAAGTGTTTCATATGTATTATACTTGGCCACTAAATTCCATGTCATCTTTTTAAATTTTATAATTGATTTGTGCCTTATTCTTTCGGTTTTCGAAAAAAAAAATTCGAATATCAGTTGTTTTTATATTTATAATGAACAACTTCACAAGAGTCAATCATAAAATTATTAAAAATGACATGGAATTATGTGACCCATGATAGGCCTATCTTATTTCGCAATTCGGCCCAATGTAAAAAGAAGTTTTATCGACGTTTATCTCACTATAGCGAATATATTAATTAAATAGAATTCTTTGATGAAAATTCCAAAATCTCGCGCTTTGAATAAATTTTCGAAAAACTGAATCTGATTCAAATCGATTTCACATTCCTTTTGATTGTGTCACGTATGATACACGTCATCAGAGCTATAAGTTGAATATATGAAACAAATTATAGAAATTGAATAATTTTCGATTTCAAACCAAATATAATCTATAAAAGCGATTTTTTCAGTCGCAAGAAATTTGCTTGAGAAAAACTTCTCTCAATCAGGAGAGGAAAACTTTTGGTCATTTAAGAGATTGTGTACATCTCCGTAGTATCATAAAAAGTAAGATTGGTTGATCGTAAAATTTTCTTATATAGGTGGTTTTTTGCGCTATTTAAATTAAAGGCTATATTCAGTAATTTCATGAGAAAATAACGATAAATCTATGCGCTTAAATGCAAGTTATAGATCGATCAAACACACATGAAAATATCTAACCAAATGAAACAGGTAATTACAGTGAAACCCGTATACAGCGACAAAGAAGCTGTTAATATTCAGTCTTTTAAACCTTTACTTACCATAATACAAATTTAATTCGGAACTTAGTCATAATGTGAAAACATGTGGCTATATACAATAGCAATGGATATTCATATACTGTGTTAAATTAATTTCACTTCCTATATCACTAAAATCAATACTTGTACAGTCCGCTATAGATGTTTTCACATCAGAAATTCAAATACAACAATTAATAGCCAAGCTTATTCAAATTTGATAAGAACAATACAAGGGTCATCTAAAATCCTAATAATATGCTCACAAAACATGAACCCCGCCCCCCCCCCCAAATGAAACATTATTTTTAGAATTTTACAGTCACGTTCAAAAATCTTTCTTTGGCGATTATTATTACTTTTCTTGACGACATAGCTATTATGACCGAATAAATATTTTTTTACTGATTGAATAATTCCATAAATGTTTCTCCTGCATACCCCGATTTAAAAAAATCTAAAGTTTTTAATAAACCCGCCCTTCCTTTATGCGCACGTGCTATGTGGACAGCCCCACAGTGTATCAATTGCATAACGCCAAAATTGACATTATTAATGTTGTATATGAACTCAAAACGAGTACAGTAAGATGAGCACTGATATGCATGAAACGGACATGAATGAAGGGAAAGGCAATACACGGAATCTGTGCTGAAGCGCCACTGATATGTGCGAATCAACCTTTAAATATAACGGAATTTAATAAGATTCAGCAGGTATCAGAATCTCGTTTGAAGGAATGTCGTACAAGATGATATTCCTCCAAATGATTTTCACTATATCGGTATGTATATATATATATATATATATATATATATATATATATATATATATATATATATGTATATATTATTGAGTGAGCTTTTAGTTTGATTTCATATGATAATATGCGGCCACAAAAGAGTAGAGCAACCAGATATATACCCACGGTGAGTATTACCATTAAAGAACCAAGTCGTGGTTTTTTTTTTCTTTCCTTTTTACCTTTTACATACATACATGCATAATAGTAACTATACATTCATTTTATAACAGAGTGCGGCCTCGGCTTCTTTCACTATCTAAATTTAACATCATTCTGAAATGATTGGCCGACAGCAGTTACATTGAATTTTATATAAAATATCTGTACGTCTGAAAACCTTAAATATAACTGAAGTTGAAAAAAACCATACCACTTAAATAATGATAAAGAGTTAGTTAGTTATTATCATCAAACGACTGAAAAGAAAATAACATATACTGTGTATGTGTATTATATAAGATAGTTGTGTTGTTGTGAACCTATAAAACAAACATACCTCTCTATAAAAGACATTTTAATTTCCGGGTTTTGGTTTTGTTTGTTTTAAGAAAGATAAAACAACAAATAAGTTAAAAAAGCGGTTAGTTTGTACGTTTGTTTGTTAAAAAATAAAGTATTTAATAATAAACAATATATATTATTGATTTCCTGGTTTTGAAATTGTCACGAGTTTGTAATAAATTTTAAATAGTTATTTTTTTCTTCTTATTTAATTAATGAAAAAAGTTTTTATTGTTAATTTGTGTTAAAGTTTCTGTTCCAGGAAATGTGCTTCATCATTGGTCTTACAGGAGGGGTTATTTATTTATTATTCGAAATCAGACCAAACCTCAGAAAGACAAGAGATGAGAAGAAATATTCACGGGCTTCATCTTTCAAAAGTATTGAATCCGAAAAAAACATAAATGTGAGAGGGGCCAAGTTTTCGCACACGAAAAGTTTTGATATCGCAGCAAAAACAAAAATGTTCGGCTTCAAAAATAGTGAAATCTATGTGAGGACCAAGTTGTTTTAACAAAAATGAAAAAATGATTGATATATATTTATTTGGTATGTTTCTCAGGTGCAGGATTTTCATATTTTACTTGGCAAGTGGTCCGATTTTGTAACACTAATATACTAAGAAATAAACATGCCAAGTAAAATATGAAAACCCCGCACATTAGAAACTTATCTAATAAACACCATTTTTGTTAAAAAGCTTGGTCCTGGCATAGATTTCACTAATTTTGGAGGCAAAAATTTTTGTTTTTGCCTCGATATTAATACTTTTTGTTTTCGAAAACTTGGACCACTCATATTTATGTTTATTGTCGGATATCATTACTTTTTGCAAAGTTTTTTAATACTCACTGAATGCATAATGGCATGAAGTGAGATATTCAAGATATTTAAGATGTGAAGAAAACACATAATATAGAGTATCTTTCTTATTATTAGAAAAGTGGAAAAATGTATGAGATGTAAAGTTGTAGAAAATCAACTTTATTTCAATTCATTACCTGATGGTAGCCTGATTAGTACTTAAAAGTACTTAAAAAGTAATGATCGAAGAACTATAATTGTTGAATTAAAAACCATCTCATCTGGCTAGATATCCAATAGGATGATACAAATAATCACGAACGTAATCTTTCAGCGCTCATATGGGAAACCAAAAGCAACTAACACTGCCAGAGGCAAAACTTACAGTCTAAAAATCCGATGGAACTATTTATAAGCCAATGTTCGCTTAAAAAGCATCGAAAATCATATCATCTGTCTTGGAAATGGCGATAGGATTATAGAGACTCTGTGAGGAGGCAGAAATATTAGAGCGCATTCGTTAAGACATTGGGTTATTGAAATCAGAGGATTTGCGAATTTGAAGCCATTCATTTATTCTGTCTTTATTGGTTCTGCCGGTAAGTCTAGAAGAGTATAAGAGCTGTAGGCATGACATTTAGCAAAACAGTATGATTACCTTGCCAGATTATATTAAACTCTAATATATGTTCCAATAATCTTTTTGGAAAGTTCTGAAATAACATCAATTACTTTGTGTAATTTTCTTTCTACCAGTCTGAGAACTATTTGAAATGTGGGTATAATTATTGCTGCCATTTAGCTCATTTTGAAAACTTGAGAATTTATGCATTTGAGTCATTGTTTGGTAGTACCTTGTGCTTAGTGTATTTGAGCTAAGATACCATTTACTCCCGCATTGCGCTACGTTATTCCTTTCAAGAAAACTTGTATGATAATAATAATTTTCCTTCGAAATTTTGGTTTAAAATTTAAATTATAATGTTCTTATTTCAATATTATAAAAAAGATTATGGAATCTTTCCAAGAAGTGAACGGGATAAATCCTCTAAGTAAATGTTTTTACCTTAGCAACAAAATTAAAGATTTCAAGTATCTTTTATCAAACAAAAGTATAAATGCACTCACTTATTACCTCTAGTTTGTTTGTTTTCTCTATTTGAAGAGTTTCATATTTTCTAAGAAATTATAATATTCGAAATTAGTGTTGGATTACGCAACTCTAATTCAGAAATTTATTTATTTTTTCAATTAACCAAAGGTAGTCCACAATTCTGTCAAATTCTATTAAGGAAGTTTAAAGTTGCAAATCACTGTGGAGCAGTGAATCAAGTTAATTGATTGTACTCAAATTATTTTTATAAAAAAAACTTGGGACCGCTGAAATAGAATACATCTTAGTTGGTATTACTGATTCTGATGACTACTGTTGAGTGTTGCCTATCTTTGATATATACAAACAAGATAAATTGTAACGAAGATCACTTCTAAAAAATTTGTGGATATTATAACAAAAAAATGATAAAGTTAAAAGGTTTGCAAATTTTAATCTTAGATTAAAAGCAGTAAACTTCATTTTGATGTTAATCGATTTCTCCGATTCTCCGATGATTCTTTACATATCAATTAAAAAAATGAATCCTTATGAATGTTATTTCAACAAGATAATAATTTTTAAAGTTGATCAAATAGTTCAAGTTAGTCTTTTTTCCTAAATATAAAAGCAGTAAATTCATTTTCCGGAGTAAAAAAGCAGTAGTTTTCAAACTGTACTTCTTTTATCTACTGTTATAAAGATAGTTGGTCCAAATAATAATATCTATTTTCATTTTATGATCGTAACATAGTTTGTACACTTTGTAAACTTTAAATTTAAACGTTTTTACATATTTCTAACCTCACTTATTTTTTCTGCATTAATACGTTTTACCCTTGACAAAATAATACATATAAATAAAAATAATAATAAAAACAGTGGATAAAAAGCAGTAATTCATGTTTTATAGAGTATAAAGGTAGTAAATCACATGTTACTGCTTTTCGGTTTACAAAAATTAAAGACAGATGATCTCTTATTTTAGGATCTAAAATCACAGTTAAATGGCATTTTATGAAGTCATGTTACATAACTATTATTAGTCGTTCAATAATTATAATGGAAAATAATATTATTAATTTAGTTTAGGAATATCAAAAAGTTAGATTCAGATTTTCTTTGTTTTCATAATCCAAATAAACTGCCTTTCTATCTGAGAACATCATCAGCATAGAAACTGTCAAAAATTACGGTTAATTTAATGTAAAAACGATCGATAATCTGCACCAATTTGGTACTTTTTTGTCCGATTTTATTTGTCCTATTGTCGGGTCTTAATTTACGATGTCAAAAAACAGTAGACGTGATTTTGAGAACGTTTCGTAGGCTGTTTCCAGCTCAGATTCAGAGCTGAATCAGAATTGTTCAACCCAACACTACACAAAAATTGTTAAAAGAATGTTAAGAGGTTCTATAACTGTTTGCTGATGATAATAATAATATGGACTTTGTGGCTCTTAATAATACAACCATAATATAATGCCAACACAACCATTGGAATGCAGTAGGTACCCAGACACATAGACAGGTATATGTATATATATATGTATGTGTATATACGTAACCATGAATAACTAAAATTACTATCTTAAGTGTGTATCTCTATCTCTTGGTGCGGATGTGCTCTTTTTCTCTTCTCTCTTCTTTTCTCTATAATGTACACACATTTGTGGGTACTTTTTTTTGTACTTCAAAAGGTACGAGAGATACACAGGAATTTGATTTTGCTGTTGTTGTAAATTGTGGTTCTTGTTTGAAATATATAAACGATTTATAAATTTCTAAACTTTTAAATTATTCACAGATTAAGAATTTCATTCAAAAATATATAACAATACCGGAAGGAGATTCAATTTATTTTGATTTAAATAATACTTACTGCCAAAATCCAAAACGATGTTGAAGCATAATGAAACATACCCTCTTTAACATGTACAAGTTAAAATTAGACTAAGAAAACTGACCTGTTTGTTGAGTACATTTTGGATACGTATTTGTAAGGCATTCGAACCCCGTATTCGCACGAACATCTAAATATTAATACCAGAGTAGTATGGAGGATAAAGACAAATTCGAAATAGCAGTGACAAAGCAGAAAATTATGTGACAAAGGGCACTGCTATTTCGGATTTGTCTTTATCGTACACAAGTCACATATTATGTGACTTGTGTATACTTAGAGTGATGTTAACAAGAGTAAATCGAATGAAAGTGATTTTAACAAGAGTAATTTCAATAAAATTTATTATATTTTGTTTATTTTTTGTCTATTGATCCCTATTTTCTATCTATTTCTAATTGTCAAAGAGTAAATTATAACTAGCTAATTTGTACTGATGATGACTACTTTATAGTCGAAATATGTATTTATAAGACAAAAACTGATCTATGTATTGGGGCGAATTTGAAATTTTATGAAAAAATTAACTCATCCACCAGGTATTGAACCCTAGACCTCTTAAGTATGCACAAATAACAATTTGTGGAATAGGTAATAAGTAAATGTTGTGTTCAAAATAATACTGTCACTTATATGAAAAATTGACTCATACAACTTTATCATCCGTGGTGTAATAGAAGCACACTAGGCATGAAATCCTGAGATCCAGGTTCCTGAGATCCACTTTACAAAATCACTTTTGGCACTTTGCTATAAAATGTGGACCTGGAGTAAAAGTATAGCAATTTCAATGCAAGATAAGGCAGTAATATCTCCAAAACTATGAGATTGAACTGAATTCGAATGATCTATTTTAGTTTTGTGATAAAGTTTATTTAGTATATACACAAAAAATTTTTTCACCGAACGTTTATTTCTGGAATGAAGGTATTTGGGCGTAATTTTTGCATAAATATATGCCTAAAATCCACACTCCTAAAACTTATTTCTAAAACGCAGTATTTTTATTTATACCATAAAACATATTTAACAGTATAGTTAGAAACAATATAATTGAACCAGTTGAACACAATCTAAATATTATTCTATAAAATATTACCACATATACATCGTGATTTTTTAGGTCGATGACAATCTTTTGCGGCAAATGAAGGCTAATAGTAACACCAATAGGGTCATACTGTATCCGTTACATTTAAGAGTTCGCAACGTGATTTTTTAGGTCGATGACAATCTTTTGCAGCAAATAGAAGCTAATAGTAACATCAACAGGGTCATACTGTATCCGTTACATTGAAGAGTTCACAATAATCGCTACGGCCAGGAAAAAAATATACGTATTCAAATGTGAAAAAGACAATCTAGCCACTAAGGCTCGGATCATAGTCCTTCTTGTATCCAGGACGGTGTGCTAACCAATACACCACGGTTACTTAATGATTACATTACATTTATTCACATATATTTTTATATGTACGTCAATCCCTCATACTGTTATTTACAAATAATTTTATTTGTAAAATTATGACTGGCAACTGCGAAGTTTATAATCGAAAAATCCAATTGGTGACACCTTTGTTCAAATATAATTATATGAATAAATTTATAATCAAAAAAAGTATATAATCCAAATTCTATCGAGTATTTCGAAGTAATTTCCCAATCCGTACATGAAGACATTGGTTGAAACAAACGCCTCCAGTCGATCCGCCATTTTATGTAAAACTTAGGCACTGCAAAACCAGTCCAAGTGGCCGAGCGGTCTAAGGCGTCATGTCTGCGCAGTATGCGTACTTGGAAACTGGGAGGTTCTGAGTTCGAATCCCGACATCGGCAGTTTGTCAATTATTAAGACAAAAAAACGGGCGGTTAATTGACTAAACTGTCTTGCGTATGGACAAGAACGAAGTAATCGGCTATGCTTGAGAAGGTTTTCTGCAGTTTCCTTTACGAACTCCAGATGAATATTGGTATAGGCCCTATCATAGTCGGTGCAGCCACATATCCTACCATTTCCTAGTCTATACACAAAACGTCCTTCCACTCCACTCACATCCCCACATCCTTAGGCATCACAATGGACCTTATGGTCGAAGTGTAGCCCATCCAGGGCAGCCTATTCAATCTACCTATCTATCTAGGCAATGCTATTATATATTTAAGGAGTGAAAATTATTCAAAACTACAAAACAACTAATGTTTTCTTGTTGTGTATAATAGACATAAATACAAATAAATAACGGTATTTGTCTTGTAATTACAAAACAAAGAAAATTTGTATAATATTTCATGTGCAATTAGTTAAAACATACCTTGAATATTAGCTAAACAACAATTTCCTGAATCTCACATAGTTGTCGATTACTTATTTTCTAAATAAGACGAGATAATATGATGACCTTTAAAATATTTCTTATTACAATATTTGTCTAATCGACTTCAAATATGAGAGAAAAAGAAGTTTCAACTCAATATGTACCAAATTTGATAATTTTCTGTTTTATTTGAATGAAAAGTCGTCTGGAGAAAAGACTTGTTTAATGAAATACTCCTTTAATTAATTTATGAGCGGTAACTTTTTAAAATGGGCGTCAAACAGTGAGAGTTAAATTTTCTTTCATGGAAATACAAGTAACTGATGGACACAGCGTTTGATTGGGCATAAGTGACCCGGTCGGCATTATGGCATAGGTGGGTAGGGTTTGACTTCACAAGCTCTGAGTGATAGATAGGAAGAGAGATAGAGTAAATACAGGGTACCTACCAATTATTATTTTCTTTTTTTAATTATAACATTTTCTGAAAAAATACAATAATACCAACCCATTTTTATGGTCACTATCTATTATAATTATACAAAGTATATGCTATTGACTATACAATACATAAAATACATACTCTGGAATTTTGGGCATAAAATGTACCTTTTTAATATATTTGTGTATGAATAAAATATAAATCTTTTGATCTTTTACGTTTACCACTTGACAATTGTAAACCGCTTGTAAATTTAGTGATGGTTTAGCTTTAGTTTAGATTTTAAAAGTAGGTTTTTGGAAATTCCGAATAATTTGCCAAAAGTATTCATATCGGAGAACATACCTGATTTAATTATTTTTTCTTAGTAGAGGGTATAGTGTCATTAGAATTTGATGACACTGGATACACTAAACATGCCAATGATAAAGCTGGGTGGGTGGGGGTTAATTTGTTACTAATTTCTAAATGGTTAAATTTTACATAAAGTGGGAATTTTATAATAGCTTACTCAACCTGACTGAGTTGTTTTGATTTAGACTTTGAATTAAAAAAGTGAAAAGTACTATTCGCGCTATTGAAAATTATTTTTCGCATAATTTCTTTTTTCAAATAAAATAAAAGTAGTAATTTTAATAATGGAGAATACAACACAAGCAGTCTTAGATAAGTTCAGCACTGGAGGTGCGGCGCCGTCTGCGAAGAAAACGAGGATATTTTTTGGCATCAACCAGTGGGAGCATCGTTTTGGTATATTTAACAAAACTGATAAAGAGGTAGTTTGCCTATTTTGTGGTAAAACGTTTATTTGTTTAATATTTAAATAAAGACCTTTATTATTATTATTATTACCGCGAAACATTCTGCCGAGTTTGATAAATTCGAAATAGGAACAGCGAATGCGATCGCGTAATTGCTGTTTTTAAAAATAATTATTTTGAATCATCATCCGCCAAAAATTTTTATATTCATAATGATGCATTGGTAGGACAACCTGTATTGAAACATCGTTCCGTCTTACTTCAAAACATACCTTGCTTACTTACTCTCACTTTCTTATGGGGAGCCCCGTGGCTCCGGAGAGCCGCCTACGCCCACCTCTGCATTATGGTATTAAGGTCCACTGCTAGGAAAATCAAATGATAATAAGTAATCAAATATCCAAGAGGTTTTGGAAGTTTTTATTTTCCGATTTCTTCCTACTGTTTTCTGTTGCAACTCTCCGTGTATGAACTAGTTAGGGTATAGCTACTAAGCTTCAGAGAACCACGCCGGCTGGGGCTCGGGTGGCAAACGTCAACCAGACCCTATGGCCAGTCCGACGCTAGATGGACATAAATCATTATACGCCAACGGAAAGAAGTTATAGATCACCACATGCAAAGTGAGTATTTTTTTCAACAAAACTTCAGCTTAAAACACGTAAAAATAATAACTAACAGAGTTATTTGTTTAAATACCCCGTATATGTTGAATTTATGTAAAAAAGTTTCAAACAAAAGTTTTTTATTTTTAAACAAGAAACATTTTTTGTCTTTACGTTTTTATCCTATCACTTAAGTTTTCAAAGATGGTCCGATTTTTCCCATTCATTGCTTATAATTCTTAAGAGTTTCAATTGGAATCGGTCTTATAATGTATTGTTTACATTTGAAGAATAATATTCAGTATCACATTAATATGACAAATTTATCAGGAAATCGGATCATCGGAAATATGAGAATTATTACACAAATTGACGAACACAAATTAAGATGATCTCAAGATTCGTCTTACTAACGCTAATCTTAAACCGAATAAAATCATGCTCGAAACCATCGTCTTACTGAAGATGATCTTAATGTATATCTATGAATTCATCGTGTCTTAAAACCAATAAGACGGTCTTCATGAAGGTAAGCTTAAGAACTTGCTCAAGACTGGACTATAAATACGGGTTGGTAGTAATACTTCATAAAAATTGTTTTTTTTCCTTTCCGTTCCGTGTTTTTGCAGTCAGTTTCATTTTCTTTCTAAAAAGTTCTTATATTTAAAACAGTACTATATTAGATACATTTTTTTGGTTGTTATCAGAAAGCATTCCAATATATTAAATTTGTTTCTTCTATACCTATTTAAGTTGTCTTGATAGGGTAAATAATGTTTCGTTATTGTTTAAAATAATCTGCCTTGTCATTCGGAATTACATATTGTTTTTTGTTTGGTCGTTATTAGATGACTTTGTAACTTTTGGGTTTTTTTTTGAAAATTTTTCTTTTAACTACTTCTTATAATAAGATAATCAGTTAATTATTTCCATAGAAATAGCTTGAATCATATGTTGAGAAGGTAACTTCATCAAAATTTATCTCCACAATTGGGTTTTTTTAATTTCATTAAAATTTGTTGTACGAACTTCCTTGGCACATCATTTTTTTCAAATTTAAACATACATGCAAGACAAACGTTTACTTAGAATGCGATTTAGGTGGAAATGAACTAAAGTATTCTATTCCATAAATTTGAAAAATAGCATATTCTGAAAGTTTAGACCTTTAAAGGTGCATCCTAACTTGCGCGCTATGCAGCGCCGCTCGTGCGCATTGAATTCGTCATATTTGGACGGGGCGCGCGCGGTTTTTTCATGTCGGTTTTTTCAACGAACACTTTGAATGTTCGCAGTTCATATTTGGCCGGGAACGTGAAAGATTTTTCGTTTTTATATTAATTAATTACTTTAGATTATTTTTAGGCTTAAATAACGGGTTTTTGTAATTGATTTTTTTGACCAACGTTGACGTTTCTTTTTGTTTTTAGACAAACTTGCCGCACCACTCATTACCATAATCGCGTAATTTTTCCGTCGCGTAGACATGTTTACAACTTCACTGCAAAACGAATACTATGTTTGCGGGTTTCCTATGGATCGCCGGAGGTAGACGCACCTTAAGAATACGTCTTTAAAAAGAAATTCCTAATATTAATGACGTAATTGCCATTTTAAATGAGGCTGCAATTAATACACAGCAGAATTAATCAAACAATAGTTTAATTCTTTCTACGAACAATACAACTCGGAGAGCAGAACGATCTTCTGAATTTCAAATTTGAAGAAGGAAATTATACGACACGGACACCGAAATAACAAACGTGGAAAATTATAATACAGGGAAAAATCCAGGAAAAGTCTGGCATTGGAAAGTGTTTTATTTCGTGTTTCAATAGTTTGGAATCCCATCCATTGAAATTATTTCAAGCCTGTGCGTCAAAAGAAATGATCACCAACCTCCGATAGGAAATATCGATAAGAGACGGTTTACTAAGAAGCAGATGTAATTATTAGTTTGCTTTTTGTGTGTTACTAATAAAAGCGTATTTTTTTAAAAAGAATTTTAAATTATTTTTAATCTAATTTCTGTGTACTATACAAATATAAATTCGAATAATATGCCTGACTCTGAAAATAATCGAATAATTTGATTGGACTATCAATAAATATAATTTAAATCAAATAAATTATTGCAATAATAATTGTTATTAACAATAAATTTAAGATAAATTAAAATTATTATTAATTCAATTAAATAGCAATAGACTGAGTCACATCTATATTAAATGCATAGATTGATATTTAAATTGTTATTATTATTATTATTATTAATGAATGTATATTATTTATTATTGATTACTTTTGATGTGTAGTTTTGGAATGTTTCTATGGGAGAAAGAAAACTTGTTTTCAAAGTTTCATAGCATAAATTGAATAAATTATTTATATAAATATATAAATTTAAATTGCAGTTCAAGTCAACTATAAAGTAAATGAAAGTAAAAATGCCCAAAAATAATATGATGCTGTTGAAATATGACATTAAACGGAATGTCCTTAAGAAGCGAGATAGTTGCAATTTTTTTTTAAAATTTGTTTGCGTTATGCGTGTATGACGTAAACAAACAAATAAAACTAAACTAGACAAATTAATTTAAAAAAAAAACATATTATGCGAATTTGAAAAAAAAATATTGGAACTACGAAACTAATAATAATGAATAGCCATTATCAACAAAAGTCTTGCGTAATTAATTTGTGTCTTATTCGTTCGATTTTCGAAAAAGTTCTTTGGCTAATGTTGGTCATTATAAATATACTAACAACTTTTTTACGAATCATTTCCCCAAAAACTGAATGAACAAAGCAACTATAAAATTTTGAAAAAACGCTTCTTTTTTGATCCATGTTATATTATATCATCAATGTTAGTACAGTTATGTTATGTTAGATATATCCAATTTCTTCAATTGACAAACCTACAATATGTAAGTTTAGTATACTGTATTTTATACTTTTTGCTTCAGTGTCACGTATGAACTACTTTAAAGTTAAAACAAAATCCAAATGTCAAGTGCTTTGTCTGTTTAGAAAACCACTCTTTTTATACTCGGTATATAATATATCAGGGTATAGAATGAAAATTTTATGACAAAAAATGTCCCTTTTTTAAAAATAAACAATCTTTGTTTGTAACTTTATTTTCATAAACTGGGTATATACCGAGCATTTTTGTAATTAACTCAGTTTGTTATTATTTTCACTTGTTAATTAGTTGCTTTAATATTTCTAAAATAATAAAATATTTGGCAATTTCCTTCGAAAATCCGAATGTATTTGACACAAATCGATTATCAAAACATACCTCCTAATTCTAATTGGCTTTTGCATTCGACGTGTTTCGAATTCATGTTCAGAAGTTTTCCGAAGATAAAATTTAGAAGGGTGGTATGTCGTTTCCTGTAAGAAATAAATTACGAAGAACGTCATAGTATTCAAAACATTTGAAAAAGGAAAGGGTTTATCGCATCAATTACAAATTGGTAATAAGATGTTGTTATTTTCAGTATAATCTTATATGAAATACTTTTTTCCAGCACCAATCTAGTTCTTCTGATAAAATTTGTAATTCTACCCAATATACTTATTTGTAACGTTTTATATGTGGAGTACCCCTTATAATTGATATGATAAGAAATGATTATATAAATGACTTTCACTATTTCTTTTTTTCTAACATAACCATTGCAAACATTTTTAAAGTTCAGTTTACACTTGCTTTAAGATAAAAGTTAATCCCTGAACTATGTCTCATGATATTTTTTAAATTATTGACTAAACAAAAAAATATATAACCAAAAACGAGTGAAAATAACAACTAACTGAGTTAACTGCTTAAATACCCAGCATATACTGAATTTATGAAAAAACGTTTCAAACAATAGTTGTTTAATTTTGAAAAAGGGACATTTTTTGTCTTTAAATTTTTGTTCTTTCTCTTACCGTTTCAAAGATAGACAGCTTTGCCCATTTTTCCCAAACATGGTCCGATTTTGGTCATTCATGAACTTGACGAACTTTTTAGCTCTTTATGTTATCGCGTCCACAGACAGACAAATGTTACAAAATCGGAACTAAACTTAATATACCCTGGTATATATTATATGCTTGATACCATTTGGCACCAATGGCGAATAGTTAAGTATAGATAATTTATTATGCCTTATGATTTTATTAATGCCATTGTAAACTATCCTCTATCTATTGATCTAATTACTTGAAAATTATTAATTAATTTTATCATGAAAATAAATTTTGCGTTAAATGTGTTTTAATTATAAAATCAGTTTGTTTACAAACAAATAAAAATATACGAGTTATATAAATTTGCAGCTTTTTTTGAAGGATAATTTATGTATTTAAAGCCACAAATTAAGGTTTTTCACTCGTGACAATCAAACAAAATGTATAAAATATAGATTAATAAACTTACGTGGTAACATAACAGCTGCGAAATGTTTTGATAATCGAGTTGTAAGTATTTGGAAGGAATAACTTTCTAAATGCTTTGGAAATAATATTTATCCATCTGGTTTGATGGTTGACACTGACTAGGCCAGACTGGAAAACTAGTTGTCATTTGGGTTTTTAGCTTAACTACAAAGTAGTTCACCCGTGACAGTCAAAGAAAAACTACAAAATACAGACTGTAAAACTTTCTTAATACAGTGGTGCAATTGAACATATATAGTACAGCAAAAAAAGTGGCACACTTAGAAAAATTTATTTAAACTGTTTTCTTTGGAATTTTTTTGTATATCAACTACATTTTTATAAATTTTTATATGTGTTTGTTGGTTTGGGCGTAAGAATGCATGAAAAACCTTATACTTATACAAAAAAAAAATTAAGTTTAAAAAAAAAAAATTTGCATAAATTTTATAATGTAAAAAAGCTTTTTATTTCAAGCTTTTTAGAAGGCAATAAACTTTTGACAAGGGATAATACCTCCTCTTGTTCTAATAACTGCCTCAAGCCTTCTAGGCATACTTTAAATTAATTTCGCTACACCATCTTGCCTGATTATCTTCCATTCCTGAACTAAAGCTATTATGAGCTCTTGTGGGCTTCCAGATATATTCTATTGAATTTCTCTGGGATACGTTGTGGCCATATAAAAATCATAATTTCGATCGTTTTAATTTAATTTGCACCGTTCAGAATTGTTTTTCTACTGCTTCTGAGACTGTCCAAAGGCTCCGTATGAATCATAATGTTGCCAATAGTACAGATACTGTTAAAAAAAGACTTGTTGAAATGAACTTACGACCCAGAAAGCCAGCCGTAGCCCGAGAGCTCACAAATTCACTCATAATTTGTGTAAATTAAATTGAGGGTGCTCAGCTTGCTGTCTATATTTCAATTCCATCTAATTCTTAAGTAAAATTAATTTACAAGTGAACTACCTTAAGTAAATACATTTTCTATATTTTGGTACATAAATTAACAACTGCAACGATATATTAAACGATATCTCCATTAAAAAACAAAAGTTTTGCAATAAACTATTTAAAAGAATGAAGTTGGGGGTCAGTTTATTTAAATAAATACAAATGAAATATGTCGATAAATACTTTGTGGTACCCAAAACATTTTAATGATGACTGCGGTAATCACACATCATTATGACAATACTATGGTGCCGTGCAACAATCTTAAGGTTATGCGAATAGTAGAGATACGGGTGTGCAAGACGGAAATGTCGAGAAAAAAGAATAATTAATACATGGAACTAATAAAATGAATTTTTGTTGACTTTGGGTTGCGACAAAATTATTTAAATAATAAAACTTATACCCCAAAACTCTAAACAAAACTGTAATAATTGAATTTATTTAAAAATATAATTAAACAAGTGAAACAATGGCAAGCAACTGAGTTAATTGCTTAAATACCCGGTATATACAGAGTTTATGATAAAAGTTTCAAACAAAACTTATTTATTTAAAAAAAAGGAATATTTTTTGTCGTCAAATCTCTTACGGTTTCAAAGATGGACGTTTCCCCCCTGTCCAAAACAATCTCATCTCATACGGTTTTTGAGCTACATATTCTGTTTTTGAAATTGTTTTTGAAATAAAAAATAAGAAAAATATGACGGGCAAAGGTAAAATTTAAAAAATTTATACTTCGGTAGAAAAAACAGTATTTTCTTCAAATTTTGAAGCAATTCCTTCATGTGATAATAATTTATAATTACCTGAAAACTAGCAAATGTATAAAATCGCAAAAATATTAATAACTGATGGAATAGATAATCCACGACGATTGACTTTTGTTAAATTATGTTCTATTAGTGGTAATATTCCAAATTTAATATTGATTTTGTAAAAATCAAAAGGATCTTGTATATCTCGAATGTAGCGTTTAGAAATACGTATAATTTTGTCTTCATCGTCAAAATAAAAATCGATATCAATATTATATTCAATATTAATAGTTATCAATATTCAAAGTTATTAAAGTATTAAGTCTATGCAATCAATGTCTTAAGTCTACTAAAAGGCTGACTTAAAGAAAATGGTCTTTTTAAGGATAAGGATCAGGATAAAAAGTAAGGATAAGGTCTATAATAAGATTATCTTATTTGATTGTGAATACATCAACAGTTTTCAATTCTTAATATCGCCTTAAGGATGTTCCAGCATGAAATCACTTTTCGACAGATTTTGCTCTTTTTTTTCACAGGCTAAAAATAACGTTTTCTAATAAATCCCAAAGTTTCCGAATTTTTGACCGTGTAGAACGCGAGATAATTATAATCATTCACTCTCACTCTCTCTTATTAGAAGCATGTAAAACTACATGCCTGGCCAACTATTATCTGTTGTATTAAAAAAATACTCGACAGAATTCAAAAAAAAACTAGGAGAGTAAAGATAAATATTTATTAATTAAATTTTTTTTTAAATCACGTCTTACCGTTTTGTTTTCGAAATATAAAAGTTTAAAATTATTTAATTACATTAATTTGTATGTATGAATAGTGAATATATCTATGTGTTTATTTGTATTTGTTCTATTATTCTACTACTATTTAAAAAGTTATTTATATCTTCTCTCTTTCTAAGATATCGCGTTCTCTCTTATTCCGATAGAAATACCTTAAGCTACTACTATGAATATTTATTCAATCATACATATCTTAGCTCAGATCACACTTTCAAGCTTGCCTCACGATTGCGTCAATGAATCTTAACGCTGCCTTAAGGTCACGCTTAATACCGCTTAAGACTGGACTATGAATACAGGCCATAGTCTCTAAGAAAAGTTTTAGTCGCTCCTTTAGTCTACCGGATCCCATGTTACCCATGCCTAATCTTCTATTGGTTATTACATAATTTTCAACGTACCTATATTAATTAATTATTTATACAAACATAGCGCCGATATTCTTGAGGTCGTAAACATATAGTTGTTAACAAAACAAAAATATTTAATCGTATATCTCTGTTAAATATGTAAATTTTGTAAAACTGTTGATAGTTTTTATTTGCAAAATAATTTAAATGAATGATAATTCTAAAGAGATAAGCGAAAATTTAATATCCACCCATTAATTATATCGATAACATATTATGTATAGTATGTATACATATACATACATATATGAATAATATCATTCGACATTTTATTTCATTAATAAATTATGTTTACGCAATTAACATAGATTTATTGCTAATGTTTTATTATTATGGTGTATGTGTGTAAACTAGCATCATAGATATTTACGGAAATGTGTTGCCGGGAGTGGTTGGCATTATGTTGCGGCATCATAATAGGGAATATACATGAAAATTTTTTTTCACATTTATTTTCAGAATATGAAAATACTGTTAATACTGTAATCATATTTAAAAACGATTAACATAATTAAAATCTGACAAATATCAGGGAGCTATAAGCTTTTAAAGATTATTATCTGTCTCTTTCTTGCAAAAATTTTAAAAACGGAGTTTTACGTGTATTTTAAATGGTGAAAGTGTAATATGACGTCACATAACATATCAAGAGGGCTATCACCCTCTTTGTCTAATCGGGAATTTCAATTATTCATATCTCGCTTATGTTTAAAGTTATTTAAAAAGTAATTTTACCTTGAAATTTGTCAAGTAAACATGCTTCAATTCAAGTGAAAAAAAATTTTCATGCATATTCCCTATTGTGTGCCCAGAGAGTATAGTCATGTTACTTGGCAGCATATTCTCTTTTTAAGATTGAGCGGTTCTCAGATAGATAGAGATAGATTGTAGAGGCTGCCCTGGACGGAGCATAAGGTTCATTGTGATGCCTAAGGATGTGAGGAAGTGAGTGGAGTGGAAGGAATTTGTGAGTAGACTAGGAACTGGTAGGATATGTGGCTGCAACCGACTCTGATAGGAACTGTGCCGATATTCATCTGGAGTTCGTGAAGGAAACTGCAGAGAACCTTCTCAAGCATAACCGGTTATTTCGTTCTTGTCCAGACGCCGACAGTTTAGTCAATTGACCGCCCCCTTTTTTTTTAAATAATAATTGACATATTGCCGATGTCGGGATTTGAACCCATAACCTCCCTGTTTCCAATTATGCATATTGCGCAGACGTAATGCCTTAGACCGTTGGGCAACTTGGATTGGTTAGCGGCCCTCAAATGAATACATATATTTGTATTGAGACATTCACTTATTCGATAATCCGTACTGGCGTCAAACAAGGTTTTCCATAGAAAAAATTTAAAAAATAATCGTTACTTTAGAAGTAAAATTAACAAATATTTTGCAAGCCTAAATTTTAAGAAAAACGTACCATAGGAATCTATTTAAAATCTATTTGGGCCAACTTCTTACTTACATCCATGGATAATCAAAAGTTGTATGGAAAATGCCGTTAAATACATTCACTGTGAATTTCATGGGTATATCAAGCTATGTCCGGACTTTGTAACGGTTGAAAATATTGATCGTAGATAAAAATTTATAGGTATAGGTGTTTATCAAATGACCTAATTATTCTATTTCCGCATGTCCGTCAGTCTGTTAGTCTGTCCGTCAACTTGATAACTCAAAAACGAAAAGAGATAGCGAGCTGAAATTTTGGGTTCTATAGCTAAAAAGTAAGGTTAAGTTCGCGTGAATGTGCAAAATCGGACCATGCTTGGACAAAATGAGCCAAACTAACCATCTTTGCAACCGTAAAAGATAGAAAAAAAATTTAAAGACAAAAAATGTTCCTTTTTTTAAATAAACAACTTTGGTTTGAAACTTTTTTCATAAGCTCAGTATACACCGAGTATTTAAGTAAGTAACTCAGTTAGTTGTTATTTTCACTTGTTATTTCTTGAATTAACGGTTTTTAGTAATTTTTAGGTATTATATTTATATGGGAGGATTTACTCCCACAATTTCCGGCAAAACAAAATATGGTTGAAATAATTGACACTAAGATATTAAATAATTATCTCAAATTATCATACAATAACTTGACTACATCGACCATCTTTTTGTGCACATTGCCACTATGACACCGGCTACTTTCCGCAACGCCACCCTGCAGGCTTTAGTGTATGATATTGAACGATAACGATAGCAATTTGCGGCAAATAGTTTTGTCGGAATATTGCCAGACAATATTGTTCGCTTACACATACCAATATACACTCTTCGGTTAATTTTGAAATCTATATTGTATTATAAACAAATTAATTGTAATTGTATGAGGTTGTTGAATCTAAAGTCATATGGAATGTAAAACCATACGACAGATGGCGTCATTAAGCATCGTTCAGACAGCATTTTTTTTAAGGTCCATAGTTCATAAAATACCTTAGAGTATAAATAATATATAGATAATGTTGGTATGTTTATTTGGAAGTTTCTAAACAATAGATTTATCTAGTCATATTTTTTATTTCAAATATTTGTCAAATGTTGAAACTAAGAGAATAGGTCATCACTAGTGATAATCTATTTTTATTTGATATGGCTACGGTATATCGATTTTTTAAATTTAGCAAAATATTTATATTTTAATCTCGATATTGAAAGTTCCTGTATATCGATAAAATATCACTGCTAGTTAAGCACCAGCGCTTGAAGTGAAGCGAAATTTTGAGCATGTACACATATCTGTCACGTTTTAGAAAAACAATAATTCACTTTAGCCTCATAATGATTAATTTGGTATTTTCAGAACGTTTTTTTAACAAGGCGGAGACAAACATAAGCCTCAACTTGAGGAAATATGCCACGGTTTTTCAAGCGGAAGTATACGTCATACTGTCTTGCGTCCGTGAGAACCTACGTAGAGGCTACATAAACCAGAACGTATGTATTCTCTTCTTAGGGGTAGTCACAGTGGTTTCGAAGGAAACGAAAAAGCAGATACCTTAGCAAAGATGGGAGTGGAATACCCTTCATTAGCTCATAGCCTATTTTAGGAATTCCAAGGACTGCTTGTAAACAGGTGATCAACGAGTGGTCAAATGCTAAACATCGTGATCACTGGGAAAAAGGACCGCGGCAGGAGCTCGGGAAGGTACTGCTTCAGAGTGCAACCTGGCGGTACTGCTTCAGAGGGCATCTGCACACAATGTGACTCCATAACGGATTCATTATGTGCAGATTGTGTGGCGAGGAAGACCTAATAAGTAAGCTCCTGGCTATTGCCAAGATATGGGAGAAGTGAGTCTCATTGGACTGAAAAAGTAGGGGGAGCACAATGGACCATAAGGTTGAAGTGCTATGTTTTTTAGACCCCAAGATGTATCTATTTATAAGTTATATGACAGAAAATCATTTAGTATAGTAGGTTGTATGGAAATCAATCTGCTTTAACCGATTTCGAAAGGAATAGGAGTTACTTGTAGAAATTTATGAAATCTGAGAAAGAACGATCTTCAATACTTGATGACATAATGCCCAAGTAGGATTGAAATACATTATGCCACTTTCGCATATCCCCAGTTAAGAATAAGTGATACACTCTCCTGGTGGCAGGTTTTGAACTAGTTTCGATACTAAATAAAAACAGTTAGAATAGTTAGAAAGTAATATATAATTTAGAATTGAATCTTCATTCTGGTGTTGCGATCAGGTGATTTTTAATGGCGAACATCGAGCTCGGAGTCACATTTTAACAAATAAAGTGTTAAATATGCCTTTCGTTACTATACATTGAATGGGAGCTATAAATAAATGTATAGTAAAAATAATCAAGCTCACTGAAGCTAAGCTACAGATGGATGGTGGATCAGAGATGAGGAATATCACGGATTGGCAGAGATGGATTAGATGGGATTTTCTTCATCATCCTACAACTATTTTAAAACACAAAATCTGTAAAGCGAAAATTAGAAAATAATATTTTTCAAAAAATAATAATATTAAAACACACCCATAATTCCAATCGTACGTATGTCATCGAATACCTACATACAGAATACAAAACAACATAAACCAAGCAGGCGTTAACACAATAACAAAACTGGTTAACATACAATTAACAAACAACTGTCTCAATCCAAGTCTAGATATAATATGCATGCTCTTAGTAAATAAATATATATATTTTTTAATAAGTGTAAAATAAAATGAGTCATCTAGTAACTAAACAAACCAGCCAAAGTAAGAGATCTCCTCTTCTAACTTACAGTAAACAAGTGATTTTAAATGATTGATAGTCATCAAACATTATAAACACTTTTATATACCGTCTGTTTTGGAAAGCTTTGCAAATAGAGAATCAATGTTAAATATTATTTACTATAATAACTACACAATGCTTCGTAAAGAAATAAAAATAGTGGGGGTACTCTGTAGCCAGTAAAGTGTGTGCACACACTACTGTAAAGTAATGAATATTAATATTATAAATTAAGTGGGCATCACTAAACCCCACTCTTAAATGACATCAACAAACATCATACCACAAGCAGGCAGATGTTTGTAAGTATGTGTATGTGTGAATGGTTTTATATTAAATATTTTATTTATTTATTTAACATTGATTCCCTATTAGAAATGCTATGGAAAACAGACTGTATATGTATTTACGTGGTCCTGTTACTAACGGTTGAAAATATTAATCCCACAAATATTAAATTTTTGGTATTCATAAAATGATTTACTTAATCCATTCGGAGACAAAAACAACGTAAATGAGACTGAATTTTGTGCGTGTGAGCTCTAGTTTTAAAAAATAACTTTAAGTTTGTTAATGGACAAAATCGGTCCCCTTTCAATCTGAAACCGTAAGATATAAGCAAAAAAATTTTAGACAAAAAATTTTCGTTCTGTTTAAAATTATTTTTCATAAACTGAATAGTTTTATCACAATTTCAGCTCAAACATATCTTGCTATGGAATTATTATTGATTACAAAAGTATATACAGTAGAGTCTCACTAATCCGGCACTTCAATAGTTTGACACGTCCAATAATCCGGTACTCTCCACCCGCGTCCCCTCGCCGCTTTCTACTCCCTACTCCGCTAATAGAATAAAATACTCTATTTTTTTAATTATGCATTTTTCTATACAATCCAGTAATCCGGACATTCCAATAATCCGGCACTCTCTAGTGTTTAATAGTGCCAGATTAATGAAACTCTACTGTATTTATATGGTACCTTTATACATTGTTTTTTATTTTTATAAATTTAAACGCGTGTAGAAATTAATATAGATAATACACGCATTGCTAATTAACTCAGTTAGGTCCTATTTTCTCAATTATCGTTTTTTCCTGAATATGAACCCATCGAACTGATCTAATAATGATAGTACCCCAACCAGAAGGTTTGTTTCTTTTCGGTTCTTACCAATAAGCCAGGATGACCTCACTGTGTTTTACACAGCTATTCTTTATTTGGTTTGTCCGCAGCCTGCTTTCCAATAAACTTCTTAATTATAAATATCGTCCTCACGGATCATTCAAATAGTATATTCAAACATTGAATATACTATGCCACTATCAGTCTTTTGGAATCTCTTTGTATAAATGCATTAATGGGTATTTAAAACTTCTCAATGAATTCTCTTTCACCAATAGATAAATAAAACGTTTATATGTATGTGTGTATTATATGTATGTGTAAAAAAAAATATGACATTGAAAAACCTTCACGGTTGGTGAGTTTTATAATAATATTCTTGTATTTTTTATATGTGTGATACAAATTTTAAAAAAATCTACTAATAATCTATTAATAATGACGCAATCATTTTATCATGACGTATATATGCCCTTCTCATGTGCATTTGTCCTTCTTTTAAATCTAAAGTAGATATTATGCATTTTTTTTTCTCATTGCGCTGAAATACTCTAATTACTATCTTTCATTGAGTTTACCAGTAATTATTTCACAATTAATACGAGAATTTTTTGTTTGTATTTATATTGAAAATTGCATCAACACCATATCCGTGTTGATTAATAATTTTAAAGCATCTATTGAATAACTGAAAATTAATTAATACTAAACAAAAACAAAATCCAAAAAAACTTATTCAGGTAGCTGTTATCTGAAACGCGTTGTCGACGAAATTCGTTGAATCCGCTGAAAGTATCTAGTTTCGTTTAAATTTTCAAAATTATTTATCGTTTAGTTTTGATAAAAATCGCTCGAAAAAATTATACGGTTAACATTTCAGCGAACTAATATACAAAATTAGTAATTTCACCACATTTTTAATTTTATTAAAAAACCCGCGTCAATCGATTAGGCTTAAAACTAGGCCGATAAAATGCTGTTATTATTTATATTTTGAAGAAAATAAATTATTGTATTAAATAAAACAAATGTTTGAAGTTTTCGAAAAATCACTTTATTTGCATATTGTTTTGGAACACAATTTCACTTCCTCAGAATTAAAAAATGAAATGAACTATGACTATATCAACAAAGAAAACATTTTCAGGTACTTAACATAACATTGGGAAAAACCTTACAATAAAGGGTGGCGCATAAGAAAAGGTGAAACGTATGTAAAATTCTTTGCAAAGACCGCCTAGACATCACCAACTGCTGAGAACGTCGCCTGGTGAAAGTTTCGGGGTTTTCCTCAACACTTGCTCGCACCCAAGCAATTTTCACATCATTTCGAACTGCACGAGATCTTCCAGCACGCGGAACATCACAGACAGTCCCATGTTGCCGAAAACGCTGAACCAATCGGTAAATTGTCGGAATATGAAAGAAATTTCGATATGATCTTTGTGTCTGAATAATCGAATGCTGACTTTCAAAATAAAATTGAACAACTTTGGTTCTTTGTTCTGTGCTGAGTTCATCATAAATTTCCAAAGTTTTTAAAGTTAATTCTGAAAAAAAAAAGAAAATACGTTAACAAAAAATTTATTCACTAATTAAATCATAACGTTACTTATGCGCCACTCAATATACACATTTAAAAATTATACAAATTATAATACTTTTTTAAATAATGAGTGAAAGGTAATGTAAATTGGGATAAACTTTAAAACTATAAAATTATTTTTGATAATGGTTAATTGAGTTGATTTTAGGTTGTACACACAGAATTATTTAATTACATTTTTTCGACATTTAATAATTTACACAAAGAGATTCAATAAATGGGGTGTTTTTAAAATCCAATTAATCACATTTAGTATGGTATCGCAATTTTTTGAATTTATTTATTTCTAATTTTTCTAGATTATTTAAAATACGTCCTTTTGGTTGGATATGTAATATCTCGATTTTTATTGGAGAATACTTGCGGATAGAGACTGTAATTCCAATATCAGGGGTTCATAAGGAACATACTATCCCTGGATACCCTCCAGATCCTGCACTACCAAAAAGAGATAGGTTTAGAATGAAAACTTTAACTGTTATGTCGGAAGTGTTATGTCTACTTGGAACTGGGAGGTTATGAGTTCGAATCCCGACATCGGCAGTTTGTCAAATATTTAAAAAAAGAGGGGGTAACCGGCACAAGCCGGCTATGCTTGTGAACGTTTTCTGCAGTTTCCTTCACGAACTCCAGATGAATATCGGCATAGTTCTTATCAGAGTCAGCCGCACATCCTACCAATTACTAGTCTATATACAAAAATTCCTTCCACAGCACTTACAACCTCACATCCTTAGGCATCACAATGGACCTTATGGTCGAAGTGTAGCCCGTCCAGGGCAGCCGCTACAATCTATCTAATCTACGTTCCTTTTTTAAAAACAAACAACTTTTGTTTGAAACTTTTTTTTATAAATCCATTATATACCGGATATTTAAGAAATTAACTCAGTTAGTTGTTATTTTCACTTGTTTAACTCTAAATTAACTTCCCAACCCGCCACCAAATTTTACTATGCTCTAAATTGAAATAATGACAATTAAAAAAAATTTATAGGTTCTACCGAGATTTGAACTCGGATCGCTGGATTCAAAGTCCAGAGTGCTAACCATTACACCATAGAACCGACGTATTGAAATCACACTTTCATAACTTGGCATGTTATATAGATGATGTTTATACACAGCTATAATTAAACGTACAAATTTTGCAATTCTGCATTTATTTCTTATCAAATTTATTAGTTAATAAATGCATTGAGTCAATTTTTGAACATTTAATTCAGGGTTTAATACGAACACAGCGGTTCCATGGTGTAATGGTTAGCACTCTGGACTTTGAATCCAGCGATCCGAGTTCAAATCTCGGTGGAACCTATGTTTTTATTTTTATGTACTGCAAGGTAACAATACTTATCTATCGTGCAGCGATCGCTTTTTTTTAAATTATCGACGATTCCATGGTATAATGGTTAGCACTCTGAACTTGGCATCCAACGATCTGAGTTCGAATCTCGGTGGAACCTTTGTTTTTATTTTTATGTTCTTCAAGGAAGCCAGAAATATATGTCCTAGAACGTTCACCTTTTTGTATTAACATAGGTTCCGTAGGGTAATGGCTAGCACTCTGGACTTTGAATCCAGTGTTCCGAGTTCTTATCCTGAGGGACCCTATGTTTTTAGTATGTTCTTCAAGGTAGCAATAAATATACGCCTTGCAACGTCCACCCTTTTTTTTAGGATCAACGGTTTCATGGTGTAATGGTTAGCACTCTGGACTTTGAATCCAGCGATCCGAGTTCAAATCTCGGTGAAATCTATGTTTTTATTTTTATGTTCTTCAAGCTAGCAATAAATATATATCTTGGTACGTTCACCTTTTTTTATTATCAACGGTTCCATGGTGTAATAGTTAGCACTGCCGACATTGAATCCAGCGATCCGTGTTGAAATCTCGGTGGAACCTATGTTTTTATTTTTATATTCTTCATGGTAGCGAAAAATATCTTTCGTGCGGCGTTCAATTTTTTGTGTTTTTAACTGTTTCATGGGAAAATGCTTAGCAATCTGGACTTTGGATCCAGCGATCCGAGTTCAAAACTCGGTGGAACCTATGTTTTTATTTATATGTTCTTCCAGGTAGCAATAAATATATTTTTGCGTAGTCCACTATTTTTGTATTATAAACGGTTGCATGGTGTAATGATTTACAATCTGTAGCTACTAAGTTTTACTGTAATTTTGTTTCTTATCATTTTTCTGTTATACTAATATTTACAATTAAAGACTGAAAGTTAAAATTCTAAATATCTCTGTTCACATTAGAGTTTGAGAAAAATGATCAGGTAATGAATTGTAGCAAACTTGATTTTCTACAACTTTACTCCTTATACATTTTTCGATTATTCTAATATTAAGAGAGATATTTAATATTTTGTGTTTGTTTGACACGAATACATAAAATATATTTTATTGAAAAAAATTTTGATTGTCGTTTCCATAGTAACTATAAACTATAATCGTTATACCGTTTTTTTTTTTGGCTATTAATAAATTAATTTTTGAAATATAATATCTAAAGTCATATTAGATATTATACTTCATTTTGATCACACTAAAATTATGACCGCTAGAGAGTGATTTATGTATTCTAAGGAAATTCGCTAAGTTGACGTAGCTCCTGCGTCTAGTTTTTTGAACCGTATACGATCCATAGAATATGAAAAAAAAAATTCATTTTTAATACGCCCGTGATATACACAATTGTCTATTCTCTTTCGATTTGCAACCCTGAAGTTATCTTTACAACCATGATGTTAAATATAAAAACAAACAACTTGTGTTCAAAACTTTTTGTATTTTTTGTAAGTTACAGGTACACAAAAATTTCGCAACTCAATTTTTTTTGTGTGATCGAGGCAATAATATAGCAGTTAAACGCTATGGATAGATGACTCAGTAAATGTTGAAAGATTGGTTGCAAAATAAAATTTATGAATAATATTGTAAATTAAGAGGAATTTTTATAATATTATTTTGAACTTTCAACCTTCCATTATAAAGTCACACTCATTTGGATGTGATAATTGTTGAAGAATGTTTTATTCATTAAACAAAAATAAACAACAGAAACTTACTCACTTGAGTCATAATAATTTTTATTTGTATGTTTCAAAGGACATAAATTACTGTATTTAATTAATGCCAATTCATAAAAGTTCATATAGTTCAAGGTACGAATTCTATATGAATATTAATATATTAATTTTGAGGACACTTTAATTGAACAGTTTGATTGAATTAAGTGGTCATTGGTTGTTGATTTAGTATATAAAGTGTATAAAACCGTTACTTTTTCAATAGTTGTATGCATGCTCTTCAGTTTACCAGCTCCTATTGCTAGTACTTAGACACTAGCATGGAGAGAAGTGATTGAAGTGTAATTCGCGAAAAAGAAAAATATTGAAAATATCACTATTCCACATGGTACTTAAACTATACGAAATAAACCTTATTTTGAGAAAATGAAAACCCGACTTCAAAAATCAAATATTCTATAACAAAAAATGCACTAAACAGTAAAAATAATTGCATATTCTTGTGCCAATTTTCGTTCACCTAAGCAAAAATTTTTAAATATATATGAACAATTATTGTTATTTTTGGAGCCGGTGTCAGCATAGAGAAATTCACATAACTTTTGGACAGCGCCTCTAAAAATAACAATAATTGTACATATCTATTTAAAAATTTTTGCTTATGTGAACTAAAATTGGCACAAGAATATGCAATTATGTTTACTTTTTAGTACATTTTTTGTTATAGAATATTTGATTTTTGAAGTCGGGTTTCCTTTTTGTCAAAATAGGTTTTATTTCTCGCTTTTTAGTGACTTTGTAGTTCTATAACTTAATTTATTTGTCTAAATATGGGTAGACTAACTAAACGACCTACTAATTTTTAGTGCATTTTTTTATAACACGTTTCTTTTTATCCTTTTTTTTTTTTTAACTTTTAGTGCATTTTTTCATAACAGATTTCAGTTTTTTTTTGTAAAAATTATTTTTTGTAAAAAATTTTTTTGAAGTCGGTTTTAAAAAAAATTTTCTTATTTTCCCATTATGAATGAGTATACCCTTTCAAAAAAAAAAAAAAAATTTCGCAGAAATCGTTTATCACATATAAAATGAGGATTTTCCTCGATTTCCCTGGGATCCCCTCATCAGAATGCGATTTGGTGAGGGGATTTTTCAATGGGATCAATGGGAAATCAAACCCTTTAAAACAAAAAAAAAACAAATTTAAAATCGGTTCATAAATGACAAAGTTCTGAGGTAACACACAAAAAAAAATACAGACGAATTGAGAACATAGAGATAATATATATATAGAGTTGGCAAATCAAAGGCGCGCGTGTAAGTGAAAACGTCTCCTCAATAGAAAGAGAGGTCAGAAATCGCTGATGTAGAGCTATCTCTTTCTAAATGACTAATATATATAATGACTATATATTAGTCATTAAAAAGAGATATGTATACCTCAGCTATTCTCTATATGCAGCTATTTGAGGTACAACTATTGACTCGGCTTGCTTACTCTACGTATATATTATCTCTATGATTGAGAACCATCCTCCTTTTTGAAGTCGGGTTAAAAAAGAGTCTTTCCATTACATATAGGGAGGAATCTTGTGTTGTCTAGAGATAAACACCATACGGCATAATAATATTTGCAATGGCTTTTTTCGTGGACTGAGTACTATGTTGCATAATAATAATTACTGTACTTTTTTCTTCAAATGCCAGTGAATAATCGAGAAAATTATAAATCGACAGTGGCATTTATAATAAATACAGCAATATGTAAGCCACACCAAGAATTTTATTCAGAGCAGCGATGCTGTTCAAATCGGCCTTGAGTGTCAATAAATATTTTCACATTCCCAAAATTAGCGTACACCAAACAATATTGGTTGCTTCCGAACATTCTAGTTTTCTTAAGAACTCCCACCTGAATTTGATTAATAATCACATCCAATATATGTATTTGTGGATTACACCATAATAATGTGCAAAATCAGAATAGATTACCAGAATAATCTACAAAAAAACAGTGGCGGTCGTCACGCATATTCATTACAATGCTTATACATCTTAATGCGGTTTCAATTTTTTGAACAACAAAAAATGTCAAAAAAATCAGAAGTGAGAAAGCAGACGAAGAAACATCGGATACCATAATATGTAGCTGTGAATCGAAACCGCTCTAGAAGATTAACATCCAAGGAGGATGGCTCGAAGTAGTTCAGTGTACTGTGCTTTCTTAAGGTGCGTCCACATATACGCGCCACGAACCCCGAGAGGTGTGCGCGCCACTCGCCTTTGGTTCGTTGAAATTGTTGATTTCACCGAACCTTCAGCGATTCATATGAAACCCACGAACATATATTCATTTTGCAGTGAAGTTGTAAACATGTCACCGCGACGGGAAATTCTCGCGATTATGGTGATGAGTGGTGCGGCATTATTAATGGCAAGTCAAACAAAAAGAAACGTCGACGTTGGTGTAGTACTGAACTTTATAAAAAAAGAAATATTTCAGTACTTCAGTACTATGATGGATTTTAAGTCACAACAAATAAGTGATCAATATAAAAATTTTTGTCGAATATCACCTTCTGACTTTGAAAATCTGCTGCAGAAGATTGGACCCCATATTTCGAAAGACAGGTGAGCATTAATATTTGTTGTACATAATTTGTTTATTTCTTGTTTATAATTCGTTGTGTATTTTTCTGATTCTGACCAAATAAGAAATGATGAGCGTGGATATAAAAAAAATTGATTGATCTATTATTTATTTTATTATTAATATTTTTTTTTTATATTTACATATTTCTTATTCATGAAATAAAGGCAAATAAAATAAATATTATTCATTCTTCCAGGTTAGCAGTAACACTTCGATTTCTTGCCACGGGAGATTCATTTACTAGCCTGCAGTACACTTTCAGGATTTCTAAGCAATCGGTTGCACTTATAGTGCTAAAAGTTTGCACAGCACTCATCAATGAGTTACAATGATACATCAAGGTAACATATTAACACCGCTGTTTAACCCTTTTAATTTTTAAACATTTTTATTTTTTAATTATTTATTTTATTTTTTTATAATAACAATATAAAACGCAATTTAGGTTACACAAAATATGAAAATTGTTCTAAAATTACGGATGCAGCAGGTCAGCAGGAGATGGTTGAGAAGAGATAGTAGATATTGAGGAATCAGATGGCGATTGCATGGGAGCAAGTACTGGTTGCAAAACGTATTGTTGAGAATGCGTGGGGTCTGAAGGGTTTTGCCAGTTGTTGAAATGCCGAGCGTTTGGAGCAGCGCAATCAAAAAGCCCTTTATCTGCTTTTACAAGGACGTCAAACACGGCATGCTGAACCGATTGCTGCGTTTCAGGCGAATATTTATTTACTTTTGCAGCGACGTATGTAAAAAAAGCATCGATTTCGTTGGGCTTATTACATGGCTCTTTCTCCAAGCTCTCTGCGTCGTTATGATCAGCACATTTACGCTTAGCAGGTCTGAGAGTGGATGTTGATGCTGTTGACGCTGTTGCCTCTTCCGAAATGTTGATTCCTGCTTCGATCTCATATTTAATTCCTTGAATCTCAACCGTCTCCTGTAAATTTCATGTAATAAATAATAGTAACCAATATTAATTATGTATTACTGGTATTATGTGACTAATATAAAAATAAAAGCCTATTAATAAATATTAAGTCGCCTCAGACCAATACTTACTAGTTTTTCAGTCACAAAAAAAAATTGTTAGGCCCATTTTACAAATATAATTTATAAAATTCAACCCTCCCCATGGTTAAATTAAGTATGATTTCTGTTTCAGCTACCCACGACACCTGCAGCTTGGAAGGAATTCAGCAAGATATTTGAAAAACGTTGAAACCTGCCTCGTGCCTTGTGCTTTTTGCATTAGTGGATGGGAATTATAACTTTATGTTTGCTGCCGTGGGATGCCAAGGAATAATTTCGGATAGAGGAGTTTTTCAAGGGAACAAGCTACATAATATGATGACTGGATATACATTGGGACTTCCGGTAACGGAACAGCTACCGGGGCGTTCTATGCAAATACCTTATTTCTTTGTAGGTGATAGTGCGTTTACTCTAAGTGAAAACCTCATGAAGCCATACCCTGGAGACTTTGCCAAAGGAACTCCTCAAAGAATTTTTAATTATCGCTTGAGCAGGGCCCGGCGAATAGCCGAGAACGCCTTTGGTTTATTAAGCTCTGTGTTTCGGGTTTTAAGAAAACCAATGCTTTTTGCGCCTGAAAAAAGCGAATTGATAGTGATGGCAGTCATTTTGTTACACAATTATCTCAGGACCTATTCGCCAAATTTGTACACTCCTGCTGGCATAGAGCATGAGGAGAATGGAGTTTTAATTGAAAGGTTATGGAGGGTCCAGGAAGGAGATAATATGACGTCTTTATTCCGACTGAGACATGTCCCCCGAAGATCCACAAATAATTATCAAAATATTAGAGATGAAACAGCAGATTATTGTACGAAACAAGGATTCCTAGAATGGCAACACAAATATGCTTGAGTACGTCAATATTTTCTTACCGTCGTAAGTCGTTTTCTTGGTACGTCTCTATCCTCTAGAAACCTGAAAGCTTCATAAGCAAACCACCTGCTTACGTAAACATCGTCTCTTCCTGAAACAATAAAATATAGAATGCAATAAAACCCTGTTTACAAAAATACAAAACTGTACAGTACTTATGATTTTGATTATAATAAAACCTATTTTGACAAAATGGAAACCCGACTTCAAAAATCAAATATTCTAAAACAAAAAATGCACTAAAACGTAAAAAAATAATTGCATATTCTTGTGCCAATTTTAGTTCACCTAAGCAAAAAAATTTAAATATATATGTACAATTATTGTTATTTTTGGAGGCGGTGTTCAAGAGTTGTGTGAATTTCTCTATGCTGACACCGACTCCAAAAATAACAATAATTGTACATATATATTTAAAAAATTTTGCTTAGGTGAACTAAAATTGGCACAAGAATATGCAATTATTTTTTTACTTTTTAGTGCATCTTTGTTTTAGAATATTGATTTTTGAAGTCGCGTTTCCATTTTGTCAAAATAGGTTTTATTTCTCGCTTTTTAGTGACTTTGAAGTTCTATAACTTATTTTATTTGTCTAAATATGGGTTGACCAACTAAACGACCTACTAACTTTTAGTGCATTTTTTCATAACAGATTTTCAGTTTTTTTTACATGCATTTTGTTTTTTTTTTGTAAAAATTTTTTTTTTGGGGTCGGTTTTTTTTTGTAAAATTTTTTTTGAAGTCGGTTTTTAAAAAAATTTTCTTATTTTCCGATTATGAATGAGTATACCCTTTAAAAAAAAAAATTTCGCAGAAATCGGTTATCACATATAAAATGAGGATTTTCCTCGATTTTCCGGGATCCCCTCAACAAAATGCGATTTGGTGCCAATGGGACCAATGGGAAACCAAACCCTTTAAAACAAAACAAAAATTCAAAATCGGTTCATAAATGACGGAGTTCTGAGGTGGCACACATTAAAAAAAAATACAGACGAATTGAGAACCATCCTCCTTTTTGAAGTCGGGTAAAAAAATGAAAATTAAGCATTTTCTAAATAAGAATATATTAGTTTACAAAATTCTTCGAATAATAATAAATGACAGCTGTGATCGGACACATCGCTAAACTTGTTAACTAATTTAATTATGACAATTAAAAGAGATTTAGGTACATAATATCTTATTTGATTCACAACTTACCTTTTCCTGTTCCCATGTTGTTTTTCATTTTACACTTCTCCCGTCGGTATGAAGACAGCAATGATATAATTTTTTTTTTGCACTGCTCCGCAGATACATACATTTCTACGGATATTTCGTGCCAAGCATCTGCTTTCATATGTTTCTTGTAATGATCCCTATGCAGAGGATCCCAAAGAATGAATTGTTTTCTATATGCATCTATTAATTTAATTAAATTCACTTCTGACCACTCCATATTTAAGTCTTGGAAAATCAATCACAAAAACCCGTTATTTAATCACGACAATAGTCTAAAAATATTAATTAAAATGTTTACATTTCAATTAATATCAAAAAAATAAAATACTTAAATACTACATTTCAATTAATATCAAAAACAAAAAAAAAAAACTAAAATACTAGATTTCAAAAAATATTTAAAAAAACAATAATCACATGCGCGCTAAAAACGACGAACCTTTCACGAACACGTACAAATATGAACTGCGAACATACAAAGTGTTCGTTAAAAGACCGACTTCTGATGGATCGTTATGCGCCGCGCGCGCGCACCGTCTAAATATGACGAATTGGATGCGCACGAGCGGCGCGCGTACACACCATTATGTGGACACACCATTATATGCTTATGTGTTGTTTGGGATTTTTGCAGCAGCGAGCATTGTGAAGCTCTCATTCAAAATTATTTGTGAAATATCATAAATTTTAGTCGAAAAATCGACTTTTTGTCTTCATTTGTCATCAAAATACACAAATTTGGTTTTTTTTAAAGAAATGTCCCTTTTTTTATGAGTTATTCAATTAATCTGATATCTGATGATCCGGATCGTGCCCGGTCCCAATTAATCCGGATAATTGGAGTTCTACTGCAAAAATATTTTATTCGATAGTAGTTGAATAACTTATCAAATGACCAATTGGTTCTAGGACCAATTCACTCTTCGTCACATTCTGTGCGTATGTGCTTTCTTAATTTTACATCCTTAAAATAAATAAAATACCCATAAATTAATTCAACATTCGGTTTATCTATCAAAAATGTAACATTTCCTTTGTATTAAATAATTTTTTTCATTGTTTTCAATTATCATATATTATTGTTTCTTCATTTAAAAAATACAATTATATACGTCATTAAGTTAGACGCCAATGTGTCATGTTTACAAGTACATGAAAAAGGTCAAATAATAATTAAAAATTAAAAGAAAAATTCTTTACAATGTGTAGTACAAAGAAATTTAATATTAAAATATGTTATAATTTATTTTTAAAAAAATTTATAGGTTCTACCGAGATTTGAACTCGGATCGCTGGATTCAAAGTCCAGAGTGCTAACCATTACACCATAGAACCTCGGTGAAGATCATACAAAAAAAATTGAATACTTCTTCATGACTATTTTTTTTTTTTACTTCAATGTGCATCAATATAATTAATATATTTTACTTTTTTCAATTTAATTAATTAACACTTAAAATAAACACTTTCAATAATTTTAGATAAAGATATTTTGATAAACATGAATGCAGTAAAACTGCGCCATTGTGTTAATGAAATACGAATATAGATCAACAGCTGTTACGTGACATTCTTAATATTTTAGATTCAAATGACTTCAAGTTGATCGATGCATTCTTAAGGTAGTTCACACGTAAACTCGTTTTTCTTTAGAATTTGATGAAATTGAAATATGACATTAAACTCAGCGTCCTATAATTAATTTAAAAAGGTCAAATTTTTAGACCGATTGTGAAGATATTCGCAATCAAAGTTGAAATTTTTCACATGCATGGTATAAGTAAACAGTTCGCGTATAAACATTTTTTTTTTTAAACTGGACAAATGTTCTATACATTTTAAAAAAAAAAAAATTATTAAGTTGAACTTAACAAAAAAATTTAAAAAAAAAACATTGAATAATCACTGTCAACACTAGTCTGGTATATTAGTGTACATTTATTATATTGTTGCTCTGACTGTCACAAGTGAACTATTTTAAACGTTCTGGATACTTTTAAAGTTGACATTATATTAACGAGAAAACAATTCATGAGTTTTTATTAAAAAATTTTTCTTATTAAAATTACATACATTTTTTTTTATTAAAAAAATCTTAAATTTGTATAGTAATTTTTTTTTCGTTTACTATTGCCAAATTAGTTTTCCAAATATTCGCGGTCTATGTATACCTGTTCTAGGCTAAACAAAATTATCATGTAAAACCCGAAAGCGCCAGATTTGTATAAAAACATTTAACGTTTTGCTGAAAATTGTCTGAATTCAATTTTTCCAACATTCGTATTCACAAAAATACCACCAATTGGTCTTGTGGAGTTCCTCTAATAATAAAATAATTTGAATAAAAAACGAAAACGATAGAACGAAGACGATCTGTTTTTGTCATATGTTCACCTGTTCAGTGCATGTATTTGTTGACATCGATGGACTCGGAAGCTTGAGTTTAGTATAGAACAGGGATGTCAAAGATTCGGCCCGCGGGCCGTATCCGTCCCCCGGGCCGTTGCAATACGGCCCGCGATCGCAATGTGTGACAGACAGAAGAATCATAACTCACTCGATTCCTCTACGGAAGTTTTAAAATGCACACACTACAACATTTATAAGTAATTTCAAGGGCAGCGCGTGTCTAGACAAGCGAGAGAGGTAGACAGTAATGCCATCTCTTAGCAACAAGCGGAAATACCACGAAGGTTAGAATCTTCCACGCGCTTCGAGTCTAGGCTAGAACCTTCCTTATTGATATAAAAGGAGTGCGTCGGAACGACGTTAGTCAGTTGAGTCGAGTAATCGAAGCGATACGGTCGGAGAAAGATTTTAGTTAATTTAGTTGTACTGCGACATAGTGATTGTGAAGTCACTATGTCGCAGGAGTTTTTTTGCAAGAGTTGCAAATGGAGTTGATAGATCTTCAATCAGACAGTATTTTGAAAGAAAAATTTAAAGAGGTTAACGCTCTTACATTTTATACACAATATTTCAAGAGTTTGGATAACTACCCGCAATTAAAAAAGCATGCAGCACGCATTCTGTGCATGTTTTGTAGCACCTATTTATGTGAGCAGATGTTTTCCGTCATGAAAATAAATAAGAACAAACATCGCACAAGACTTACGAATGAACATCACATCAGCTTGTCAAAAACAAGAGAAGTCAGGTATCTGGATCCTCGAGCTCAAAATAATTACCCTCTTTTATAACTTTGATATGATTTTTAACAACCGTATATTATATACTATATAATTAAGTAAATAAAATGTTATAATAATTCAGTACATTTTTTAAAATTTGAATCTGGCCCGCCTACACAATCTAAATTTAATATATGGCCCTCTGCAAAATTGAGTTTGACACCCCTGGTATAGAAGATTGATAAAATGTATTAAATTTGCCTATAGGTCTCATTGAAAAGTGCTAAAGATAATTTTAATGTATACCTAATTAATCTTAGTTTGCATTTTTTTTAAATGGCAAGAATATAGTTATCTAGTTGGAATGTATCGATAAGTAGGGATACTTAAGTTCGTGTAGTACTTCAACCTTATGTGTAGTATAATATAAAAATTCTTTTGTTTATTGTTTTTATTAAGATAAGGCTCACGAGTGCTGGTATTTGTAGCTGAAGGTCAGGATTTTGCAGATATTTATTAGAGGGATGACTATGGTATTGGACTATACAGTTATAACTGGACCGTACAGCCGGCCGTTTCATCCAAACATTTTTTTTGTGTCATCAATATTTTCAACGGTTACAAAGTCGGGACTAAACTTAATATACCATTATATATATCATATATGCCTGGTAAAAAAACCATTTGTTCAATACTTATTATTAATTTTATACCCGGTATATAATATATACCCCAGGGTATGTTAAGTTTAGTTCCGAGTTTGTAACGGCTGGCCATCTGTGAACACTATAAGTCAAAAACGAAAATAGATAGCGAGCTGTAATTTCGTATGTGTTTTAGAGGTGAAAAGTAAGGTGAATGAACAAGATCGGACCATGTTTGGGCAAAATCGACAAAACTGCCTAGTTTTGAAACCGTAAGAAATAGAACAAAAACTTAAAGATAAAAAATGCCCCTTTTTAAAAACAAACAACTATTGTTTGAAACTTTTTTTTATAAATTCAGTATATACCGGGTATTTAAGCAATTAACTCAGTTAGTTGTTATTTTCACTTGTTTTAACCTAGTTTTTGCAAATAAATTTAATAAACGGTAAGTAACCATTTTTCGGATTACTCCATTTGCAGCATGCATACAAAACTAAAATATTTCGATCGGTTTTAAGAGTGAATAACAATGCATGTATGTAGAAGTGTGTTCATTTGTATTGAGCCCTCGAATATTGTCACAGTTTGAGATCAGTCTATTTTCAAAATAAAGGGAATAAACCATAAATCAGTTTATGTTCCCACTACCGATATTTTTTAGAGAATTCTCAAGCATATACAGTATGGACGAGGTGTCTCAGAGGAGAGAGTACTACATTACTATAGATAGATTATTCATCTTTATTTATTAATATTACGTCATACATGTAGTTATAATGAAAATTATTTATTGATAACGTCAGTTTACTAAGTTATAATACAATACGTCTTAGAATATATAGTACCTAGCCTAAGCTTTACCTATAATACATCATCTTATTAAATAAATACATCGAAATCTATAAACATTTTACATCGTTTCTTAAATGGAAAAATTTCATATAAAAAACCCTTGATATCTAAAATTAACCTAAGTTGGACGGATAAGCCGTCCCTAAAACTAGACCTTAAAGAAAAATATTTACAATTTAGATTACACCAAATCAGTTGTAATCGACATCATGTGGCATGCGGTATCGTTTCCTGAAAAGCAACGTACGCGGGTCAAATTGGCCCAATTCATTGATTTCCGGGAAAGGATTTTTGCGGGATGATTGGAAATACGATTTCGAAATGGTTTGGATGAAGGTTTTGATTGTGGGGTGCCCAGTTTCTCTGTGGAGTGCTTCAGCTGGATATCGTAGTGGGACTATCGAAGACAACGATTTTGAAATTTTTGCATTTTCGCAAGCTGTGAAGGTGCAACGTTCGACCAGATTGGGGCAGCGTACGTGAGTACATGTAGTTATCTATACCTAAAATACCTAAATAATATTTTTATTATAGTAGGCGTAGCAATATATAGTTTCAAATGGAAAATAAGAAAAGACATTGTATTCACATGATAAAAAAACTATTTGTCCTTATAATACAGAGAACAATACCGAAATAATTTTATTTTAAATAATAAATATTAATAAATATTATTGAATTATAGTCTGTTATAGTCTGATATTTGTTTACGGAGAAATATTTTACATTCTTTTTTAGCTTATAAAATTCTAAGAATCTAAGAGGATGAAATATCTATCAAATTTCTCCTGCAAGTGTGCGACATTTTTTAAATATGATTATAATAAGTTGCCCTTCTTCAATGGAATATTTTCCCCTTAAGCGCATATAAGGTTCAATATATTTGACTTTGATTTTATGTACAGTTTTGATTTGCATATATAATCCGATCTCTAGTGATATTTTTACAATAAACATTCCATTTATAAAATTTAGTATTATAATTGTGTTTTGTATAGTATAATATACAATTTCAGTTTTGTTTTTTAATGATAAAACAGTTTGAAACAACAACAACATGTTATAATATAGTTTAGATTTAGAAACAACAGAATCTTAAAAATAATATCTTATGTATATTAAATTTCATTCCATTCTATTTACACAACAATTTTGTAGTCACGTTCTTATTCCAAATATATAAAGGAATTTATTTATACTCTCATAAGTAATAACAGTATGTTGTAATTCACATTCAACAGAGTGGTATTTATTGAGAATATGATTATTGTGGTAATCGGAATCCTTTTTTATACTCAGGTATACATGCTGTAATCGTTATGACTAGCCATTTTCGTACGAAATTTGCAACAGCGTAAATATATGATGAGTATATGAGACACATATCTATTTATTTGTAAAGATAAAAAAATTCGTCAAAATTAAAGTTTTCCGATAATTCCCATAAAGAAGGTATATTTAGGGAGTTTTTCCCATTTTCGCGTTGGGAAAATTAAAATTTTTCGATTTTTCCCGTAAGTTTGAAGAAATTTCACATCGAATGCAAAAACCGCATCCTTCAACCATGTCTAGAATTGAGTTAGATAATGTATAGATCAGTTAGTGAGTGAGTTACTTAGAGGGCTATATGTATTATAGATTCGCAAATTTCGCAAGGGGACAATTGCTTTTTATTCTTATCTTGATTTTCACCTTATAACCATGAACTTTATTTGTTTGAAGATTATTTGTTTGAAGATTAACTTGCTTTTTTAAACGGTTTTATTTAGCTTGCCCTGTTTGATTTTTTTTGGATCAAATCTTGCAAGCTGAATTAGAACCACTTCCTCTTATCCTACTGAGTTGAATTTTTACATGTTGGTTCAGTTTCGATAACAGTGTATTTTTATAGTAAGCATGACCTGAATCGACAAGGGTAAATGGGGGTTTAGAGGAACGGGAGACACAAAATTTGATGGCTCTCTCTTTATATTAGAAAAATCGGAAAACGCATAAGAAGTAAAGTTGTAGAAAATTAGTTTTATTTTTGAGAACTTTAAATTTCAGTTTAGATCGTAACTATTATGATTTGATTTCAACTGACACATCGACAATTAGATGTGAATTGCTGAAGCGTGCATGTAAATATAATTGTATTTACAGTACTTTGGCATATGAAGCCAGTAATGTTATATATTACGTTCAGAAAAGTAAGAGAAGTAAAAAGATTACCCAGAGATTAAGAATTCAATAGATACCGACTATTTGGTAATGAATTGATCATTACTTGACGAAAATTTATTATAATTATCTAAATATTTGTTCTATTTAATAAACAGACAGTACATTTAAATAATCAATTCAGTTCATAGTTATATTTTTTGTTTTGTTTTAACTTAAGGGTCGATAATATCAACTGAATGTAATTGGTTGATTATTTTTGTTAATGATTCAATTATTCTATAGACTTTGTTGAAGTGCTGGAATCTATATCTATATTGAAAAATTATCTGTACGATTTTCAATTATCTATAATTGAATGCCTCCTAAGGCCTTGAATTTTGAATCATTAACTGTTTTCCTTCCTTAACAAATTATTGGTAGTGATATATAGTGAGACATACTTTTCTTTCATTCTTTATGAAATGTTACCTTCTTTCGAACAACAAATAATTACATTAGCCCACTGCTTGCGTGAATCACATAATTATATTTATTTGATTAACCCGAATTGAAAAAGGAGGATGGTTCTCAATTCGTCTGTATTTTTGTTTTAATGTGTGTCACCACAGAACTCCGTCATTTATGAACCGATTTTGAATTTTTTTTTTTTTAAAGGCTTTGATTTCAGATTGATCCCATTGTCACCAAATTGCATTCTGGTGAGGGGATCCCTTGGAAATCGAGGAAAATCCTCATTTTGAATGTGATAACCGATTTTTGCGAATTTTTTTTTTGTTGAAAGGGTATACTCATTCATAATGGGAAAATAAGAAAATTTTTTTAAAAACCGTCACAAAAAAAAAATTTTTTACAAAAAAAAAAATGCATGTAAAAAAAACAGAAAATCTGTTATGAAAAAATGCACTAAAAATTTAAAAAAAAAAAACAGATCAAAAAAATGCACTAAAAATTATTAGGTCGTTTAGTAGGTCTACCCATATTTAGACAAATAAAATCAGTTATAGAACTTCAAAGTCACTAAAAAGCGAGAAATAAAAAATATTTTGACAAAATGGAAACCCGACTTCAAAAATCAAATATTCTAAAACAAAAAATGCACTAAAAAGGCGGATGCCAATGCGAATGCGGATATTTTAAGGCTGCTGATTTATATGTCAAGTTTCTTTTAGATATTTAATTTAGGTACATGAATTGAATATAGGAAAAATATGGCAATAGTTTTTAATAATCTTTATATTATCTATAATAAAATTTTTACTATGAAAATTTAAAATTCGATGCATTATATTTAATAAAGAGCTATGTCGTTGCCTTTTCAGGTTTCATCATGGTTCGCAGAGGTTCATAGATTAATCACGCGCTAAACGGGCTAATCTGCTCCTGGTGCATCGATTTTAGAAGATTCGTCAAATACATGGTTGCGAGTGTATGTTTTATTGCATATTTTACACTGAGATTTATCTCGGATATGCTTATCTAGTTTAAAATAAGAGTAAATCACACTTTGCGTCGGTGGTGGTATTGTTGATTCACTTGTCAAAGAGAGTATCCAAGACGAAACACTCAAAAAGTAATGTAAATTGTTGAAATAAATAAAAACACACCCATATGATAACACGTCTAAACGTACGTTGTGATTTATTTAAAATCAGAAATACTAAACAAAACAAGCATCATTCGCATCCGTAAAAAGCATTGATTATTGCGGATGGTAAAATTAATGCAGAAGTTCCGCGATTGCGAATGCAGAAGCGAATATCCGGAACACCCCTTATATATACCCTAAAACATTGCCAGTGGAAATTTCTATAAACTGAAACAAAAATATTGAAATGTTCCTTGAGTTATGTTAATGGACAGACAGGTAGATTAACAGACAGAGAAGTGAAGCATTTTATAATATGTAAGGATTATATCATCATATTCAATGACAAATAAGGCATTATAGAAAACATTTTTCGTCACATAGTGGAAGAATTTGAACCAATAAATTTATAAATTTGTATAATACGGTTCTGTATACAAATATTTGTGATGTGTTTTATTTTAAATGAACTACAAAGTGGATGCCAACAACCAATAAACGCCAACAACTCTATAATAACAAGAAACATTGTTAACTTTTAATGCTGAGAAAACACATTGAAAAATACAAATATTATTGTTTCATAATAATTGAAAATGGTTTTGAAATTATCTCTAAGTACAATTACAAAATAGTGCAATTGTTAAATCATTAAAAACGGTTTTACGGTTGTGTATAGGTCTAATTTTATGTTTTTATGGATCTTAATGAAAATTATGTATATTTTAACCTTGCAACTTTCACTGATCATCTTGAAATGAAGATGATTCAATCAGTTTATGAGACATATTTTGTTTAATTTCATTAGGTATATATCCTAGTATGGTTTGACGATAAAGTAGTTGTTACTCATTTTGTTGAGAAGAGACGTGAGGGGCTGACGTTGAACCAAATTGTGGATCTTTTTTGCCACATTTTTTTTTTTTTATAATGAAAAATAAATATTGGCATCATCGTGTTGTTCCTTTCACTCAAGTTTAATTCAAGTTTAAAATGTACCAAGTAGGAGATATGTAGATCCTAATTTTTTTTCTTGGAAGAAATTATAATGAATATCAAACCAGTAATCATGGCGTCATTTGTAATATCACTTATTGCAGAAAATATGGTCAAGTAATTATTTTAAAATTTATTTCTATAAGTTTAACTATTGATAATTTCTTTTTACTAAGCTCACAGCTCACCTAAAAAAACATCCCCAGTTTCCCATCGAAAGATTTTGCCTCATTAACGATATTAGTCGTTTAAACATAGAAAGCGCGTATCATAAGTTTAAACATAAATTTCAGCGCGTATCATAAATAATAGGTTCAAGTCAAAATAAGAAAAATTATTCATATGAACACTGTTCGGAAAAGAATGTCACTCGATGCTTTCAACCTGAACAGGAAATAACAAAAGGTTACCGGATTCATCACCGGAGATAATCACCTAGGAAAGCATTATATGCAGACTGCGCGGCTAGGAGGAAGAAACATCCACGCACATCATCTTTAACTGCGAATCTCTCAATTACAGCAGATACGGAAAATTCGGAGCATCTCACCCCGAATAAATAAACCTTCAGTAAAATCTTATAAGCAAGCTCCTGGTTATAATTGTCTAGATATGGGAGAAGCCAAACTGAAGTAGCAGGGAAACACCATGGGCCATAAGGTCAAAGTGCAATAGTTTTCATACCCCAAGACTTCTATCTATCTATCTATCTATCTATGCTCGGTAAGCCTTTTGAAAATACGACAGTTTTTCTGAGTACGTTAAATGGAACAATTTTATCTTTAAAAATTGGCAAAGATAAAAAGATTTAAAAAAGAGATGCCGATAAGTAAATAAGTGGGTCGTCGAACATTACCTTTTCTCTTAGCGATGGCATACAAATTTCCGTTTTGATAAACATTACCTCACGCTCTTGGCTATTGGCAACATATGGGAGAAGCGAGTCTCGTCAGGCTGAGGTAGAAGGGGGAGCACAATGGACCACAGGGTCGAAGTGCAATAGTTTTTACCCCGATATTAATCAATCAGATCATTACACTTCGACATTATGGTCCATTGTGGGGAGCATAATGTCGAAGTGTAACTTTTTAGACCCCAAGATGTATCTCTCTATCTATCTACCTCAAGTAGGAGCCAGTGAATTTTCTTAGGAAAGAAAATTGCCAAAAAATTAACAGTTATTTTTCCCGAGTAGTAATAATCGTATTATTTTCAATTTGATATTAATAAATTTTTCCACATTTCGGGAATTTTTTTATAAAAATAGTAAATAAAAGTTTTGTTTAAAAAAATATTCCGCTTGAAATTCAATCATATTAATTAATTTCCTGGGGAAAAATGGACAATTGTTTGAGAATCAACATGTATCAATTAATATAATGCATTTTACTATAATCTATTACAGCAAAAAAAAACAATTTGTGTAATATTATGTATTTACACGCCGAAAGCAATAATTTATGGTTAGATTTCTAGTTTTCGAGATCAGAGGGTCGGTGTAATTTTAATACCCTTTTTGTTCAAATAATATGAGTTTTAATTTTATTTCAATTATTGAAAATGTTGAATGTAATATTTTAATACTAATTCATCTATTTTAATAAGCGGGTACTGGATAATTCATTTATTGTACTTACTATTCGGCTGGTCGAACTATAAGGTTAGTGTTCAGCTACAATCCTCTCCAACCTTGTTGGATTGTGTTGCATGAACTATTAAGGTAGTTTACTCGCTACAGTCAAAGCAAAAAGTATTCAATACAATATGATTAATTTACTTGTTACAACTATGTCAATTGGACATATCTAGTATAACATATTATGTGTTAGTTTTTTAACATTTATGATACAATTGACTATATGTTGTACTATGCAAGAAGTTTTGATAGTGATTATTCAATATATTCGGGTCGCAGTTGCAAATTATTACCATTAAATATCAATAGATTTTAAAATCCGCAAGATGTTTTTTTTAGTTCGTTAATTTCAACTTTATAAGATATTTGTATTTGATAGAATTTGATAGAAAAACTTTTCCAGTTTTATAAAAAATTTTTTTTTTAATAGATGCAAAACATTTAGATTTCTATTATATTTCAAATTCTGAAGAAAAGTGGGTTTACGAGAGCCCTCATATCAGTAAAATAAAATAAAATTGCCTCGTTGATAATTTATTGCACCTATGACAGTATTATTTACTTTAATTTCTAGATAAATCATATGTACGTAAATAGGTATTTTGACTACAAATTAGTCATCATCTGTATGTATTAGTTAATCGTAGTTATTCTCTGGGAATATATGTTACTTGTAGCTAATTAGGTAAAATAGTCACCAAATAAACGTAGAATTCTCATTGGTTACCTTTGATAATTTTCACTATAACTTATTCAGCCATAATTAGTGGTTTAGAATAACTATCATAAATCAATATTTGATTACCAATATTTAACCTATATTATTGATCCAACATTGATGTGACCCTGATGTTGCACGAAATCGCACTGCACAGGACACACTCAATTAACACACAGTATACTTTTTATCCCGATTATACGCTTCCGTGGGATACAAGGAGCCAGTTAGATAGAACACCTTCAGACAACATCCTTTCCTAAGAAATATATAATATAAATTTTACATTAAATTATTCATTATCAATGCGTAGACTGTTTATTTTACTTTTTACACATGCATAGATGTATATATAAATACATAGATGTATGTATATATAAATATACATGGTGGTGTATAATGGTACTATGACCCATGTAAGTTTTTGATGTAATTTTATAATTGATTTGTGCCTTAATGATTTGGTTTTCGAAAAAACGCGTCGGATAAAAGTTATTCGTAATAATGTTCGAAATTTTTTTTCGAAAACCCAATGAATGAGACACAAATCTATTCGTAATCAAGAGTAATTACAAATGTTTGAAGAGAAATTATGGAAAAACTATTCAGTTTATGAAAAACAGTTTCAGTTGATGAAAAAAATTGTTTTTTTATTTTATTCTATTTAAACTTTTTTACTCTTTAAGATTTTAAGGTAGAGACCCTCCCCCTAGCAAGAGACTGGATTTGCCGATTCACCCGTAATGTGTTGGAAGATAGACAGGCAGACATACGGCTAGACAGACAGGCTTACAAACTTATCTATACTCTATTATAGCCTTATCTATAATAATATTATAAAGCTGGAAGTTTGTATGTTTGAACACGCTAATCTCAAAAACTACCAGTTTAATTTGAAAAATTCGATTTTTGCGTTAGGCAGCCCATTTTTTGAGAAAGGTAATAGGTTATAAAAAGTTTTAATTTCATGTTTCTGTGCCGCGTGGCAGCTACGCGGCCTAATCCTAACTTTTAAAGCTAGTACCGATTATATTACCGTAAATTAATACATTAATTCACTGCAACAGAAACGAATAACCTTATACCCAACAAAGGCATTTATAATACGAAAAGATTTTATTAAAAAATATTAATTCTCATTATTTTTAATATAAAAAAAGTACATTATGATGTATACTTGCTGTTGTTTGTAGTACAACATACATCATAATATTCTCTATACAAATAAAATATGTTTTTAATGCGATGGTTGTTACACTACGCGCATCAACGAATTGGAAAATCCTATTCGTATATATTTGTAATTGTTGATGTTCTTTTGTTTGTTCGTACAACAAATCAGACCATAACGAAGATTTTATTACATATTTTTGATACTATTTAGATAAGAGAAAACATAACCAAAGGGATATAGTTTATTACATTTTTCATGTCTGTTTAGTGCCAGGGGTGGCCAACAAATTAATCGCGATCGGCCGGCCGAAGCCAATTTTGGTCGATCGGTCGCGATGTCTTGACAAAAAGTAATTGAAGAATTTGAAAAATAAAGAAATTGTGGAATTATACGTCTCTTTTGAAAAATGATTTGGGTGTGAAAAAATGAAATTATAATTTTACAAACTGATTTAGTCTTACAAACCAGAAAATTCTACGAAAATTCTATACAAACCAGAAACCGAGAGAAATATCCTAATATCACCAAATTTAGCGAATATATTTAGGCTTGTTTCGGATATACATATCTGTGTGAATTCATACTTAAAGTTAACGAAAACTAAACAACGTTCTCTCCTGACTGATTCCCATACTGAAGACTCATTATTATTATCTTTGTCAGGATATACACCTAATTATAATTGCTTGGTTTGATATATGCAAACTCAGTTTTTCCATAAATGTTAAGGCAATAAAATATATGAATCTAAATCTGTCTTTATCTGTGGCTAATTTGAATTAATTTTGAACCGTTAAATAATTATGTTGTTTTTTACGTAGGTGGGTATACAGAGTGTTTCAGTACGAGAAACACTCCCTCGAACTATTGATAGATTTTCAAAAAACAAGTATAAAAATCTTATATCAGTGGTTCATAAGAAAATTTTCCTGACCCCAAGAAATCGCAAAAGTGAAATCTTAAAATCGAATTATCAGTCATACAATAGGTTACAGTAGATACAGATGTATACTCCCGTTCAAAAAAAAAATGAACAGACCTGAAAAGTTAATTTTCTTACATTTCATAAAACTCCTCACTTTTGAAACTCCCTGTATATTATTTATTTAAAAACAAAGATAAGTAGTATATTTTTTAAATGTGAAAAAAGAAATGGAAGTTTTTTGTTTTTTATTTATGTAAACAAAAACATTTACTACAAGAGTAATCAAAATTGTCAGAGACTGATTCGGTTCAGGTCTGTTCAATTTTATTGAACGGAAGTGTATGTACCTACTACCAAATAGTACAACTCAATCGCGACACATTTTTAAGATAAAAAGTAGATCTTAACATAACATAAAAGTTGGCCACCCCTGGAATCGTGTTTAGATTGGTCATTCGATTAATACGCAACAATTCAAGATGTATTGAAACAGTTTTCCAAAAGATGCCCAAATCACAAACGTCCATTTTTATTAGAATAGCTTATATTGATATTTTTAAGCATGACTGCGACTGTACGATTTTTATTTCGTATGTACAAATGAGCTCAGAAAAAAAAGTGGCGCATCTTGGAACAAACCATTTAAATTATTGCCTGTGAATTTCCTGCATATATCTCACGTATATCTGCTGCCGCTACGTTCATTCCCCACCATTTCTTATTCCGTTAACGTGCTTCTCTAATTGGTTACTTTATTTAATTAATATCTAATATCTAATTAACGGTGGGTCAGGTGCAAAAATGTCCAAGGACTTTTCATCTTAGAATTTCATCCTCTATCCACCCTTTCAACAGACTCCATGACTTTTGACTCACCTATATATATATATATATATATAAATATATATATATATATATATATATATATATATATATATATATATATATATATTCTATATGACATCCTGGAGCAATTTTCACCAAACATAGTAACCAGGAGAGTAATACTATCACTTATTGCTCTTGGGGTTGTGGTTGAAAAGGGGTAAAAATAATAGAAAACGACCGATGTATCAGTGTCGAATTTCTCTGAGATGAAAATCTCTCAATGCTGTTTTCTTTTTATTAGCGACCAACATCGAGTTGTCAATCAATATTTAATTCATACTTTTTAGGCATATACCGATGTTTACTATTGATATTCATTACCTTTAAAAAGATGTTTAATTAAAATTGATTTTTTGAGTTCAGTTATTAATTATTAGTTAGTTCTGAATATAGAACTAAAAAAAATCACCAATGACATTCACTTAAAATATGATATGTAGCTATGAACTGGATTAATATAATAACTATATAATATAACTATTAATCGCCTCAATTCCATTTATAAAACAATGAATCGTTAAAAAAGTACACAATCGTAAACAAAATTCTGTACGATATTTTAATTTAATACAGTGGGCCCCCGGTAATCCGACAAACGGTTTGCAGGGTAGTGTCGAACTATTGAATTGGTCGGATTATAGAGTACTACCTAAGACCCACTATAGTTCGGAACAGATTTTCAATTTTTGTACAAGCATTTTGTTTTTTTTTGGGGGTCGGTTTTTTTTGGTAAAAAATTTTTTTGAAGTCGGTTTTTAAAAATTTTCTTTTATTTTCCCATTATGAATGAGTATATCCTTTCCAAAAAAAAAAAAAAATTCGCAGAAATCGGTTATCACATATTAAATGAAGCAATCACAGAGCGCATAGTGTAAGCATTACCTTTTAATGGCTCGCAAACGGTAAAAGAGAGATAGAGCATACTAGAATAGCGACAATCAGAGTTCTCAGTAAGTATAGCAACATCCGCGAAAATTCAAAAATGCCAAAACCAAATAAATAGTACTTTTGTTTTTACACTTGATAACTGTGTCGACCAAACCTTTTAAAATTTGTAATGCTCAATCGCACATTACCACATTGGCCAGAGGAGTAATGTTAGGCCACGCCTCCTTACACTATGCGCTCTATGATTGGTTGAATTTATTAATGTTTAATTAATTATATCTCAAAAACTAAGCGTCAAATCGAAAAACTTTATTAAACTTTTTTGTTTGTTTGCTCTACACCATGGTATAGTTTTCCTGAATGAATTTCAGAACACCTTGTATATGTTTTCGCAGCTTTGGTAGCACGCCATTCTTTCAAACTTTCAGGAATTTGAATGGCAGACTCTAATTTTACTATGCTTATAATTAATAAAACTTCACGAATAACACTGTAAGATACCCAAACAGATTATTATATATTTTCTGATACCAGCTCCCTAACCATGAGTGGTGTTCCGATCAGTAGTCGGGTATGATGGTAGGACGACTCATTTCATGCCAAAGGATATTTAAAACTAAAATGGTGTTAAATCCTTGTTTAAATGATACTTTCTCAATATTGTGTTAATGTATGAGTAATAATAAATAGATTCTAAGAATTTATTGTTTTTAATTTTCAAATTGAAAACATTTAATTATCAAGGAATTAACATATGAATAAATAATAAAATTCTACACAGTGATTTACACATTTGATAAATAAAAATAATATGAGTTGAGATATATTTCTCAACATAATGTGATCAACATATAACTGTTTGTATATTTTGATCAATGAAAATTACCTTATATGTACATAAATACATATACCATGTTATATAATATATCAAATTGAGGGTAATTATATCATTTAAGGTGGAATAATTTATTTTAGGTCCGTATATCTTAGTTGAACATCAATATTTACAAATATTAAATGTTGGAATATCTATATATTAAGTAGACAAAGCCACAAAATTAGAGCTCAGTTTTCAAAATTTTATTATTGCTTTGTACCATATTCATTCGGTTTTCCGAAAAAATCCTTCGGTTAAGACTTGTTCATTATAAATACACTAACAACTTTTATTCGTAAGGCAAACCTAAAAACCGAATGAATTAGGTTCAAACTAACTAAGAAATTTTGAAAAGTGATCGCTACTTTGGTGATCTATAGTACATAGCTATAGTACATGAAAGCTTTAATTAAATCAAGTCCTTAAATCAATATATTTCATAAATTGGAAACTTTTATTCGTTACAGACCATACTTCAGAAAATTCGGAAAAAGCAAAATGTCCAAAGTTTCTTTAAAGTCTTACAATTTGTTAACACTATTAAAATTTATTTTTTAGGTGTAGATTTCGTCATGTAACCAAAATAATTGGGAAAATAATATCTAGTTCATATATAAACATCGTACTTTGTTTTCCGAACTTTATTATCTCCAAAATGTTGAGCGACCGGGAAAACCTTGAAAAGTGTTGAAATTTCAGGGAATTTACACTTTTTGGAATAGTTAGAGAATAACCAAGGAACCAGTACCAAAATGTTTCTATAAATGGTTTTAATTTGATATATCTCTTTATTTCCGCTAATAAAATCGTCAATTGAACATGAATTTTGTGGTTTTTTTTTGGGTACAGTTAACTTTATTTAATAAATTTCATCCAAATTTGAAACAAAAACTATTTTGCGTTCTTTGATTATTTCAAGGCAAGCAAAAAAAAAAATATTGAAAAAATTATATACAATTTTTAATCTTTGATATGAACTAAATTAGTTTATAAAGGAAATTGAACCCAAACAAATGAAAATCAGTGAATCAACTAAGTTATGGCTTAAGGTAGTTCCAACCGCTTTGATTTTATTATAGAATAAATACATATACACACATACACAACACATATGTATATATTCACTATTCATATATACAAATTAATGTAATTTAGAAAAAAAAACAAAATTTTAAACCTTTATACTTCAAAAGTTTTTGAGTTATCGTGCTTATGGTCCGACAGACAGACGGACGGACGAATATGCCGAAGTGAACTGATTAGGTCACTTTATGAACACCTATACAAAAATTTTTTTTCCGGTCAATATTTTCAACCGTTGCAAAGGCGGGACTAAACTTAATATTAACTAAACTTAATATATTATTGTAATATTATATTATTGTAACTAGGTATAAAAACTCCAGTTTGTTTGATGATTTGACGGAAAGTTTCCAGATACACCCACTTTTCAATGATTTTGATGCAACTCTTTATTTCTTGAAAATAGTTAATTTGCCTAGGATGCCATTTCTTTTTCCGTCAGAATAGTAAGTGTATTTTCTTCACAGTCAGAGAAAATTATTGCCAATGGCTCTTCGTTTAAAGTAAAAAATCTTTAATTTTCTACAGAATCATTAACTGATTCTAGTGTTGTGATACAATCACCACTTAATCTAACTTTCGTACTACATAATTGTGAGATTATCACAATCTCACATGTTCACCTTGTTATTGATTCACATCTCAAAATAGAAATTGAAAGTGGCACAAAATATTAATGTATTTGTGATATAATTATTATATTTTTTTAATATAAATAAATTCTATATTTAAAAAAATTAAATAAAAAATATTAAAAACCGTCATTTAAATTGTTTTCTTGAATATTCTCTATCGGATGCTCTCTGTCCAAAAGAAATTTTACCTGTAAATAAGGATATGAATTAGGATATGTATTAATATAATTTAGGTGATTAATAGGTCATTGAAAATGCGCAAAATGGCTTTTTCGCATGTTCGGTTACCTATGTTAGACCTATTACGTTTTTACGACTTTATTCATGATCCAAATTATAAACAGGTCATCAGTTTTATGACGTTAATCTTCATTTTATGACTTTTATGCTCTATTAATGAACTAAAAAGGTTACATTCACGAAAAAAAAAAGATGATTTACAGACTATGGGTAGGGTGCGCAACGAAATGGGCATCTGACGGCCGCATTAAATCCTGCTCTATAATCGTTGAATAAATAGCAAATTTTTATAAATTAAAGAAATATTAATCAGAACATTCGATTAATATCTATACCGATCAGAACATTTCTGATCTGTTAAAAAGACAAGTGACTGTCAAAAAAAGTTGGCTGTCAAAAGTAAAAATAATCATATTTTAAAAATTTCTTTGAACATTAGCTGAAATATAAAGATTATTAAAATAATCAAAGTGAACCATTATCTAAATTTGCTGTATAAAAACCCCACAGAATTAGATGCATACAAAAGTATCTACATACACAGATTAGGAAAACAGATAATGATTTTACACAATGGCCCAATTCAAAAAATCTGATAAAATAAAAATAAAATTAAACCATTTTCAAAAATATTTAATACCTGAATATCAAGGTTAGCTTCGATCAATACCCTCACCTTATTGACAAAAACAACACCGCATGGTCAGAAATGGTTACCGACAATAAATGGGTTGGAGTTTTCTATTAATTGGTCAGTCAACTCAAATAATCCAAGTACTACTTCAGTCAGATCATTTTTTAATATTATTGTGAGACATGCACCAAATTAGAAACGAGAAACAAATATGTGACTCCATATCACAGAGATAGTTACGATTAGGTAATTCATACTGATGATGACTACCTTGTAGTCGAAATACGTATTTATAAAATACAAATAATTGAAATATAATTAGTTGAAATGTGATTGTGATTTATAGGTATTATTTATAATTTCTAAATTCTCAATTATTTAAAAACGTTTGGTTTCAAATTTGTTATTATAAAAATGTCCTTTTAATAATTTTCAAAGATGAACTTCATCATTCAAACTGAATTTGAAGCAATATATCATAATATATATATTATTTCAACCTTAAGCGATTCACAAAGGCCAAAAATTGGATTGTTTCGTAAACGAATATTTACTATAATTCATATAATTAATCCGATATCAAGTTGATATGATTTTAAAAATTATTTAAACACAGAAAGAGGTCCAAAGAGTAATTTGGTTTCTTTGTTATTCTCCTGATTGTGATGCCAAAAGTATTTTAATAGTTAATTTAATTGTGACAGGGCCATGTGGACGGAAGGAGAATCACCCTATCTCACGAAAGGAATCGTCTGGTATACAGACGGATCTAATACTGAAAAAGGGATCGGGGCGTGAATCTACGGTGAGAGACCTAAAGCAAACATAAGCCTCAACTTGCGGAAATATGCCACGGTCTTTCAAGCAGAAGTCTACGTCATACTGACTTGTGTCAAGCTGCCTTAATAGCCTTGCCTGGAGCTGAGGTCACCTCAATGATAGTCAAGGATTGTCCGGAGGATCTTCTGGAGCTGACAAAACGGAACAATGTTAAATTGATCCGAGTGCCGGGTCACAGTGGTTTTGAAGGAAACGAGAAAGCAGATATCTTAGCAAAGAAGGGAGTCGGAATACCCTTCATTGGCTCAGAGCCTATTTTAGGAATTCCAAGGACTGCATGTAAACAGGTGATCAACACTGGGAAAAAGTACTGCGGCAGGATCTCAGAAAGGTACTGCTTCAGAGTGCAACCAAGAGGCTATCTCTCGATGCCCTGAGGCTGACCAGGACACAACTGCGGAGAGTTACCGGATTCATTACCGGACATTATCCCCTGCGGGAGCATCTGCACACAATGGGACTCCATAACGGGTTCAATATTTGCAGATTATGTGGCGAGGAGGATGTAAAAACCAGCCACATTATCTTTGATTACGAACCTCTAGGTTACAGCAGATACAGGATATTTGGTGCATCTCAACCCGAATATATGAACCTTCAGGAACACCTGATAAGCAAGCTCCTGGCTATTGCCAGCATATGGGAGAAGCGAATCTCGTCGGACTGAAGGAGAAGGGGAAGCACAATGAACCATAAGGTCGAAGTGCTATACTTTTTAGACCCCAAGATGTAATATTACTTTTTTATTTATTTAGAATATTTAATACCAAATTAAATGATTATTTTGACCACAGCGTGCGCTGCAGTCGATTCGGTTATCTCCACCATATACTTTGCACCCTGCCAATATTGATGTTTTAAATTTCGACTCGTGATATATATTCTTATATAGTCTGCAGTTTTAAAGTTGAGATTGTACCATTGATTTTTCAACAGATAATTTTCTCCTTATTAATGGTATTTAATAAATAAAACTTGATATATTTGAACAAACATGTGCAATACAAATGAATAATAAAATGAACTTAAAAAAAAAACAGAAATAAAATACAATCAGTATCATATGACCATTTTGATTTATTTACATAAATGATAATCAGAATACAGAATATGGAAGTCATAGGATGGACTTCGAACCACCAGTCAAAGGCTATTCTAATTATTAATGATAAATGGTATTGTAATGAATAATAAATATTTATTATTTGATATTTTATATTCTAAAAATAATGTTAATAAAATGTATTTTGTGTCATTTAACAAACAAAAAAAGTGCCATTGACTTTATTTTATCACAGGGTGTTATCAAAAAAGTGTGTTAGACATAGATTGATTTTGTAGAATCGTATACAAAGAGAAAAATATATGTCACAAGTTAAAGCAAAAAACCAGAAGGTATCAGTTTTGTTCCCCAACTTAAAAACGATTCTATTTTCAGGAAAAAAGTGAAGATACTTGAAAATTTTTTTTGAGTTCCTTGCTATTCTTCTCCTGCATTCAAAGCGTTATGATTTCGGACCTATTTGTCGTATAGAGTGAAAACACATCTTTTATGACATTCAATATAAAAAAAAAAGTTAAAATAACAACTGATTTAATTGCTTAACACCCGGTATAAACTGAATTTATGAAAAATGGTGTCAAACAAAAGTTGTTTATTTAAAAAAAAGGAGATTTTTTGTCTAAATTTTTAAATCTTTTACGGTTTCAAAGATAAACAATTTTGCCCATTTTGTCCAAAAATGGTCCGATTTTGCCCATTCACGAACTTGATCTTACTTTGTAGTTATAGAACATACATACATTTCAGCTCGCTATCTCTTTTCGTTTATGAGTTATCTTGTTCTCGGGTGGACAGGCTATTTTGCGGAAACGAACTAATCAGATCATTTTATGAACACCTACACCAAAATTTTCTACTGCGATCAATTTTTTCAACCGTTGCAAAGAACCGGTTTTTATACCGGGTAAAAGAAGTATTTCATAAATTCCTGTACTGAATTAATTTTTGTAAGATTAAAACACTTAACACAAAATAAAATTATATCTCAGGATCCGAACATGTCATGTAAAATTATTCTAATCAATAGGTTGGTCTATTTAGCCAAACAGATTTGTAGAAAAACTAAAAATCTTGAAGTATTTCCGTAGTATATATTTGTCATCTTTGCTCAAATCTTTCTCTTCTAAGAAACTGAATTCGTGGACTGTTGACCGCGGTTGTCAGATGAAAATAATTGTAGTTGCCAATAATATTTCATGGTGAAAGTTATTTATGTAACACTGGGAAAACTTTTTTATTTTGAATATTCAGAAACTCTAAGGGTGCTATTTTTATATCTGTTATATCTGACAACATTCTAAACCTGAGGAAATATTTCCCTCTATAGGTATGCCCTCCTTCATCCTCAAAATGTCCGAGCGTTCTAAGGCGTTATATCCACTTGGAACTTGGAGGTTACGGGTTCGAATCCCGACATCGGCAGTTTGTGAATTATTAAGAAAAAAAAGGGTGGATAAATGACTAAACTGTCGGCGTATGGACAAGAACGAAGTAACCAGCTATGCTTGTGAAGGCTTTCTGCAGTTTCCTTCACGAACTCCAGATGAATATCGGCATTGTTCCTATCAGAGTCGGTAGCAGCTGCATATCCTACCAATTCCTAGCCTGCACACAAAAATTCCTTCCACTCCACTTACATCCTCACATCCTTAGTGATATCCTTAATATATCTATCTAAGCCCTCCTGAGATTTCTTGGTATAAAAAGTAATATAAATTTTAAATGCTAAAATATGTTTAAAATGGATTTTTTAGTGAACATAAAGAAGTCTAAGAAAAATTCTAGGTGTTGTATAAATTTAACTACCAAATGTATGGTGCTATTATCGTGACAAATTGAAATATTCTGATATGTGTTGAAAAATTGGTCGTATAAATTCATGAACGATACATCTGATACAAAAATGTTTTTATAATTAAATTAAAATAATCATACTTTTAAAATCTGTAATAAAATATATTTAAAATGTTGTATTCATTTTTAGAATTCAGTAACTTATAATAGTGAAACGGTTTTAAAGAAAAAAATTCGTTAGGTAGGAGTTGCGTCAACTTAGCGAATTTCCTTAGAATACATAAATTTTAGTATTTTCAAGGCCAATTTTATTAATAAATGGCATAAGTCAAGCGGAAAAGGAGGTGGGGCAAAGAGAAAGAAGAAAAAACAATATATAAAATATCTCTCTCAATATTAGAACAATCGAAAAATGTATGAAGAGTAAAATTGTAAAAAATGCAATTCACTACCCGATCATTTTTCTCAAACTCTAATATGAACAGAGATATTTAGAATTTTAACTTTAAATCTCAAATTGTAAATATTTTTGTAAATATTAGTGTAAAGAAAAAATAATGGAGAACAAAATTATAGCAACACTAATTTACTACAACTTTACTTCTTATAAATTTTTTGATTTTTCGAATATTAAGGGAGATTGTCAAATTTTGTGTTTCCCCCTTTCTATCAACCCCATAGATATATATGTATAGATGGACATTTAAAGAAATATTTGCGAAATTTTGACTTCGTATATTTTCGTGTATTTTCGAAGAAAATGCAAAAGATCTAATTGCGTGGCACGATGCATAAATAACTACAATCGAACGAAATTAGAGCAGAAACAGTATTTCAAATCACTTACTCTTTTTATTTGTTGTGTTGTAATTATTGAATTGTTTCAAATTAGTTGATTCTTCATATAAAAAGGCTTTGGAGGAAACCATCGTCAAAAATTGCTGTAGCACAATAAAATTCTTTAATAACTATTTTTAGATGGTAAATGGTTAACATGAGATAATAGTTATTTTATTACTAATGCTTTTTACAGCACAATCATATTTCATTGAAATATACGATTATTGACACAAAAACGCCGTTGCTTAATATTTATTGTAAAAATACTAAAATACTAACTAAATAAAATACTAACTAAATACTATGATTGCAATTTACTGATAAGTAAGATTACAAAAAAGTTATTTAATGTGTTCAAAAGTCCTGAAAATTAGTTCCCCTCGAATAGAATTTATTTATGTTAATAGAGGTCAGTATCAAATTTAGTCAGTAACCAATTATGCACAAAAATGGACTTTTGCAAAATTTACGCAGGGTTAACAGTTCTCGAGATATATACGACTGAGAAATGTTGGGCGTAACGAAGCCTTAGACTGTTAAACTGCAATTGATTATAATACAATAATTTGGTACCACTTTTAAAAACCAGTTTAACAGTTTAAGGCTTCGTTACGCCCCACATTTCTCAGTCGTATATATCTCGAGAACTATTGATCCTGCGTAAATTTAGCAAAAGGCGTTTTTTGTGCATAATTGATTACTGACTAAATTTGATACTGACCTCTATTAACATAAATTGGGTCAACTTTAGTGATTGAAGTAAATGTCATCCACTTATACGACTGAGAACTGTCAAACAGACATATAGTCAAACATAAGAAACAATTGAAAAAGCCAACGGAATAGACCATTTTAATGAATTGAATAAAATGAATTTAACAGAGTAATTTTCTCCATTTTTTATTTTATTATATTTTTGAGAGCTTCGTGTGAAGCTTTAAAGACAGTAATATTTATAATTATTGCACGCTTTTGATTTGTTTCGTAATTTATAATTTTACGAAAACTATTACTAATAAACTCAAAACGTATCTCATTATATGAACCCTCAATATAAATAAAAGTATTACACACTTTCAACAGTTTTTTTTTATTTTTGTGTATTTTGAACTTTAAACTTTATTCAGTGTATAATTAAAAGAACGTTGCTTTTTTTTTTAAATAAAAAAATTCGACATGCAAGTGTTAACTGATATATGCATGTAATTTAAAAAGTAATTTACGAAGTGCTAAAAAAATTAATTAATAAAAGAAAAACCGCTTGGAATTAACTTTAAATGTTGTCATAAATTAATTTATATTGAAGGTCAATGAACAGTTACCATCAAAATTTGCTGAGGCATAAGGATTCAGAGAAACTTAATCCATTTGGTCAGAATCTTTGAGACAATATAATAAAGATAATGAATGGTAAGGAAGACGTCGTGTGAAAAGGTTGGGAATTAATAGGTTTTGGGAAAGGAAAATAGGCAACTGTTTTACTTATAAATATCTAATTTTTTTTACCCGGTATATATGATATATACAAGGGTAAATGAAGTTTAGTCCAGACTGTGTATCGGTTGAAAATATTGATTGAAGAAAAAAATTTTTGGTATACGTGTTCTTAAATTGAATGAACTAATGCATTTCCGCATGTCCGACCGTCCGTCCGTCAAACTACCGGTCCGTCAACACGATAACTCATAAACGAAAACAGCTGAAAAGTAATGTCAAGTTCGTGAATGGGCAAAATCGGACCATGCTTCCTCTCGCCAAGAGGGGAAATTCCACCTTTGAAACCATAACAGATAGAAAACATTTTAAAAACAAAAATGATCCTTTTTTAAAAATATACAACTTTTGTTTGAAACTTTTTATCATTAACTAAGTATATTATGGGTATTTAAACAATTAACTAAGTTAGTTGTTATTTTCACTTTTTTAAAGCTAATTTTTATTTCGATTCGTTTACTAGTTAAGCGTCGTAAATAATTAAATTTTACATATTACAGGTTTCAAATTAATAAGTCAAAATTCTAATAAGTGAATTGGATTTCGTCTGACTCGAAATTGGTAATTTTAGTCGAATCGAAATGAAATTTGGTATATGACTAGTTTGCGGTATTTAAAAGCGAAACACAAAACTTTGAACATCTCTCTCTTTTAATATTTTTAAAACGCAAAAGTAAATAATTAGTGAAGTTATAGATATTAAATTTTATAATAATTTATCTCCTGAGCATATTTGCAATTTTTTCTTCTGATACTCTCCGGAGCCACGGGGCTCCCCATAATAAAGTGAGAGAAAGTAAGCAAGGTATGTTTTGAAGTAAGACGGAACGATGTTTCAATATAGGCTGCCTACCAATGCATCATTATTAATATATAATTTTTTGGCAGACGATGATTCAAAATAATTATTTTTAAAAACAGCATTATGGGATCGCGTTCTGCTGCCCCTATTTCGAACTTATCAAACTCGGTAGAATGTTTCGCGGTATAATGGCGTTGGAAATTAATTCTTTTTAAACAAATAAACGTTTTACCACAAAATAGGCAAATTACCTCTTTACCAGTTTTGTTAAATATATCAAAACGATGCTCCCACTCGTTGATGCTAAAAAATATCCTCCTTTTCTTCGCAGACGCCGCCGCATCTCCAGTGCTGAACTTATCCAAGACTGCTTGCGATGTATTCTCAAGACTGCTTGCGATGTATTCTCAAGACTGGTGGCGATGTATTCTCTACAAAAGAAATTATGCGAAAAATAATTTTCAATAGCACGAATAGTACTTTTTACTTTTTTAATTCAAAGTAGACTAAATCAAAACAACTCAGTCAGGTTGAGTAAGCTGTCATAAAATTCCCACTTTATGTAAAATTTAACCATTTAGAAATTAGTAACAAATTAACCCCCACCCACCCAGCTTTATCATTGGCATGTTTATTGTATCCAGTGTCATCAAATTTCCATGACATTATACCAAGAAAAAATAATTAAATCAGGTAAATAAATGTTTATTAGTTCTCCGATATGAATAGTTTTCGCAAATTATTCGGAATTTCCAAAAACCTAATTCTAAAATCTAAACTAAAGCTAAACCATCAAAAAATTTACAAGCGGTTTACAATTGTCAAGCGGTAAACGTAAAAGATCAAAAGATTTATATTTTATTCATACACAAATATATTAAACAGGTATATTTTATGCCCAAAATTCCAGAGTATGTATTCAATGTATTGTATGTATTGTATAGTCAATTGTTACTTTGTATAATTATAATAGATAGTGACCATAAAAAAGGGTTGGTATTATTATATTTTTTTCAGAAAATGTTTTAATTAAAAAAAGAAAATAATAATAATTGGTAGGTACCCTGTATTTACTCTGTCACTCAGAGCTTGTAAAGTCAAACCCTGCCCACCTATGCCTTACATTGCTACAACGTGACGAATTTTCTCTTTAATTTCAAATGGTGCTACATATGTAATAAATTTGAGGTTGGTTTGTTACACAGTTTAATAAAATTATGGCAACGTATTTTTTATGATACATCCTGTATAATAACATTGGACAAATTATTATTGCAAATGTCAAATAATAATTGTCAAGAAATTTGAAAACAAAAATAAATAAAAAATAAATACGATCATGTTCATAGATAAAAATTATTACAAGTACAACAAACGATCTACCTACCTACCTCACATACTTAATTAATTTAAAAAGATATTTATTTATAAAAAAAAGTAAAACAAACTGTTAAATATTTGTTTACTTAATATATAAAAAAAATAAAGGAAAAAAATGAAATAGAGACATTATTAAAATAAGTAGATACTGCACAGTATAGAAAAAAAATTAAGTATAATGGGCAGTAAATTAACTTATCAGATTAGCCACTAATTATTTTAGTATTTTACCCGTGTGAATTTATTTGTAAGCTATGCAACAGTGGCGGTATTTTAATTCTTTTTTTCAATTCTATTTCAATACTTTAGTTTCGGCATTTAGTGGAATAACATGGATTTAGTGGATTAACCGGGTTTTATCAAGTTGGCTTGTAAGTAGTGAGGCTGCGTGAGACGAGAAAAACGAGACGGGGCTAGACGAAAATGTGAATACGGGTTTTTAATAGATATTCGAGAGACAGAGAATAGTACTCCTCTTTCAATCTCTATAAATTTTTTAATCTGTAAAAATATGCTAATCACAAAACATCAAATTATTTTGGGTGGTAATATTCTCTATTGTTTCAAATTAAAATACAAAAAATTAAATAAATTAGAAAAATATGCACTTTATATAAATAGAAAAAGATTTTACATAAGTACAAAAATTAATTAAAAAAGAAAATTTTTTTTTTCAAGAAAACCTTGAACTGTAAAAACGAGACGACACGAGATGAAAGAAAACTTTTAGAATTGTCAATACAGTAAAGAGACATGCTACTCTCGTATCGCGGCATCACTACTTTTAAGTACAGCAGAAATTATCTGGATTAATTGAATTATACCTTTGATTATATGAAATCCGACCAAAACTCTCGATTTTCTTTACTAAAAGTCTTGCTTTTATACAAGCTTTTATTTAACTTGCAATGTATGCATGTATGTATGTTCGATGTACGACAATATTCGGCAAGGGGAAAGGGGGATTTAGAGAGAAGGGGAAACACAAAATATAATATATCTCTCTTAATATTGAAAAAATCGGAAAACACATAAGAAGTAAAGTTCTAGAAAATTAGTTTTACTATAAAAAGCTTGTTTTTAAATATGTTTTAATAGAAACTTATTTAAAACTACTCTTTCGTTTCTCGTTTCGTTTTAACTTTGGATAATTTGAATTCTACAATACATATAATTTACTAACAAGCGAAGTGAAATCCTCGCCTATTCGTTAAATATGCTACTCGAAATATTTTATTCTACACTTAAATTTAGGAGACACGTTTTTTTTATCTGTGGAAAAACATGTTAAAGGCGTGAAATCGTCCCTGAAAGTTGATGGTAAAAATAAATTTCAGTTCATATAACTTTTGTTTAATAGATCGTTGGATATTTTGCCAAAAGAACTATTCATTATTTTTCAGTCGTTGATCCCACATTTGAATATATTCAAATATTTGAAACTTCAGAATGATGGCTCTTTTTACCATCAATTTGGTAAGATGATTTCATCCCTTAAATATGGTTTTCCTTAGATAAAATAAAACTCCTTTTGAATGTAGAATAAAACACTTGTTACCTACTTCTAATTGTCATAACGATTTAAAACTTGGATTCTTAAAAGTTTTGACAAAGGGTACTATATACAGTGATCTACTGCCTTTTTAAAACGATCAAAATTAGTGTTAACAAAGTGAATTAGTGATGAAAACTAGTATTTACTCACTGCCAAAATGTAACATTTACATTCACTAAAAGAAAATACACAGGCCATATTGATTAATCATCAGCTTCTTGTTTTAGAAGTCACTTTAAAATCGTTAAATTATAGCTACAAAACAGTAAAATAAATTTTACTCTTCAATCAACCTCCATAAAAACTTTGATAATAGTTTATAGTTTATGGAGTTTAATTAACATGTTTAATTTTTACGTCCAATTTCGCCACTTTATAGTCACATCACAATGGACCTTATGGTCGAAGTGTGTCCCGTCCAGGACCGCCTCTACAATCTATCTATATATCTAACCTCCATAAAAACTTTGATAATAGTTTATAGTTTATAGAATTTAATTTATATTTTTAATTTTTACGTTAAATTCCGCCACTGTGGTCATATTAATACCATTGTAGAAATAAAAACACAAAATATAAGTAATAATAATGTAATAATGTTAAACATGGCTTTCACTTTAGTGGTTTTTTTTCTTCATAAAAATATATAATATAAAACTCTCATTCCATCTATTTCATATACAATTATTTATTAAAGTATTATTATTTAGTATCTTAAGAGTATAGACCAGTCATTAGATAAGTCTTTTATAAGGAAGACTTTCATATAGCACGTTGGGACAATTGATTGATCTTTCACGTAATGGGGTGCCTTGATGATTATTTTTTTTAAATAAAATATATGCTGTTTTTTTTTTTAATTTTAAAATGTTTTCTTTCTATATCATTTCATTTGAAATAGTATTTAACATAATATAATTACTATAATAGACCCATCTAACTATAATTAAAACAAAATATAAACTAGTTTGGAGGATAAATTTTTATGTAACCAAACTTATTTTGTTTCAAATGATCTGTAAGAATAATTTGAATGAGAAGAAATATATTTTTGCATAATATCTAATTCATTTATGGTTGTCTTTGAAACAACGTAACATCTTTGTCTTTAAAATAAGGTATATAAATTACAATAAATAGGAATATACAATATCTGTTTATTTAACAAAAATACTTAAAAACAACGATCACAAGTTTTGTTTTTAGTAGAGATTGAAAGATTAGAACTTTACTATTTTTTGTTGCTTCACAAAGTTGAAGACGTTTATTTCCCAAACTTATTTTGTTTGAAATGATTTATAGGAATAATTTGTATGAGAAGAAGTATATTTTAGCATAATATGTAGCTCATTTAGAAAAAATGGGTACACAGGCTCTAATTGTTAATCTTCTTTAATATGTGATCAAGCTGAAATTGACAATACCATAATATGGTACTAAAACTAGTAATAGCGGCTTTATTTTTTCAAAATTTTATAATCAATTTGGGCCTTATACAAAAGTTTTTGAAAATGGAATGGATTTGACACAAATCAACTATACAATTTTGCAAATATAACACCACTTCTTCTGTACCAATCTAAATGATGCAATTATTCGAAAATATTTTCCAAAATAGAAAAGTGGTAGATATCGAAGCGTTAATAAATATTGGTAGAACAAGACCAGTTGTTTTGAGAAACCAGAACTTCTACAATTGCCTACCTTAGAAAGGTCTAGAATATTGTCACGAAATAGCAAAGGTCAACTTTACAGGACAATGATTAAAACTATTATAAAGTATGAATTGAAAGCATATACAATGAACACGCAAGGGTTGGAAGCTTTACTGATATGGGAAAAAGGGATACTATGGACCAGTGAACGAACTTCATATTCGGAGAATAATAACCAACAATATACTACAAGAACACTATGGAGATAATTATATTGTAGCAGATATTAGAGCTGGTAAGTTGAGATGGGCTAGCCATCGGGAAAGAATGAGGGATAGTATAAAATGTAAGAAAATGCTTAGAGGCAAATTATATGGAGGTCAGAAGGTAGAGAGGGTTAGAAAGACAAGGGGTGGAAACGGAGAGCAGGTGAACTGCATGGGCAAGGATAATTCGAGAAACCAGGATCTTACAGAGAGTGCACCGCCATTTGCTATTACTATTATGTACTAAATTTATTATGTACTAAATATGGAAAATTAGAATAATTTTTTTAATCTTACAAAATGCAAACAACTATTAGTAGGCACTGCTTTTTGTGTACAAAGCAGTGCAGTACAAAGCCTCCCTCACTTTTAGAATTGTTATATGAAATTTACTTTTTTGCTTTTTAATGCGTTATCTATTAAATAAATGCATTTGCTTGTTTGTTTGTTTTATGTTTTTTATTTGAAAAATATAATTATATTTTTGCTGTAATGACTGGTCTAGCTAGTACAGTCGGACCCAATGATGGGAGAGTCAAGTCAGTCTCTCACATACTACACAGAACATTCCAATTCATATAAATAAAATCATATTGTATGAGTCATACATTTAATTCCATATATAAAAAAATAAATACAAGTTTTAATTTAAAACCCACAGATATTATAGTTTCGTTTATATATATATATATATATATATATATATATATATATATATATATATGTTGCAGATGGATTTCGAATCCGCTATTTTACAAAACCGCTAGTTGTTTTACATAACAACACCGTTATGTAAAACAACTGAACGACGTTTAGCTGTTTTACATAATTACTGAACTTTAACACGTCATATTGCTTAAACGTTTTGCGTTTATCAATGCAGCGGGTAAACGATTAGACGTTATGTGAAACAGCGTGAAATGAAACGTCAGATTGTAGATTTTAGTTAATATTATTATTATTATTATTATTATAAATATTACTATTTATATTACCTAGCAGTCTATATTGTTTAAGTCTTAAATTCATAGCTTAGAATTATTGTAGACGGGCTACTGGAATTCCTATTACTAAAAGTCCTTTTTCCTAACAAATTCTATATATTTTAGATATAGAGTCAAAAATTATTTAAATTAAATAAGGTAACTATTACAACCGAGTACTACAATCTTTCACTTCATCGGTCATACCCCGAGTTGGTCGGGTTTGTGTGTTTTTGGGCCCAGCAATAAAAGGCATTCTATATATTTGAGTTAAAGTGTCAACAATTATTGAAATTAAATAAGGTAACTATTACAACCAAGTACTACAATCTTTCACTTCATCGGTCATACCACGAGTTGGTCGGATTTTGCGTGTTTTTGGGCCCCGCACTAAAAGGATGACTACAGATAAGCTATTCTGCATTACGTCTAAACGTAGGTAGCAGTTTTGCAAAAAAGTATCGCAATGACGATCTAGCTGAACGTCGTTCAGTTGTTTAACAGAACGGAATTGTTTTTATAGAACGGAGTTGTTATTTAAAACAGCTAGCGGTTTTGTAAAACAGCGGATTCGACAATCCATCTGCGACATATACACATTATACACACACATTTATACATTTTATTAATTTTTATTACTTAAGTCAAATGGACGTTAAGTTGGTTTGCTTTAAATGTACAGATTTATCGGAAAAGGATATGCTATCGATATAGGGCGGTCGATTAGAGTTTTAGCCGATTAGAGATTAGCGGCTATCCAGGATGAGAAATACTCCGACTTAAACCGTTTGTATCTGTTCAAGTATAACAAAAGTGCTGACACCAGTAAAATTTAGAGATGAAGGTAAATCTTTTCACAAGAAGAGGTGAAATTTTGTATGTGTGTTCTAGAGCTAAAAAGTAAGATCAAGTTCGTGAATGGGCAAAATCGAACCATGTTTGCCACAGAAAGCAAAAGTGATTGTTTTTTAAATTTCAGTAGTGCTAACATTCATACAAATTTGAGATTAATATTGCAGCTGTAATACAAGATCATTCACTGCTCGCAAAAAAATGCATTTTAATAAGCGAGTCTACTTTTACTCACATCAATATGGTAATTTATTACGACAAATTCGTGTACTTCGAACGGAACCTGTCAATAAAGTCATTGAATATTTTTATAAATAAAGTAATTCTACAGATATTACTATTTAAGGCACGAATATGTGTGCATTTCAAAGTGGACACTAGCCAGTTATGAGTATGCAAAGCATCGATGAGTGAATTTTTAGTGTGCGGTTGATCTAGATGGATCCTAGATTTATTCGACGTTCTCGGCAGTAGGTTTAATTCTTTTCACCTCCGTTTTATGGTCTATGAAATCGAACTACACTCGTTCGGCTTCGAATATTACATATACGTTACGGATAAAATTGAATAATCGGTTTATATTATGATACTAAATAAAACCTATTTTGGTAAAATGGAAACCCGACTTCAAAAATTTTTTAACACATTTTTTTTTATCAGTTTTTATTTTATTTTTAGTGCATTTTTTTATAACAGATTTTCAATTTTTTTTACAAGCATCTTGTTTTTTTTTGTAAAAAAATTTTTTTTGGGGTCGGATTTTTTTTTGTAAAAAATTTTTTTGAAGTCGGTTTTTTAAAAAAATTTCTTATTTTCCCATTATGAATGTGTATATCCTTTAAAAAAAAAAATTTCGCAGAAATCTGTGATCACATATAAAATGAGGGTTTTCCTTGATTTCCAGGGGATCCCTTCATCAGAATGCGATTTGGTGACAATGGGATCGGAAATCAAACTCTTTAAAACAAAAAAGAAAAATTCAAAATCGGTTAATAAATGACGGAGTTCTGAGGTAACAAACATAAAAAAAAAAGTACAGCCGAATTGAGAACCATCCTTCTTTTTGAAGTCGGGTTAAAAAATAAAAAGATCAACGTGAATAACTTTAAGAATTACTCACTAAAACCGGTAATTATTATAATGCACAACCATTTTCGGTAAATGTAAGGAAAAATATAAGTTGCTTAAATACCCGATAAGACTAATTTTACAGATGTTTCAGCTGAAATTGCGGCAAACATTATTTGTCTTTAAATTAATTGTATCTTTATGGTTTCAAAGTTGAAACCATAAAGTTGTAAAGTTGTATTTTCCCTCTGACGCATAGGCGCGCAGTATGATTTTGCCCATTCAAACTCTCTATATTGCTCTAAAACTTCAAATTTTGTATTCAAACTGAGTTGATCCAATGGCATACTGGCCGGTTACTTATTCAAATTTTGAATTCAACTAGCCACTCTATTGGTTACTATTTTAATTCGATCGGAATGATGTTTGATTCAAGAGGAGCTTGTGCTATTTGAAGGACCAAGTTCATTAAAGGGAAAAATCAGATAAGGGAAAAGGGAGGGTCAAAATGGGAGAGAAAACTGGCATACTGCGCAGACATAATGCCTTAGACCACTCGCCCACTTGGACTGGTAATTATAGTAAACTTGATTACAACTTTACTCCTTATACATTTTTCGATTGTTCCAATATTAAGAGAGATATTTTATATTTTGTGTTTTCTTCTATCTTTATGCCTATCTTTATGAGTGATTTATGTATTCTAATGAAATTCGCAGCTCCTGTGACGCAGTTGACGCAGCTCCTTCGTAGCGCCTTTTTTTTTTATTTTCAACCATGACCAATTTTGATTAATTTCTGATATGATTTGAGATTTAAAACTTAATTAAAACTTCCGGAAATGAGGTTCTACCTATTGATGAACCCCGCCTGTAGCAATATTTATAAGAAATTGTTTGCACAGCACCATAATATTCTAACAGGCGTCATTAAATCGTGTTGTGTTTGTGGAGCACACATAATAAGCTATACGAGTATGTTATGAAAACAACATATTTATTATATTTATTTATATTACAAGTTTAAATAAATACAAAACACCTACGCTAATTATTGCAGATAATTTATTGTAAAAAAATATTTTCGAATAAACGTAATTATATATCTAAAAGAATAATTTTTTTACTCAGTTTAGTGGGAAAATTGTAGAAACCTATTTTTTAAGAATCGTTTTTAATTCAAATATAATATTTATCTTTATGTATTTTTTGTGTTCTATATATAGACATGAATTACATTTAATTAATGTATACGACAAAAGACACGATTAATTATATACACAATTTCATTAAACTGATTTTTCTTGTTGTTTTTGATTATTATTCATATTGATGTTTGTTTAATACAACGTGTGAGAAACTGATTGAATAATGCAAAAATAAAACCTATTTTTACAAAATGGAAACCCGACTTCAAAAATCAAATATTCTATAACAAAAAATGCACTAAAAAGTAAAAAAATAATTGCATATTCTTGTGCCAATTTTAGTTCACCTAAGCAAAATTTCGAGTCGGTGTCAGCATAGAGAAATTCACATAACTTTTGGACAACAATAAATGTACATATATATTTAAAAAATTTTGCTTAGGTGAACTAAAATTGGCACAAGAATATGCAATTATTTTTTTACTTTTTAGTGCATTTTTTGTTATAGAATATTTGATTTTTGAAGTCGGGTTTCCATTTTGTCAAAATAGGTTTTATTTCTCGCTTTTTAGTGACTTTGAAGTTCTATAACTTATTTTATTTGTATAAATATGGACCAACTAAACGACCTACTAACTTTTAGTGCATTTCTTTATAACACATTTTTTTTTATCCGTTGTTTTTTTTTTTAATTTTTAGTACATTTTTTCATAACAGATTTTCAAGTTTTTTTACATGCATTTTGTTTTTTTTTTGTAAAAATTTTTTTTTTTGGGGTCGGTTTTTTTTTTTATTTTTTTAAGTCGGTTTTTAAAAAAATTTTCTCATTTTCCCATTATGAATGAGTTTACTCTTTAAAAAAAAGTTTCGCAGAAATCGGTTATCACATACAAAATGAGGATTTTCCTTGATTTCCCGGGGATCCCCTCATCAGAATGCGATTAGGTACCAATGGGACCAATGGAAAACCAAACCCTTTAAAACAAAAATTCAAAATCGGTTCATAAATGACGGAGTTCTGAGGTGACACACATTTAAAAAAAATACAGACGAATTGAGAACCATCCTCCTTTTTGAAGTCGGGTAAACAAAGTCACATAAAAATACAGCCCGAATAGATTTAAAAGAAAATAGTTTTGACACAAATGTTATCTTTAAAACAATTATGTGATATTAAACAAGTGAAAATGCTATTTGTTTATGAAATAAAGTTACTAACAACCAATTTTTGTTTGTTTGTTAAAAAGGAGAATTTTCTGTCTGTAATATTTTGTTCCGTCTGTTACGGGTTCACAGATTGATATTTTTACAAACTAGATCTCACTTTTTAGCTAGAACACATACACACACACGCACACGTACATACACACAATTTCAGTCTTGAGTTACCAATTCAATTTTTGAGCTTCAATTTTGGAGTTATCGTGTATATAGACATAGAAAGACGGACTTCCGTCAACCGTTGCATAGTCGGAAGTAAACTTAACATATGCCCTTGTATACATTATACAGTGTGTGTTGAACAGCTTTTCCTATAGTGAATCAATGTTAAATATTATTTATTACTGCCTGGCCGAGTGGTACTGTATCAAGTCAGTCAGTACACATGTAAATAAATTCAGTCAGTCATCTCATAGCAGCTATACTGTATGCGTATGGTTGTTTGATTGTCATTTAAGAGTGGCGATTTTGTGATGCACAATGCACATACTAAACTACTAAAGTGTACTCTCATCACATGTGTACTGACTGACTTGATACAGTACCACACTGTCAGGCAGTAATAAATAATATTTAACATTGATTCTCTATAGGAAAAGCTGTCCAAAACACACAGTATATACAGGATATAAAATTAGAATGAAGAACACTGTTGCAGAAGTCAGAGGCTGTGGGTTTTCATATCAAACATCAATGAATCGAATGTTCAGACATATTACTTAAATGTTAAATTCAGTAATCGCTAGTCATTTCCGTTAGTATAACATAAGCACACAAGCCACCAACCATACAAAAAATGCATGAATGAACATGTTTACAAAAAAAATTGAATATATATGTAGATACTCAAAAAAAAAGCAACTGAGTACTTTTAGTGTTCTAATGAATCAATAAAATGTCCCCATCGATCTAAATGTCGCTAAAAATTACCGGGTCTCAGGTTACGAAAAACGTAACCTGAGACTCGGTTTTCGTGAATATCTCCCGAACGGTCACTTTTACAATTATACATAGTGCTCCGAAAATTATTAAAGGTTTTTAATAAATTCATGACTAGGAAAAGCAATAAAATTTTATTTTCGGCTTTTCCTCCATTTCATTTAGTCGTAGTAGTAGTAGAATCGGAAGGGAGGATGATGCCTGGCAAATAGGCTTTTCTAGGCCTTTTTTACCGACTTCTCCAGGACAAGAAATTTGTATGCAATCTAGGAATTGGTAGGTTGTGCGATTGTAGCCTACTTTGATAGGAACTATCCCGATTTTAATCTGGAGTTTGAGAAAGGAAACTGCAGAAAATCTTTACCAGCTTAGCCGGTTACTTTCGTTTTTGTTCATACGCCAACAGTTAAGTCAATTAACCCCATTTATTTAAAAAAAAAATTAATGTAATTGATAAACGGCCGCCGTTGGGATCGAACTAGCAACCTCCCAATTCCGAGCAGAGTACCGTTAACAACTCAACCACTAGTTCTATTTCATTTAGTTAGATACGTTTTTATTTATTTAGGACGGTTCTATTTCATTTAGTTAGATACAAGTGATTTTGCATCTAAACTAAAAATTAATCTACCTATGTGAAGTTGGCAACCCACTTAACGGTAGAAGATTTTTTTAAATTTTATTCGATTGTACTCGGTTTGTACCGGATTGTACCACCTTGATTTTCGTTTGTACCCTAAAGGGTTGAAAAATATAGGGGTGGGTAAAATTGCTCCGCAACTCGTGTTGAGATAAATGATTTTCGTTGATGCCATTGTGAAGAGAATCGTTTGTACCTGTTTGTACCGATGTTTAAAAAAAATTAAAAAAATTTAAAATAAAAAAATTTTAATAAAAAAATTTTTTTTTAATTTTAAAAAATTAAAAAAAAAATTTTTTTAATTTTTTTCTTTATTTTCGTATCTCATTTAGGAATAAATTATATGTGGTATCGTTTTGGTAGAGACAATAGTTTCTGCACGTTTGGTCGCAAGCAGAATTCATTTTTATTGCGTTTAAGTACTCGACGATTAAAAACGGGTACAAACGATATAAGTGTCGGTACGCATGGGTACAAACGATTATGAGTGGGTACAAACGATTTGTCGGTGATACAAACGATAAAAGTGTCGGTACGCATGGGTACAAACGATTATGATTGGGTACAAAAGGTTTGTCGGTGTTACAAACGATATTAGTGTCGGTACGCATGGGTACAACCGATTAGAGTGGGTACAAACGATTTGTCGGTGGTACAAACGATAAAAGTGTCGGTACGCATGGGTACAAACGATTATGAGTGGGTACAAACGATTTGTCGGTGGTACAAACGATAAAAGTGTCGGTACGCATGGGTACAAACGATTATGAGTGGGTACATACGATTTATCGGTGGTACAAACGATATTAGTGTCGGTACGCATGGGTACAAACGATTATGAGTGGGTACAAACGATTTGTCGGTGGTACAAACGATAAAAGTGTCGGTACGCATGGGTACAAACGATTATGAGTGGGTACAAACGATTTGTCGGTGGTACAAACGATAAAAGTGTCGGTACGCATGGGTACAAACGATTATGAGTGGGTACAAACGATTTGTCGGTAGTACAAACGATATTAGTGTCGGTACGCATGGGTACAAACGATTAGAGTGGGTACAAACGATTTGTCGGTGGTACAAACGATAAAAGTGTCGGGACGCATGGGTACAAACGATTATGAGTGGGTACAAACGATTTGTCGGTGGTACAAACGATAAAAGTGGCGGTACGCATGGGTACAAACGATTATGAGTGGGTACAAACGATTTGTCGATGGTACAAACGATAAAAATGTCGGTACGCTTGGGTACAAACGATTATGAGTGGGTACAAACGATTTGTCGGTGGTACAAACGATAAAAGTGTCGGTACGCATGGGTACAAACGATTATGAGTGGGTACAAACGATTTGTCGGTGGTACAAACGATAAAAGTGTCGGTACGCATGGGTACAAACGATTATGAGTGGGTACAAACGATTTGTCGGTGTTACAAACGATATTTGTGTCGGTACGAATGGGTACAAACGATTTTGATTGGGTACAAACGATTTGTCTGTGGTACAAACGATAAAAGTGTCGGTACGCATGAGTACAAACGATTATGAGTGGGTACAAACGATTTGTCGGTGGTACAAACGATAAAAGTGTCGGTACGCATGGGTACAAACGATTATGAGTGGGTACAAACGATTTGTCGGTGTTACAAACGATATTTGTGTCGGTACGAATGGGTACAAACGATTTTGATTGGGTACAAACGATTTGTCTGTGGTACAAACGATAAAAGTGTCGGTACGCATGAGTACAAACGATTATGAGTGGGTACAAACGATTTGTCGGTGGTACAAACGATAAAAGTGTCGGTACACATGGGTACAAACGATTATGAGTGGGTACAAACGATTTGTCGGTGTTACAAACGATATTAGTGTCGGTACGCATGGGTACAAACGATTTTGAGTGGGTACAAACGATTTGTCGGTGGTACAAACGATAAAAGTGTCGGTACGCATGGGTACAAACGATTATGAGTGGGTACAAACGATTTGTCGGCGGTACAATCGATAAAAGTGTCGGTACGCATGGGTACAATCGATTATGAGTGGGTACAAACGATTTGTCGGTGGTAAAAACGATAAAAGTGTCGGTACGCATGGGTACAAACGATTATGAGTGGTTACAAACGATTTGTCGGTGGTACAAACGATAAAAGTGTCGGTACGCACGGGTACAAACGATTATGAGTGGGTACAAACGATTTGTCGATGGTACAAACGATAAAAGTGTCGTTACGGTTGGGTACAAACGATTATGAGTGGGTACAAACGATTTGTCGGTGGTACAAACGAAATCGTTTGTACCCACTCTAATCGTTTGTACCCATGCGTACCGACACTAATATCGTTTGTAACACCGACAAACCTTTTGTACCCACTCATAATCGTTTGTACCCATGCGTACCGACACTTTTATCGTTTGTACCACCGACAAATCGTTTGTACCCACTCATAATCGTTTGTACCCATGCGTACCGACACTTATATCGTTTGTACCCGTTTTTAATTGTCGAGTACTTAAACGCAATAAAAATGAATTCTGCTTGCGACCAAACGTGCAGAAACTATTGTCTCTACCAAAACGATACCACATATAATTTATTCCTAAATGAGATACGAAAATAAAGAAAAAAATTTAAAAAATTTTTTTTTTAATTTTTTAAAATTTAAAAAAATTTTTTTTATTAAAATTTTTTTATTTTAAATTTTTTTAATTTTTTTTTAACATCGGTACAAACAGGTACAAACGATTCTCTTCACAATGGCATCAACGAAAATCATTTATCTCAACACGAGTTGCGGAGCAATTTTACCCACCCCTATATTTTTCAACCCTTTAGGGTACAAACGAAAATCAAGGTGGTACAATCCGGTACAAACCGAGTACAATCGAATAAAATTTAAAAAAATCTTCTACCGTTAAGTGGGTTGCCAACTTCACATAGGTAATTAATCTAATGAGTTTTATTCTTTGATTATGTTACATTCAATTATATTCTCTCTCACTGTATCTATAAACACATTATAAAAACACATGCGGATAAATAAATTATCTGTGATAATTTGCATTTCCACACATCACAGATTAGTCATTGGTCTGATTATATTTTTCTTTATATAAGATTTTCCTATGGATTATAAACTTTCCGATGGATTATATATTTTTCCTCTGTATATATTTTCCATTTTATTTTCTATTATTTATTTATTAATAATAATCTGATCTCTTTTATAATTAGGTCTGTCATTTTATAACTCATGCTAATTTACATTATTTAACAATAACATGACATTTCTTAATTGTTTTATACCTTAATCACTCGATTTTTGAGAAAATTTTTCGAATAAAAATTGTTAGTATATTTATAATGAACGACTATTATCCGAAGCTTTTATTTACGAAAACCGAATAAATGAGTAACTTATTAAATTTTGAAGAAAGAACGCCCCTATTGCTGACAATCTATATCTAAAATATCTCCTAAAGTTCTTTACCAATTGTTTTGAAATTTTTACACAACATTCTATTCATATAGGGGAAGGTTTTATAGTACAAAACACTACCCCTAAAATGGGGTTGGAGGGGGATGAATATTGTATAAAACTTATTATGTCGTCCGATTTTCTTCAAACTTTGCAGAAATATTATTTATAACAAATAATTAAAGTTTGCATATTGGTTTTTTTAAACTACCCCTAAAGGGGGGGGGGGGCTTGCAAGGATAATATGGAGAAATTGTCTTCATGAAGCTGAAATTTGACAGGTAGGTAGTTTATAGATAGTGAACTTTAGCTAAGAAAGGATTTTTGAAAATTCACTTTTTAAGGGAAAGAAAGGGATGGGGGGGGGGGGTGGTTGAATTTTATATAAAACTTATTATGTCGTCTGATTTGCATTAAACTTCGCAGAAATATTGTTTGTAACAAATAATTAAAGTTTGCATAGTTGTTTTTTTTTTTAAATACCTACCCCAGCGCTTCCACTAAAGAAAAATATCATAATCGATTCTGCGCGTAAACACTATTTGAAATCACTCAATATCTTTGCGCAATTTGAATGTTTTTTAACGAAAAAAACGAAGGTGGTTCTCAAGTCAACCATCATATTTTTTTAATGTATAACCACGCATAACTTTTTACAGAGTAGTCCGATTTTGATAATTCTTTTTTTTATTGGGTAGGGTATACTTCGAAATTGGTACCATATAAATTTGAAAAAAAAAATCGCCCCTAAGGGTAGAAAAATAGGGAATGGTTGATTGTTCACCACTGAATTTTCATTTGTGAACCGATTCTACTGAAACTTGACACACATATGTAGCTCTAATGACACTATAAGCCACAAATCTTGTCAAAAATAAAAAATAAAAACTTTTTATCAAAAAATAGAACCGACGAAAGAAGAATGTAACTGAAAAGCAAAAAATAAAAAACAAAAACTTTTTAACAAAAAATTAAACGTTCGAAAAATGAAAAGAACTGAAAAGCAAAAAATAAAAAGAACCTTTTTAGTCGAACTAAGTGTTACACTAATGTAAATACCTAAATAATTTTGAGTGAACAAACAAAATACTACAAAATGTAATAATTTTACTTTTAACCGAAAATCAAATTCACCCGTCGCCCACTTCGATGGAGATTTTTTGGCGCCGACTCAAAATTATTTAGGTATGTATATTAGTGTAACACTTAGTTAGACTAAAATGGTTCCTTTTTATTTTTTGCTTTTCAGTTCTTTTCTTTTTTCGTCGGTTCTATCTTTTGTTAAAAACTTTTTATGTTATTTTCACAGTAATTTTATTTACAAATTTGGGACTAAACTTATAATATATATTATATACAGGATATAAAAATAATCTTACACGTAGACATTTAATTATATTGTCCATTGAATAATATATGTAAATAAATCATCAAGTTGTATTTTAATTTTCTCAGCTGGTTTAATATAGCGGCTTTTTTTTTTGATTCAGGACCAATTGAATAATAAAAGATTTTTTTAATTCTCATTAAAAGTTATTTTTATATATTTATATATACACAAAACAGGATTGTAATAATAAATGTATTTCTTAGAAATTGCAATTAACTAATCGTTTATATATTTTATAAATAAATTTTTGTATTTTATGATAAATAAATTATAAATAAAACTATAATATTGTAGAGTATTCATTGTATATGTAGAATTTACAATCAATATTAAATACATGTGTATTTTCTTACCTGAATATATTTAATCTTTTTATGTATAAAGTGGACTTATTCCTAAATTTCACCCCCGTGAACTTAGCAGAGCACTTTTAGCGGTCCCCTCCCAAACCCATCCAACAAATTTGTTGGTCATTTGTTGGACATTGCTGGAACATTTTTAAAATTTGATGTCTCATTTCAAAAGTTATAAACGTTTTTCCAAATGCTCTGCGAGGTTCACGCTTACAGAGCAATGTTGATAACTGATCAAAAAAGTATCCAAAAATGTTCCTTAGGACTTGTTGGACATTATTGAAATTTTAAAAATGATCCAACAATGTTTAACAAGTCCCAAGAAACATTTTTAGATACTCTTTTGGTCAGTTTTAAAACATGGCTCTGTAGGTTCTCTGCTAAGTTCACAGCGGAATAAATTTCATGTTATTTAATTTAAATCATGATTTTATTTTAGCATTTATTACAGGACTTTATTAATAAGTTACTTTTCTGCACAAATAATGGAGAAAAAAGTCAGTGGGTTTTTGGTGGGCCAAAAAACACCAATATTCTGATTTACAGTCGTAGGCATTTCTACGCAAGAAATAATGTATTATGTTTGCCGTAAAATCGGAAAACTAGAAAAAATTCTTGTACTACGAATAAACAAAATTTATAAGAAGCACTCAAGTAGATTTAACAAAAATTTTGTTCACGTCCTATTTTTTGCAGGCATTGTTTATTGATATTTTACCTATCTGTTATGAAAATATTGTTGTTCTGCTAGTAAACTTATAATACTCTGTTGTGAGATGTGAAATCTAAAGATAAATATTCAAGTCTTCGGTAGTATAGTGGTCAGTATCCCCGCCTGTCACGCGGGAGACTGGGGTTCGATTCCCCGCCGGAGAGATTTTTTTTAATAATTATTTTTTGTATTGTTAAAAATCGATCGATTCTAATATGTATTTATAAAAGTTGTACAACGTTTTACATTAGATTAGTTTCTTAGCGAATTTCCTGAAAGGAAATAGACCTATTGGTACCGTACCGAAGTCAAAATTTCATCAAATGTCCATCGATCGTACCTATTAGATGTCAAAAATAATTCATCACCTTATCATTTTTGCTCAAACTCTAATGTGTACAGAGATATTAAGGAATTTAATTTTCAATCTTTAACCGTCGTTTTCAATGCTAAATAGTCAATATTAAAAAACAAAAATTTTGGTTTCCCAAAATTCTGAAATAATCTTATACATCTTTTATCAAAAATTTTGAAGAGTAATTACAGATTTTTCCATTCTAGAGCATTGTTTTTCGATTGCTTCAAATAATTTTTTTTCATGTACAATTGACCTGTATGTACAATTAACTCCAAATGTGGCGTTTTCCAAAATTTTACAGTTGATTTGTGACGAATTTAGTTTTCAAAAAAATATTTAGAATAAAAGTTGTTCATATTGTTAGTATTAGCAGAAAAAATGTATTTGGCAATTATCTAATGCATTTTCGTTTTAAAATATTACGTATTTTTATAGCTCTTAAAAATTCATAATCAGAAATTTCCAGGGCAATCTGTATGGGATTATAAATCTGTATAGGGCTAGTAGAAATTATTTTATGGTTTTTGGTCCGTTTTAAATACGTGGTAAATTAAAAAAACTCTATTTATATAAATAATTAGTTTAAGACTAATGTAATATTCACCTCAATGTAATTTCCCACCACTTCCACTATTTCATATGTTTATCAACACTTCCACCAAATTTCTAAAATTAACTTTACAAGATTTTTATTTCAATATTAAAACATATTAACTCTAGATCTTTGCATTGTCATGTTGTTCAGAGCTATGTCAAAAGTTTTTTGTATCTAGCTCATGAGAAGTTTAAAATAGATTACAAAATTTTTACCGAACAGACAGACAAGAAAGCGAGTAAATAAAAACGTGGTAAAATATCAGATTACGACAAAATTAAGGTTGATCGGACACATGTATATGCAAAATCGGCAATGTATATTATTAATTGCTAACACAATACGTATAAAATAATTTTTTGAAAAAAATCGGACGAAGGGTTTTAATGTAATTAATCATTAAAAATTGGTATTTTAACATGTTGTGAATAGCAAATGTTGAATGAACGCATACATTTTCGATAATGTTGCTCCACCTTCTATAGATTAAAAAGTAAAAAACTTCTACTTTTATAAATTAAATCCTCCACATTACGTTAAAATTTAAAAAAAAGACGAAGAGTTTTGTAAATACATATCTTAATTAAAAAGATAAACAAATTTCGTCAAATCGTCAAAAGACGATTAATTATTATTTTTAGTAATTAAATAATTACATAAATCCGATTACTAGTGATGTTAGATGCTATCTAAATCTAAATAATTAATTTACAGATTAAAATTTTTAATTTATGTTAAAAAGAGTGGTTCTGTTTATTATGAAATGTACTGTACTGTCCGGTCAACCTTATGTTACGAATTCGAAAAACACTTATAAAGCATTTTTATTTATTTGCATATCAAGAATTCGTGTTTGTATAGCGCGCTAGATTTTTTTGTGTTACTCAACTTCCAACTTCTGATAAATCAATGATCATTGGAAATTTACAGAGATTAATTTGAAGGATAGACTCCCTAATTGGAATAATGAAAGATTAAATATTAAGTATTAAGATATGATTTATAACTCAGAGGTTTGCCATAACAATCAAATTAAATTAGCAATAATAAACTCAAAATGAATTGTGATAAACTGGCGTTATGATTAATCAAAATTTGATTTAATTAATCTAAAATATTTGTTTATATTTATTTATTTAATAGTAGGGCAAGAAAAGCTGTTGAAAAATCAACGGTATTCATTTTTTAAATCCAAATTCTCTGCACTTTAGTTATGAAAGGACAAATTTTCAATATTTGTACATGCAAGAAGCTTTAACCAATAATTTTTTACACAAAAGTCTTATAAAGTTTAAATAGTTTGGTTAGTTACCAAATTTTAAAAAGCTTGGTACACAAAAGAACATTGTACTTAATGGGGTGGATGCCAAACAGAGTATATCTGAAACAATAAAAGCTAGACAAATTATAAAAATTTTATTTGTTCACTATAAAAAAAGTACTGAACCCAACTAGTTAGTTGCCGATACTACATACGGGCAAATACATAGAACTTAAGCTAAATACCTAAGCAATGAATTGAAACCGTTAAACCAACTTAGTTGAGATTGTATGTTATAATTACCGAAATACGAGTTATCAAAACAAATAAATTTTGTTAAATTATGTGTTTATACATAAATAGTAAATAATTAGTTTCAAAATATTATGAAACTTTTAGTAATCGGCATAAATTAACACCAAAAAATTACTCTCCTCGCTTGTGACATGTTCTATTGTGATAGGTATATATAGTTATCAAACCAAAGCAGTTAGATGTGCTCTTATTGTAAGAATTTATAGTGAGTGTATATGCAAACATCATGTATATGTATATGTGAGTGTATAAGGGAGTGCATATAGATAGTATAAATAAAGGGATACAAAACTCTATGAAATATAAAACATTTACAATCCATCAACAGTTACTTTTAATTAACCCCATTTTCTTTATTGTGTACTAGCGGCCCGCCCCGGGTCTTCGCACGGGTATTTAACAAAAATTTCAAAAACTATAAATTTTAACACACTCACACATATACACTCTTCTTTTTGTGTCAGGTTAAAAAAGAACAAAATTATAAAGAAGTTTGGATATTAATATTTTAATGAACTTTTTTGTTATTATTTTTTTTAAATATTTTATTTCTATTCTTTTATTATTCTTTTTCAGGTAGTATTTACTGAAAAAAAATAATAAAAATGGGTTTAGTTCTGAAAAAAAATTTTGTTTAGTTTTAAAAAGAACTTTTTGTCGTTAAGTCTAACGTCAGCTAGTCATTAGTAAAAGTGAATAAATAATGTTTATATCTCGAAATATTTGGAGGTTGCCTTTAAAGTTTGTTTCCCAGCCCTGTTCTTGGCTCCATTATTGTATTGTCTTCGACTCTAGACTATATCGTTTATTTACATATGACGACATATCTATGAGTAGTCAATATATACGAATTCTTAAGCGCAGTTTACACTAACGGTTAAATTGTAAATCTAATTTGTTTGCTAATATGTTCTCTTTATTAACTATAAAAGTTAATAAACATAGCGACTATTTGTTATAGAAATTTTGATAGCAACATTTTTGATATGTATTTATCTTTTGTTAAGCATATCAATTTTACAAATTCACGTAAGCAAAGTTTTCTGTCCCCTTCAACTCAAATACTTAATATAATTAAGGAACATTCTCGCCAAATAATTTATTTCTAGCCTTCTTAGGCCTTCATAGAATTAAGATAGGCTGGTTCAAAAGGAGATCGCTATCTAACATCCTAAGTGAAATGCCGATTTAAACTACGGATACCATGTATTAACGAGCTGTAAGACCAGCAATGCTTTAAGGATCACCATAAGAAACAGCCGGTTGAACTGAGCGGGCATTGTTTTTAAACTTGATGAAATCAGAAACGAATATATCCGTAGGACTGCAGATGTACAGAATAAAATGTGTCAGAAACTTTTGCACTAGTTAGTACATGAAATGCAACGAAGTTAGAATCTAGAACCTAGATAACGAGACACATAGACACGCACCGATGACACGCATGATGACGGTACGCATAACGCCTGAAATTGCTACCAATAGTTGCAACTGATTATCAGGAAGTTTGACTCAAATTATGGAACAAGCCAAGTGATTGATTGATAGTGTAATAAAGCCTTTAGTTACAATCGTCGACTCTAACATTAAATAAGTATACTATATAATGTAATATAATCAATATATACAGCAGATATATTAACTCTTAAACATAGTAAAAACAATAATATTATATATATATTAATTATAAATCACTGCAGCAATATAGACTTAAAACAATAGACTCTTTTGTTATTATTCTAAATTGTATAAATATATATATAAGTATAATAATATATTTAAAACTAAATACATTATACATTTTAAATAATATATAAATACGTGAAGATATGTTATATTTTATAATAATATTAAAAAAAAAAAAAAACTTCATGAATAAAAAAATGAATTAATCAGTTGTTGTTGCATTACGACAACAATATAAGAAGGTTGTTTTTTATTTTCTGTATTGACTTAATAAATGTACTGATGTTGCTAATTTAAAAAAAAAGTTTATTTTATCTTTTGAAAACATATCATTGCCATTATCTTTGTTTACAAAGTATATTAATAGTATAAAGTACCTATAGTGTTTATGTAATATTCGGATTCCCATTTATTTACGAATAATTGAAAATATTTTGTTATATATAAATTCATTTTAAAATTATTATATTTAAAAAAATAAATTATTATTATCCCAGAAAATAGCGGATGTTGAAAATGATTATGGATATAAAAAATTGGAGTATATAAACTTATATCAAGAAGGTTAAATCAAATATAAATTTCCTAAAAATTAAATCAAATATAAAAACGTTTCTATTATTTTGAAAACTAATCTAGAAGTATTTATTGGCAGCTTTGCACGGTTGGTCTGAGTGACAGGTTTATGTTGAAAACTGACGATTAAATTTCTACACAGCGCCGCAAGTTTTTACAATTAAATAATTAACTATTTACTTATTTTTTGTAATTTTGTGCTATTAGCCGCTACTAGCAAAAGCTTGTATTTACGAATAATTAAAAATATTTTGTTATATATAAATATTTTTTAAAATTATTATATTTAAAAAAAATAAATTATTATTATCCCACAAAATAGCGGATGTTGAAAATGATTATGAATATAAAAAATTGGAGTATATAAACTTATATCAAGAAGGTTAAATCAAATATAAATTTCCTAAAAATTAAATCAAATATAAAAACGTTTCTATTATTTTGAAAACTAATCTAAAAGTATTTATTGGCAGCTTTGGACGGTTGGTCCGAGTGACAGGTTTATGTTGAAAACTGACGATTAAATTTCTACACAGCGCCGCAAGTTTTTACAATTAAATAATTAACTATTTACTTATTTTTTGTATTTTTGTGCTATTAGCCGCTACTAGCAAAAGCTTGTATATTTTATAATATATTTTAAAAACAAATCAATATAATTTAATAAAAGCTTGTAAAAATAGTTTAAGGGTTGATATCCTAGAATATAAAAGCCCGGTATGCATTTATACTGGTTCAGGTTTTCGATAACAGTGCCCTTCCAACGAAGCCACAGAAAAGCTATAATGCATTTTTCCAAAGAATGTCACATGTATGTTCGAGCATATTAATCAAAGGTAAAAATAAAATAAGCGTCAATCAGTTGCGTTAGTATATCATAACAGTTCCGAGTATAACATAGTCACTTTTATAGGAACTATGCCGATATTCATCTCGAGTACGTGAAAGAAAACTGCAAAAGATCTTCACAAGCACAACCAATTTCTTTCTTTCTTACCCATACGTAGACAGTTCAGTCAATTAATTGCCCCATTTTTTTTTAAATTTAATTCACAAACCGGAATTGAACCAGCAACCTCCTGGTTTCAAGCAGAGCGCCATTGACTGCACAGCCACTTGTATTGGTATTTTTTTAACAAAGTTTTCATAATAAATTTCGATTTTTGCCCCGATTTCCTAGATCAAAACTTTTTTGTATTTTATAAATACGTATTTCGACTACAAAGTAGTCATCATCAGTATGAATTAAATAATTGTAATTATTCTCCGTGCAGACCGTCACCAAATTAGCAACAAGTAACATCTCCTCGGAGAATAATTACAATTAGCTAATTCATATTGATGATGACTACTTTGTAGTCGAAATACGTATTTATAAAATACAAAAAAATTTTGATCTAGGAAAGTGGGGCAAAAATCGAAATTTATTTCGAAAAATCCTAGAGTTCTCTTTAATATGAATATGAAAAGAAAATTTATGAATATGAAAAGAAAAAGTAATTAATATTTTATCGAATTTATTGCAAAGGCCGTAAATTGATGAAGAAAGTTGTTTCCTGTGGTTCAACAGTATTAATAAAAAATATTTAAAGAAATATCAATTCAAATAAGTAGTCGCGCACGCCTATTGAATTTACATAAATAACATTCCATTGTCCAAAAATAAAATAAATTACCATTTTTAATAAAGAAACGAATAATAAAAAAAAAAATTAACATAATTATTAATTTATAAAATAATGACTGTCACATTAAAAAATAAATAAAATATTTATTGGTTATTTTTACAGAGATATCATTTTTGGATTGTAATTAAATCGGCATTAAAAAATATATATATATATATATATATATATATATATATATATGTATCTATATTCACGAAAAATTATAAAAAAATTCGTTACGCAGGAGCTGCGTCAACTTAGCGAATTTCCATTGAATACATAAATCACTCTCTAGCGGTCATAATTTTAGTGTGATCAAAATGAAATATAATATCTGATATGACTTTATATATAGTATTTGCACAAATTAAATTTATTAATAGCCAAAATAGAACGATGTATAACGATTATAGTTTATAGTATCTATGGAAACGACAATCAATATTTTTTACAATAAAATATATTTCATGTATTCGTGTCAAACAAACACAAAATATTAAATATCTCTCTTTATATTAGAATAATCGAAAAATGTATAATGTCTCAAACTATAATGTGAACGGAGATATTTAGAATTTTAACTTTCAATCTTTAGTTGTAAATATTAGTGTAACAGAAAAATGATAAGAAACAAAATTACAGTAAAATTTTGAACCTACAACTTAACTCCTGATAAATTTTTCGATTTTTGAAATATTAAGGGAGATAGTCAAATTTTGTGTTTCCCCCTCCCTCGGCAAAATCGGTAATGTATAGATAACAATCTGAATTAATGATATGTTATTCATTGCCTACTCATACGTATTCAGGTAATAAAAAAAAAATTTTAATACCTGAATATCAAGGTTAGCTTTGATCAACACCCCCACCTTATTCACAATATCAACACCGCATGGTCATAAAAGGATACCGCCAATAAATGGGTTGGTCTTAATGGCTCAGTCAACTCAAATAATTCTTCAGTCAGATCATATACCTCAGTCAGATCATATAAAAGACAAAACTTTTTAAATATTATTGTGAGACACGCACCAAATTAGCAACGAATTCGCTAAAAAGAACACTTCTTCTTCTGTTGCCCTTCTCTTGGACTTCTGTTGGCCATATTACTTACTACACCGTTCCGAGTTCTATCTTCTTGTCTCCTATCCCTATTCTCGAGTGCAAATCTTCTAAAAATCAAAATTTCCCAACAACGAAACACATTTGTCGAGATATTGGAGGCAATGAATAAAATTTTAAATAAATCTTGTGGTGCCTGTTTCATCTGGCTTTCGGCAAAGCTGTGGTTCGGTTTCGATACGATGTTGTGTGTTTAGACCTAATTAGGCTAAACGCACACACATCGATTTTGATCGTATAGTAACATATCGTGCGATCAAATTATTTTAGTGGTATATATAAGAACATGGTTGGGGGGGGGGGGGTGGTTAACAGACGGAAATCGTGTTGTATTGTGAAAACAGGGGCAAATCGTGGTTCAATGCATTCTAGTACTTTTGTTTAAGGGTAAAGATTTTCAATCGTACAATAATCTGACTTCAAACGACGGTACCAATACCCGAAAAAAGACTAGGTTGCATGCCACGATAACATAACGTTCGATATTTTACCGTACGTTATCAAAATCGTAATGTGTGCGCTTAGCTTTAGTGGGTGCTCACTTTGGAATGTATACACATCAAAATATTTCAAAAACTTCCATACTAAGCACATTTATATTATAATATATTATTGATTAAATTAAACAAATATTTTCTTTATTAAAACTATTTATGTTAAATGATTAATAATTTCCGATTTTAAATAAAGAAGATAGAACAAAATTCCTAGAATTAAAATAATGATCATCAAAAATATATGTAGAATAATAATTATTCATTGCACGCATTATCAAAACGTTCGTAATAAACATAATATTTATCAATCATACTTGTGAGTCAGGCAGTATTTGAAATTTTAAAACAGTCAGTAAGTACATTTATAGCTTTCTTTGTGTCACATTCATTTATTATGCCAAAAACATCGAACCGAAAAATCGTGTATAGCTGCACACCGTTATTGAGAACAACCACAAAATTGACAAATCGAATTTAAAACTACTGAAATCGGTACAAAATCCCACAGAATTAGATGCATACGAAAGTATCTACATACACAGATTAAGAAAACAGATTATGATGAATTTAGACAATGGCCCAATTCCAAATTCTGAGTTAATAAAATTATCGATTTATAGGGGCGGCGACCGTAAAAAACAGTGCTCATCGAGTTAGGGGTAGAAAATTACAAAAAATATATTCTAGGGAATTCAATCACTTGCCTACGCTATCCTGTGAGAACCTGATTCGACAGGGGGTTGCTCCCACAAAATTCCCTAAGCTGACGTAGTTCATGCTTAACGAATTTTTTAGTATTTTAATTGGGTTTTTGAAAATGTGCCAAATGTGCCTGGTCTGTGAGTTTATTATTTCTAATACCTAAAAGTATACAATTGGTAAATAATAATAATAAGAAAGGGGGGTACCGCATACGGGTCCCTAGCACCTAGACCAAGGGGTCCTCTGTGCCCTCCTTGAGAACAACCTGTCACCCGAAGGCGAGACGCCTCCGGATAAGAGGTGCTATTTTAAGCAGATGAAGCTATAGGATTCTGTCAAGGCCAGACGCCACGCAAAAGGCCCACAACTTCTCCGCCGGGATTGCTCCCAGGATTGATGGATCCAAAGTTTCGGACCCAAACATTCTATATCTGACACCTTGCAGGCTTCTGCAGGTGCATATAACATGTATGGAGGTTTCATCGTCCTCCATACAGGCCCTGCAAGTGGGATCATCAAAGATCCCCAAGTTATGAAGGTGGTAATTCAATCGACAGTGTCCTGTCAAAAGCCCCACCACCCTTCTCAACTGCATTCTATTGAGTTTCAACCGAGCACAGTCGAATGGCCTAGCTGTGTTTATGCACAACCTGGCCTGTCGCATGCCCTGCGCAAAGTCCCAGTAGTCGAGGTGAGCTTGTTTAAGCCACCCCTTGATTTGGTAAATTACGGAGCATCTTGCTATGGGAATGATAGGCTCAGGTGAAAGGGGCGCTTGAGATGACCCCTCTCGTGCCAACGAGTCCGCTACTTCATTCCCCTTAACGCCAGAGTGACCCGGTACCCAGATCAGCCTGACTGTGTTACTCAGTGCCAGGTGGTTCAGCTCCTCGAAGCATTCATAGACTATCCTTGATTGGAAGTGCTGCCTGGCTATCTGAGAAGATGCTGATATGTGCCCCATTGTAACCTTTCGTGCTACAAATCTGGGCACCTCTCAGCATAGCGAAGATTTCCGATAGAAAAACTGTCGCATATTGACCCAGAGGAATCGATTCCTTTATCCTAGGTCCATAAACCCCCGCACCAGATAAATCTCCGGCCCTTGACCCATCCGTATAAAGATATGGTCCGGGAGGGGGTGAAAAGTTAGGTACATCTCGATCCCATTCCTCACGGGAGGGAACGATTACCCGAAATTTGCGGTCAAAACGATGAGTCGGAACAGTGGAATCCTGTGCCATTTCCACAAGTGGAGTCACCGTCTCCAACCTGTTCATTATACTCGCGTGACCTGTGTTTGTCCTACAGTGCCACTGTCTGCAACTCCTAAGTCGATAGGCCGCTGTCATGGCCTCCGCCTCAATCATTAAATGAATCGGCGGAATACCTAGAAGCGCGCCCAGCGCAGCAGTAGGGGTCGTTCGCATGGCTCCAGTGACACTATGGCATACGACTCTGAGCAGGTGATCCAATTTTTTCCTGGCTACAGCCAGAGAGGTTCTTGTCCACCATACTACACAGCCAAATGTGAGCATTGGCTTTACAATCATTGTGAATAACCAGTGCACCATGTGAGGTTGGAGTCCCCAAGACTGTCCAAATGCTCTCCTGCACATCCAGAAGACACTATTTGCCTTGGTTAGTCTCCAATCCAAATGATCACTCCAGTTCAGTTTTGCATCCAGGATGACTCCCAGATACTTAACCGTTCCGGTTTGTGTAATTTGAATGCCAGATATGCTGATCATCCGTTGAGCAACTCTTCGTCTCCTAGTAAACAGTACACAGCCCGTTTTTTCCGGTTTGACAGAGAGTTCTTTGTCAATGCACCAGTGCTCCACGTACGAGAGCGCTTGTTGCATCAGATCATAGATAGTGCCCTCGTCTCGGCCTTTGACAAGTATGGATATGTCATCAGCGTAGCCTTGAGCAAATATCCCTAATTCCTTGAGACCGGTTAGTAAGCTATCCACGACGAGGCACCACAGTAATGGCGAAAGAACTCCACCCTGCGGACAACCTCTACCTACAAAGCCTCTAACCGATTGTCCCCCTAAAGTTGTGGTAATACACCTCACTTCGAGCATGTTGCAGATCCATCTTACCAAGATGTCTTCCACCCCGCGCTCAATTAGTGCAGTGCGAATCGCCCCAACCGTTGTATTGCTGAAGGCTCCCTCGATATCGAGGAAAACCCCTAAGGCCATTGCCTTTTCTGAGAGCGCACCTTCTATCGACCCTACTAGTCGGTGGAGTGCAGCATCCACAGAAAGGCCGGCTTGGTAAGCAAACTGGCACTCTGATAGCGGTCTCTCTACAAGACTCGTATCACGAATATGCCTGTCTATTAGCCGCTCAAGAGTTTTGAGCAAAAATGACATCAGGCTTATCGGCCTGAAGTCTTTTGCGTCGCCATAGCTTGGGCGTCCAGGTTTAGGAATGAATACCGCGCGGGATTCTTCCCATTTCCTGGGTATGTAGCCTAAAGCTATGCATGTTTTAAAGATCTCCTTGAGCCTTCCAACAATTATATCCAAGCCCTGTTGTAGCAGTGCCGGGAAGATGCTGTCGGTACCCGGAGACTTGTAAGGAGCAAATCTAGCCACAGCCCATCTCACTTTTGTAATGCTTACGATGAGTTTTGCTGTCGCCCAATCCTCCCTGTTTGCCCTTCCACCATCACGCCTCTGATCGTCCGGTTCTTCCATGGTAAAGCCAGGGAAATGCGTGGACAGTAAATGCGTCATGGTCTCAGACACTGTAAGTGATTGACCTGCTAGTTCGAGGCAACCCAACTTTGCAGTATTATCCTTGGATATTACCTTTTGCACTCTAAAGAGAGCGGGCATCATGTTAATGTTGCCACAAAGCTCTCTCCAGGAGTCTTTTTTCGAATTTTTCACTGACCTTCTATACTCTCGCTGCTTCTCCCTAAAGATTAGCCAGTCCGAGTCCAGACCGGTCATTTTCGCTTTGTTGAAGGATGTTCTAGTGTCATGGCGTAGTCTATCAAGATTTCTATTCCACCACGGAACATCCCTAGAGCCGGTAGTAACACTTGCAGGACAGTTGTTTTCATACGATGAAATCATGGCATCCTGAAGTTCACTAACCGCAGATTCTACATCTTCCTTCGTGTGCAACCTATTCGCACCGCCGGCAAGTAGCCCAGAGAGCTCCCGCCTGTAAGCCTCCCAGTCAGTGCGTCTGGGATTGCGATACGAGGTTACGGTACACGGTTTGGTGAGCATATCAAACACAATGTGTCTATGATCAGATAGGGAAGGTTCATTTGAAACTTTCCACCCCGACAGAAACTGTAGCAGTCTCGGGGAGCAGAGAGTAATGTCAATGACCTCTGACCTAATTCTGTTTATAAAGGTTGGAGACATGCCTCTATTGACAATCTCCAGACCGTTGGCCGAAATGAATTCCAGGAGAGCCCGACCCCTAGCATTTATGTCGGAACTGCCCCATTGCGTGTGGTGCGAGTTTGCGTCACAGCCAAGGACCAATAGCAAAACCCGAGATTCACAATATTCGACCACAGTTTCCACCTCTATTGGGGGAGGAGGTGATTCTGAGTCGTACGGAAAATACGCTGAGCACAGAATCACCTCCCTCTCTTGTCCCCAGAGATTAACCTGCACCGAGGCCACTGCAATATCTCTACCACACAGGTGCGGAATAGGTACTGCGTCAAGACCCCTGTACACCAGGCAAGCTCTGGGATTATTAGTCGCGGAAATAACTTTAATCCCCGACCCATTTAGACCTCTGATGCCGTTCGCATATATATATGGTTCTTGCACCAGAGCAATGTTGATATTGTCGGAAGCTAGCCTTTTGCTCAAAATTGCTGCGGCTGCTCCGCTGTGGTGTAAATTAATTTGGATGAAACTCACCATAATTAGTTTACCTTTAATGTTAAGTTGATGGTGGTTTGGGCCCGCTTTTCTTCTTTCTCCTTTTCTTCGCGGACCTCCATCCATCTTTACGTGCGGACTCTGATGGCAGTGAGTCCGCCACTACGGAAAGTGTGGCAGAAGGATTAGTGGCAGATGCTTCAGATTCCTGAGCACCAGCCACCGCCTCACCAGCCACAGCTTTCTTCTCCTTGAGATCTGAGAAGGTGACTCTGGCAACCGCCCCAAGTGTTGCGGCTGCTATCGGTCTCACCCCCTCTAGAACCTGTGTTGCAACGGCACCTTTGGCATTGCCAAAAGTCTTTGGCTTTGCCGGGCGCCGTGCTTCCGGTTTAGGTGCCTCCTCACTCTTGCTGGGCGCCTTCCCTGTTTGAGACAGGGAGGCACGAACCAGACCAAAGTGGAGAAACCCTCTTCCGGCTAGTTCCGCATGCGATCGGGCTGACACCCCGAGTACCAGTCTGGTGCCCTTTGGGTGTTCAGTCCGATCGTACACTTTCCAATCCCGGGTGTCAATACCCTGGTTTTGGCGGGTTATCCTCTTCAGGATAATTCCGTCCTCCACCCTGGATGTCGGCACCCCTGGGATCCAGAGGAACATCTTCTTAAGGACGATGCGAGGAGGAGGGATGGATGCACTCAACCTCGCACCCTCCCAAGCGACTATTTCCGGTACTGTCTTTATAAGCCAGTCCCTGGAAACAGCGTCCGTGGCTATCACTTCGAGCCCATTTGGACCTGAGGTGAAGCTTTCAAAGCGGGGAACGATGGTCATGTCCCTATCTAGAGACTCGTCTATCGCCCGCTCAAGGACACCGCGGAGCATTCCGACCTGTTCTGTCGTCCACTCGGTCGTCGAGGCCTCGTCCCGAATGACGGCACGAGGTAGGTTCCTCGCAATCGAAGCGAAGGCATGATCAGCCGTCCTGCTCCGTTTCTGTGCCTGTGTAACATATGGTGGTGTGTCCCCTACTATCCTACCACGTTTCTGCGGACGGGCAGGGGTCGACTCCACCATAGTCTTGCCAGCTGCAGTTTGGAGTGAGCTTTGAACTTCATCCCTTCCTGCAGCTGCTTGTTGAGCCGTGGCTCTCTGCTGGGCTACCCGCTTTCGCTTTGCGCCTCCAGGACGTTTAGCTTTCAGCTGTAGCGCTTGCAGATTCACCGAGATCTCGTTTGGGAACCTGGGTCCACTAATGTGAACCCTAGGTTCCTCGGTGAAACTTCACCTTCCCCTCCAAGTCGGCCTTGCGGCGTCCCTGCGGGTCGAGTTACCGTTTCAGTAGTTTTTAGATTTACCGAGATCTCGGTGTCTGTTTGTGAACCTGGGTCCACTAATGTGAACCCTAGGTTCCTCGGTGAAACTTCACCTTCCCCTCCAAGTCGGCCTTGCGGCGTCCCTGCGGGTCGAGTTACCGTTTCAGATTTAGTTGATGGAGGTGTACTGTTTCCAGTTCCTTCCAACTTGGGATTATTTATTTCGTTCATCATTTCGGACCCACGAGTAAATAAATAATATATGAAAATGGCCTTATACACACCCTGAGGCGGCCCGGTGTCAGGGCGGGGATCGCTTACTACTAACTTCCCTTAGTCATGCATCCCGTCGGCACAATACCAGACCTTAGGATTGGGGAGGTTTTTTATAGAGGTCCCCATCCTCGCGTGCCAGGCAGTTAAGCCAAGCACCCCGATTCTCTTGAACACCCGCAAAGACATGACTGCTACAATGCCAAGAGGTTGCGGTGTGATAAAGGTTTTCCGCCAGTTCGGACGCCATAGCCTCGATTTGTTTTGAACAGGAGCACCACGAGAAGGTTCGAGGCCAGACTGTTTGCCATGCAGAGGTTTATTTACTTCACATGCATGACCATTCCGCCCCCATACAATTGGTAAAAGGGTACGACCTCTTTAACTCCAAATATTTCCATATTATGTATAATTACATTTATTCATAATTTCAACATCATTCTCAAATGAAAGATAATTAATTTAAAATCAATTTTGACATAACACTAGTGATGCCGCGAAACACGAGAGAAACGAACATGAGAATAAGTCAGTCAGAGACGTGACGAAAATTAGACTCGATTTGATTTTCAATAAATATTCGAGAGGCAGGCGATTGTACTCTCTTTCAGTCTTGTGAAAATGTACGAATCACAAAACAGCAAATAATTTTCTGAGGTTAGGATTTTATTTTTTCGATAGTCTTTTTGTTTCAATTAATAAAAATTGTATAATAAAAATTACATTAATTTCAAATTAGAAAAAAATGAACTTTAAGAGTTAGAAAGAAATATATTACTTAAGGTAGTTCCAGCATTGTCTTGTATAATCAGGACAAAAAACCGGTTTGATCTAGAGCACGGTAGTGCGACAGGCCGAGTTTTTTTGCTATAGAACAAATACATATACACATATATACTAACATACATATATTTACATATATATATGTACGTATAAACTTTTGTCATTCGAAAACAAAACGAACAAATTAAAAAAAAACATTTACTTAAGAAATATTTATCTTTACTCGTACTCTCCTAGTTATTTTTTTTAAATTATGTCGAGTATTTGTTTTAATACAACAGATAATAGTTGGCGGGCATGAAGTTTTACATGCTTCTAATGAGAGAGAATGAGAGAGAATGATTACTTTGTTATTACGCGTTCTAAACGGTCAAAAATTCTGGTGCAAACTTCGGCATTTATTAGAAAACGTTATTTTTAGCCTATAAAAAAATGAGCAAAAACTGTCGAAAAGTGATTTCATGCATATTTAACTACCTTAAGTACAAAATATTACTTTTTTTTAAATTGTATTTTTTCAAGAAAATCTTCAACTGTAAAAACGAGACGAGACGAGACGATAGAAAACTTTTATAAGTCTATACAATACAAGTGACATACTACTTTCCTCTCGTCTCGTCTCGCGGCATCATTAAACACTATTCTCAAATTGAAAGATAATTAATTTAAAATCAATTTTGACATAATACACATTGAAATATTTATGAGTAGTTTTTAAAACGTAGTGAATTTAATTTTTAGAATGCAGCCAACAATCATATTAAATTTAAATAATTAGATTACGAAAACCTATATGTGTAGATACTGTATGAGGTGCGCTACACTCCTAGAGTTCTTTGTTAAAACCAAAAAAGCTAACGAATTTAAAATATATAATAAAAAATGACATATACAGGATGTGTCAAAAGTCATGGAGTTTTTTGAAACGGTGGATAGGAGATGAAATTCTAAGATGAAAAGTCCTTGGACATTTGTGCACCTGATCTACCGTTAATTAGATATTAATTAAATAAAGTAATCAATTAGAGAAGCGAGTTAACGGAATAAGAAATGTTGGAGAATGAACGCAGCTGCACCAGAGATACGTGAGGAGAGCAAGCTCTGAATTCAATGAAAATTGAATGATTCATTATACCTGAAAACTACATTTTCGATAAAAAATTGAAGCAACTAATCACCCATAATTTAGCTCACTAAAATATTGAAAAAAATTATACTTAAAAATTTATTAATGTTTTTTGCACTGATCAAATCAATTTTCTACTTTTCGATAAGTAAATTGAAGGATACCAAATATTGGGAAGTTTTTGATTTAAGTCCGAATTTTTGAGGTAATAAAAAACTATCCTGACTATCTTTATGATAATCCCAAAAATGAAATTTCCATAAAATATTTTGTTAAAGAACTTTTACACTACTGCACCGATTGATTCCAAAATCTAATCAGCTCTTAACTTGTCAAATGCCGCCGTAAAATTTCATCGTAAGAAAACTAATAAAAAGTGAATCATTCAGTTAGTTAGATTTATTGGAAAAAAAAGGTAAATTTGTTTTCCAAAATTTTTAAAACTCTACTATAAAAACTATACCGGATTTGAAACGCATAAGATTGAGTCGCTCGTCGTTATTGGTGGGGAGAGCTCAGGGAATTTCATCCCCTATCCACCGTTTCAAAATACTCCATGACTTATGACTCATCCTGTATATGTAACATACATCACTTAAATAATATGACATAGACTTCGTAGAACAAAAAAAATAATAATATAAAAACCATTTATTAATTAATTTAATTAAGAGAAACATTTCAAATGGGAGACAACCCACTACCATCACAATTTCGACGACAAAAACAATAACGATGATTATGTGATGAGTCGAATGTGAGTATGACGGAATTTAAAAATTAATCCAATTAAAAAAATTTAAAAACAAAAAAAAAAGGTAATTATTTTATTGGTGTATAACATGGGGTATCCCATAGCATACATAATATACGCAGTATAGGGATATTGATCTGGAGATTTTAAGATACATTTTTAATTTTTTCGAAATGGTTCCTTTTTAAACAGTTCTAAACGTACACACTTTGCCAGTAAAGTTGATATAATTTTTTTAAATTTTATAGTTGATTTGTGCCTTATCCATTCGGTTGCCGAAAAACGAAATTTCGAATAAAAGTTGTTATTATGTTATTAGATAGTTGTTATTAGATGCAGTGCCCAAACCAAAGGGAAAAGTCTAAAAACTCAAAATTTCTATCCTAAAATAGAAAATTTTTGCATGTTTTTTTTGGGAAATTAAATATAGTAATACATATAGATGTGTATGCTGCAATATGATTGGCTGATAGTTATTTGCTAAATAACTTAATATAACATAAAATATAATTTTTTTTTTTTGACAAACAAAATTCAACAATTTAAGCTTAAAAATGTTTATGTTTTTTTAACGTTTGATTAGATAAATCGATTGGATGTATGACGGAAGATAAAGATTTGAAAATCAAAAATTCTCTTCCCTAGTAAAATGTTGGAATTTTGTATAAATGTGAAAAACTTTACAAAAAGAAGTGACATCCGATCAAAAACCCGATCCGATGTAATAAAGTGACGTAAGTTTTCTGGTGAATCAAACAGTGGATGTCAATCAAGCATTATTTGAAAATTTGTCACGTAGGCGGTGACAGTTGCCAGGACATTGGAGTAAAATGCATTTTCTACAACTTTACCGATTTTTCCATTTTACTAATATTAGGAGAGATATTCCACATTTTATAGGTACCAACTCCTTGTTCCCCCCTCTTCTCCCGACCAATTTTGCTCATCAACGAACTTAACTTTTCATATGCATATGTCACATATCAAATTTTATTCCATTCAGACCAAAACTGTTATTCCAATTCTAGATTCTATCAATTTGCAAATACAAACCACTGAAGAAATAACGAAAACAAATCATATTATGGTAATGTGTACATATATATATATATATATATATATATATATATATATATATATATGTATATATATATATATATATATATGTATATATATATATATATATATATATAAATATATATATATTAAAAATGTTAAAATTTAATATTTATTTTTTTGTGTACCAAAAGTTCTAGTTTTTTCCAGGCATCACAAAACAAAATTCATTGGCATTTTGCCAATAACAATTACTTATAAATATACTTTTTCGTTGTAACTTTTTCGATAATGTGATGAGGTCGTTGATATATATAAAAGTTTACTTTCTATATATTTTCGGTACAACGCATATAACGCATGTTTGACATCAATAAAAGTTTTTATTTACGTACGTTTTTTTTTCTTTAGTTAATAAATTGGATGTTTTAAAAAAAAAAAATATTATTTTTAACTATAGTGTTTACTTATTTTCAAGATCATTTTATTTACGATAGACGTATCCAATTTTAGTTACAGCGTCGTAATATAGTTTGTTGTCTACTTAGAATTATGTGTCATCAGGATTAATGCCCTATTTATTTATTACTCACGAATTTATCTGTATTTTTTCGAAATGTTTCTCCGAATGCTAAAAATAATATTTTTGGAAATAATTAATTATTGTGTGTGAATGGATGTGTGAACAAAATTATTTTAAAAGCATCAACTTATACTGAATGTTAAAAGTTTATTCTTTGCAATGTTTTTGACGTCGTCAAAATGAGAATTGTTGTTGGCCTACTACGTAAATCTAATGTGACGGTCCAAAAATTTATCCTCTGGTGAGGAAATAATTAATATCATTTCAAAACACTTCAAGAACTGACGACGAACGTCCCAGATAGATAGAGATAGATTGTAGAGGCTGCCCTGGACGGGTTACACTTCGACCATAAAGGCCCAAATAGACGCAGAACATGGTTGCAGCAACATTGAACAGCAACTAGCTTGTTGCTCTGTGTGTGGGGTGGTTGCAGCAACAAAAAACAAACTTTTTGTTGCTGCAACCACTCCACACACAGAGCAACAAGCTAGTTGCTGTTCAATGTTGCTGCAACCATGTTCTGCGTCTATTTGGGCCATAAGGTCCATTGTGATGCCTAAGGAAGTGAGGATGTGAGTGGAGTGGAAGGAATTTTTGTGTATAGACTTGGAATTGGTAGGATATATCCTCTTAAAGCTTAACTTTTGAATAACAATTTGGTTATGTTTTGAATAAATTTTAAAGGGGATAAATTTTAATATATTATATAAAAAATTATTAATAATAATAATAATATTTATTCGTTCTTTTTAACGTACAACGTACATATTGAATTCGTCCAAATGAAATTGAATAATACAAAATAAAAATATTAGGGATGCGGGTTAATCTTAGGAAATGAAGGTATTGCGGTGATGGCTAACATTTATAAGGAACTATCCCGGTGTACACCTTTAAAATCCATGGAAAACCATCAAAAACGCATGGATAGGATAGCCGACACCCATAAGAATGTCTACCGAATGTTAAACGACAGTTTAACTCGGTTGGCGGAAGTGGGACTGTAATAATTAAATTTTGAATAAATCAAACAAATAAATAATTTGTTGATTAAAATAATCAATAAACACGAAATAAATTAATAAAACTGTTCGTGTTCCGGTAATATTGGATAACACAGAAGGTGTCAAGATGTAAAAATAATAAATAATAACAATAATAATAATTAAATTATCTAAAAAAATTGTTTAAAAAAATTTGTTTATTAATAAAAAATTTGAAAATCTAAATTTTTTTAATTTTCCAACGGGGATCTTTTTTAAATCCTTCAAAAAAGAGGTCCCAGAAGTAAAAAAAATTCCAGACTTTTATTAAAAAAATTATCGGGGTTATCCAGATTGGAAAAATTGTTTTATTAACAACAGCATTGTTAATGGAATAATTGGGGTAAACATTTGTTGCCGACGGATTATTGTTTGTGTAAGTATCCAGTAAGTACTTTCATTTTTTCTTTCCTTAATATTCATATTTAATGGGTTAAAAAATTTTTTTTGTTCAAGTGTCGGAATCAAGTTGAGCCGAATCACTTGTTTTCAATACCTATATTCATCTCTCCATTAAAATTATAAATATTAGTGGTACAGTTATGGGATGTGAGACTTTATTGAGAAAATTTCCTGTTCCTTAAGAATCTTTTTTTCGATTTCCGATATCTACAATAATTGTAGAGATATTTCCAAAAAACGAAACCCCCATTTTTTTGTACTAAATTGTTTATAACTTATGCAATTTTTTTATGCGGAACTTCAACTTTTTCAAAAACTTTCTAGAAGCAATTACGAATCGAATGACACCTTGGTCATAATTTTCTGGGAAGGCGAAGTGGAATTCGAAAAAAGGCACATGTTTACCAGTCTAGTGAGATTGAAAAATTCTTCGGCATAAATGGAATTTAATATTGGTTAATAAATACAATTGCAATAATTCAATGATAATTATCGAATGACAACGTTAATTTCAACGTAAAAAATGAATAAGGGAAACCCAAAAAAAAAATAAATAAATTCCAATTTAAATATAAAAATTCCCACTTATGACTTAACCAAATTATATTAAAGCACTAGTGTTGGCGAAAACGATAAGGACACAAAAATCTGCATTCGAAATTCTAAAAATACTGGCAGTTATCTTACTTTCAGATACCTGAGAGCCATGGCCTAAATTTAGCCTTCAAATAATATTGTAATCAAATTATTCAATGCTATTCACATCAAAGAGTTGATTTTTTGTATTTTATATTTATGATTGTGGTTAAAATATAACAAAATATCAACACCAACTCGGAAGCGGACATAGATAAAAAATCAACGGATATGTTTGGGAAAAAATAAACCAGCAAGAATTATTATGATAAGGAAATTTCAACGAATTTAATATAATGAGTGTTTAAAAAATAAGTAAATATTGAATATAAAATTTAACTGCCATAAATTTTGAAACTAATTAAGCTAGATGTTTGTATATTTTCATCTAGCGAAATGAACTCCCTATCATTAATCAAATATAGTAATACCTCGAACTTACGCGATAGGTGGGACCGAGCTATAACCGTTTAAGTCGGGGTACAATTTTACATATAAATACACACAAATTATGTTTAATTAACTTTAATTGACTAAAGAACACAATAATTTAGAAGAAAAATGTGAAATAAAATCGTAGAAAATACAACAAATGATATATTGTATTGTGTATTACAAAAATTAGTGATAGACTAGGGCCGCGAGACGAGACCAAACAGTTTTCTATTGTTTGTCTCGGTTCGTTTTTACAGTCGAAGATTTTCTTGAAATAATACAATTTAAAAAGTCGTTCCGCAGGAGCCGCGTCAACCTAGCGAATTTCCTTAGAATATATCAATTACTCTCTAGCGGCCACAATTATAGTCTAATCAAAATGAAATGTCGTATATGATTATTAATAAAGGGCATAGTTCAAGGGGACAGAACGGCATAGAGAAAGAAGGAAAATATACAATATCTCTGTTAATATTAGAAAAATCGAAAAATGTATAAGGAGTAAAGTTGCAGAAAATCAAGTTTGCTAGAATTCATTACATTATCATTTTTTCTGAAACTCTATTGTGTACAGAGATATTTCGAATTTTAACTTTCAATCGTTAATTCTAAATACTTATGCAAATATTAGTGTAACAGAAAAATGATAAAAAACAAAATTACAGTAAAACTTAGTACCTACTACTTCAGTTTTTCTAAATTTTTCGATTTTTCTAATATTAAGGGAGATATGTCAAATTTGTTTTCCCCTGCCTTTAAACCCTCCTTTCCCCTTGCCAAATTTTACCCATTAACGAACTTGACCTTTTGAATTCCAAAAGGGCCACAAATAACAAATTTTATTCCAATCAGAAGAAAACTGTGAATTCTCTAATCGCTAGAGAATCCACAGACACATAAACTTATAGATATGTTGATATATATATATATATATATATATATATATATATATATATATATATATATACTCGTATATATATTTATATATATATATATATATATATATATATATATATATATATATATATATATATATATATATTATTTCTATTTGTTTAAAGACCATATTTTTCAGATTTATTTTTTATTTATTTTATGTTTTATATTTTAATTGAAACAATAAAGACTATAGAAAATTTAAATCTTTACCACCAATAATGATAAATTTGCTGTTTTGTGATTAGTACAATTTTATAGAGTAAAAAATGTAGATTAAAAAAATGTAAAAAAGTCAGATTTTTATCTATACATTGCCGATTTTGCATATACATGTGTCCGATCAACCTTAATAAATAAATAAAAAGGGTAACGAAATTCGAGATATTTCAGTACATCATATATATATATATATATATATATATATAAGATTTAATCTGGCATCCTACACGTTGCCCTTGAATTTTTTTTCATTTCCGTATTATACTTTATAATGTGATAACAATTGATCCCGCCAGAATTATTCAATCCTCATAATTTTGGTTCAAAATATACACACACTAGTCTCAATGTTTATGATTTTTATCAAATTTTTCTAAACGATACTAAATAATGAAAGCTTCAATAAACTTTAATTTTACACGCTGCTTTAATTTTTGTTCCATATGCCTTAACATTTTGCCAGCACAATCCTCTATCTCTATGCTAAATTTCAAATTATTACATTGAATAGTGTTTAGAGACGGCGTGAAAACATTAGCTAATCGAAAATTGATGTAGAATCATTGGTATTTTTGGAAAATTCTGTATATTGATATGTAATAAAAAATATTTTGACAAAGCATAGAGAAATTCACACAAAATTTGGACACCGACTCCAAAAATAACAATAATTGTACATATATATTTAAAAATTTTTGCTTAGGTGAACTAAAATTGACACAAACAAATGCAATTATTTTTTACTTTTTAGTGCATTTTTTGTTTTAGAATATTTGATTTTTGAAGTCGGATTTCCATTTTGTCAAAATATTTTTTATTTCTCGCTTTTTATTGACTTTGAAGTTCTATAACTGATTTTATTTGTCAGAATATGGGTAGACCTACATAACACATTTTTTTGATGTTTTTTTAATTTGTAGTGCTTTTTTTATAGCAGATTTTCAGTTTTTTTTTACATGCAATTTGTTTTTTTTTTGTAAAAATTTTTTTTTTTGGAGTGAACTTTTATTGAATTTTTATTGAATTTTTTTATGACACATTTTTTTTTATCCGTTTTTTTTTTAATTTTTAGTGCATTTTTTCTTAACAGATTTTTAGTTTTTTTTACATGCATTTTGTTTTTTTTTTCGCAAAAATCGGTTATCACATACAAAATGAGGGTTTTCCTCGATTTCCAGGGGATCACCAGAATGTGATTTGGTGACAATGGGACCAATCTGAAATCAAACCCTTTAAAACAAAAAAACAAAAAAAATTCAAAATCGGTTCATAAATGATGGAGTTCTGAGGTGACAAACATTAAAAACAAAAATACAGTCGAATTGAGAACCTTTTTGAAGACGGGTTAAAAAGTAATATTTTTATCCCTTTTATATAGTTAGCGTATGGTCTTTGGACAAAGAGACTATAGAAAATTTAAACTAGGATTTTTCCCGGTAGATACTGAGTTCATGAATAAAGTATCAAACAAAAGTTGTATATTTTCCAAAATTTTTTGTTTTTAAATTTTTTTTATCTATGTCTTACGGTTACAAAGACGGGATGTTTTCCCATTTTGCCCACACGGGCTTATAGGTCCGATTTTACCCATTAACGAACTTGACCATACTTTTTAGCTCTAAAACGCACATACAGTTTCAGCTCTTTATCTCTTTTTGTTTTTGAATTATTGTGTTGACAGACGGATGGGCAGAAATGACTAATGAGGTGGTTTTATGAACAACTTATCCAAAAGTTTTTTCTACGATCAATATTTGCAACCGTTACAAAGTCAGAACTAAACTTAATATACCCTGGACCAGTCCGAGTAGTCTAGTTGTTTAAGGCACTCTACTTCTCGGAACTGGGAGGTTGCTGGTTCGATTCCCAACGGCGACAGTTTGTCGATTAAATTAATTTAAAAAACAATATTAATGGGGCGGTTAATTGGCTAAAATGTCGGCTTATGGACTTGAATGAAAGTAACCGGCTATGCTTTTAAAGGTTTTCTGCAGTTTCCTTCCACAAACTCCAGATGAATATCGGTATAGTTCCTATCAAAGTTTGCTGCAGTCGCAGAACCTGCCTATTCCTAGTCTACATGTAATTTCCTTGTTCTTTAGGGGTGGATTAAAAAGACTTAGAAAGGCCAACTTTCCAGGATTATTCCTCCCCTCGACTACTACTACTATTACTAATTACCCTGGTATACACATATATATCGGGTATAAAAACTATCTCCCATACTATATCCCCCTTCAAACAAAATCACTTTTATTTGGAACATTTTTGTTTCAAAAATGTTTCCTTGAAGAAATATTCAGATGCGTTGTTTAAAATGAGCATCATCTATATACCATGTGTTCATTTGAGAAGTTACCCCTTAAATATTTTTTTATTATTTTAGAAAAAAATGTATCAAACAAAAATTGGACGGTTTAAAGGGGGCAACATAGTACAATCAACATACTTTTGGTGTATCTTATCTTTTAAACGCTGTAAGAACGAGAAAATCTTTAAATCCAAAAAATGTTAATCTCATAAATCAAGTTTTGTTCGAAAATATTTTCATGCATCTAATATTTCTAGCGTAAATACAAAATTTACGCCCCGTTAAATACTTAAATAACACTGTCCCCTATCATCAAAACAATCGTTCAGATAAATCTGAAAAAAATTGGTGGCGTTAGATTTATTTAATGAATGCGTATTTGGGCATCATTTGGTTTTAACTCGTGAACCAATTGAATCTTATATGGGATAAGGTGTAACGTATGTAAAATTCTTTGCAAAGATCGCTTCGACATCACCAACTGCTGAGAACGTTGCCTGGTGGAAGTGTCGGTGTTTTCCTCAACACTTGCTTGCACTCGAGCAATGGTCACATTATTTCGAACTGCACGAGGTCTTCCAGCACGCGAAAGATCACAGACAGCCCCATATTGCCGAAAACGATGAACCAATGAGTAAATTGTCGGAACATGAAAGAAATCTCGATTAGATCTTTGTGTCTGAATAATCAAATGCTCACTTTCAAAAAAATATTGAACAGCTTTGGTTCTTTTTTCTTTACTGAGTCTCTCCATCATCAATTTCCCAAGTTTTTCAAAGTTAATTCTGAAAAAAAAATGAAAAAAAAAACGTTAACAAAAAAACGTTACTTATGCGCCACCCTATAAGTTGTAGACCAAAATTTTCAGAATTGAACGCGATCAATTGTTGAAAATATTTTATTAGTTAAAATGTCAATTCATTTTATTAGTCAAAATGTGTCTGTAATTATTTCGTTAGCTTGTGGTGATCGAATTAAATGCAAGTTCAAAATTCTTATTAAAACCTTCTTCTAAAACTTTAAATATAATAATACAACTTGAAGCAGTAGGCGCCATATTATTATTTTTATTATTTGAATATTTACAAATATATGGTGACTGAGTCATCTTTTGTTGTTGCATTTAAAACAAAATCTATTATTATTTAAATTTTTCAAAAAATGTTTATATGAACAACGAACAATGCTACATTATTACCACATACATCCCAAAAACAAGTCGTAAAATGTTTTTGTATAATGTCTCAAAAAAAGATGTTTTTTTTTTTAATAATAATTATGATTTTTTATTGTATAAAAAACTTTTAAAAAAATATTTGTATTCAAATTAATGGGTCTTTGATACAAATAGTGTCGTTAGGATTATTTTCGGTTTTAGGATTCTGTTTAAAAATTCTGAATTCGGTTATAGAATTTATATTTTATTTTGGTGGACCATGCAATAGTTTTACATAAGCAATCAGTCAAGTGCAAATTATTGATTTGATTTGATATCTATAATGTGTTAAATGCTAAATTGCCTACTAACGATGATTGCATTGCAATCGAAACGTCGATACCGGTGTATCTAGGTATATTTTTTAAATTAATTTTCTAATATTATATTGTGGTATAAGTTTTATTATTTGAATAACTTGAGTCTTAACTCGAAGACAACAAAAATTCATTTATTCGATTTTTTCACTAAGAATAAAAAATTTTAAACGATCCGTGTTCAGCAAAGCAGTTACAAATTTGAGACTTAAAATACTTAATACTAAAATATACTAGCTAATACATGCGGCTTCGCTTCCGTATTTTTGTAATATTTCCAACTCCCGCCATTTTAAGACTAAAAACCTCAATGTAATTGTCCACCGCTTCCACTACTTCAAATATTTATCGACACTTCCACCAAATTTCTATTTCAGCGAATATTTTCGAATTTTGTCTCTCATAGCCAGATAAAATACATATCAACAACGCAAAAAAAGGGTCATAAAAATAGGTCTAGTAGTTTTTGACAAACAAACAAACAAATAAACAAATAAAGAGACGATTTGATAATAGTAGAGAAGTTATATACAGGCTGTAATCATAAAGGCTAGTCATAGGTATATGAAATTTGCAACAGCGTATAAACGCATTTAACAAAGACAAATATTAATTTGTATGCCTATCGAATTTTTTCTTTATAAATGAATATACATTTTTGTTAAAGAAATTTATACGCTGTTGCAAATTTCATATATAAATGACAAGTCTTGACGATTCCAGCCTGCAAACAGAGTATAATAACTGTTGTATCTAAAATACATAAACAGACTAGCTGTTTCCAGCGACTTCGCCGCATTTATATGAAAGCTAAATATATATATATACATGTATTGAAAATAATAATAATAATCACGCGCTATATGATATATGTATACAACATACAACGATATATAACGATTTATAGTGTGCTAATATAGTTTATAGTTACTATGGAAACGGCAATCAAAGTTGACATTTCAAAATTGAAACAAAATTTTAATAAAATAATTATATAGTTATTTTTTAGAAGTATAGTGGAAATGTTAAAATCAACAAAAATTTTAACCCACTCCTGTTCACCCCCTTCAAGATTATTTTTTGAGATAAAAGATAGCCTTAGTCCTTCCCCAGGATAAAATCTATCTCCTTGCCAAATTTCATTATGATCCGTTTAGCCGTTTAGTCGTGAAGAGGTAGCTAACAGACAGAGTTGCTTTCACATTTATATTGTAGAATGGATTCTTTCTTTGTGCTACTGAACCGTTATCCAATACTACACACACTTGTAACATATCATATATTTTCAATTGTATGTAGTTTTTCAGAAGAAATATCGTCGTCACAATGGTCTTTGTTTACAAAACAATACCCTAGTATGTCTCTAGCTATACCAAACTGTTTTATAATCTCCATGGATAAAGAAAGTCGCTATTTCAAAGACATTATTGTTGTAATATATGTAGAGAGTCTGCAACAACAAACAGTTGTATATGTACTCAGATGTGCTATCAGTCATATTTTTTTAAAACTATTATCACAATGTCTGTGGTAATAGTGGTCTGCATTATTTATGGAAATTCTTTTACGGATATACGCATCCTCATGTTTCAACAGAACTTCAACAGAAGTAATACTGTCTAAATTAAGAAAAAATTAGAATAATATGAAAAAGTTGGCTACTACGTCACAATCGTCTTTGGTGTAGCGGAAGCATACTGGACTAGTTATCCAGAGACCCGAGGTTCGATTCCTGGTTGACGAGTTAATTTTTTCATATCAGTATTTAATTTAATTTAATTAAAAATTGAATGAAATTTGTCGGAGTTTACGCTAAAGTCTTCTACAGTTTGTCATACGTAACCGAAAGGAATTTGGACAAACATCGTTATGTTGACGCGAAAGTATACACAAATAAACAAATATTAAATAATCATACATTTATTTAATTCATCTTGGAAGAACAATAAAAAAAGAAAAAAAAAGTGAAAATAACTTAGTTAATTGCTTAAATACCCGGTTTTTAATCAGTTTATGAAAAAAGTTTCAAACCAAAAGTAGTTTATTTTTAAAAAAGGAACACTTTTTATCTTCTTTTTTTCTACCGTTCCTCGTTTCAAAGATGGATATTGTCAACTCTGGCGACCATGAACTTACTTTTTAGCAATATAACACACACACACACACACAATTTCAGCTCGTTATCTCTTTTCGTTTTTGAGTTATCGTGTCTACAGACGGACAGACGGACATGCGGAAATGAAATACTTATGTCATTTGTTACACACCTATTACGCACCTGACCAAGCATTAATTGTTACGATCAATATTTTCAACCGTTACAAAGTCGGGACTAAAAAGTGTGGCGCATAAGTAACGTTATGATTTAACTCGTGAACCAATTTGGTTTTAACTCGTGAACCAATTGAATCTTGTATGAGAGAAGGTAACGTATGTAAAATTCTTTGCGAAGACCGCCTAGATATCACCAACTGCTGAGAACGTCACCTGGTGGAAGTTTCGGGGTTTTCCTCAACACCGAGCAATGTTCACATCATTTCGAACTGCACGAAGTCTTCCAGCACGCGGAAGATCACAGACAGACCTATGTTGCCAAAAACGCTGAACCAATCGGTAAATTGTCGGAACATGAAAGAAATTTCGATATGATCTTTGTGTCTGAATAATCGAATGCTGACTTTCAAAATAAAAGTAAACAACTTTGGTTCTTTGTTCTGTGCTGAGTCTTTCCATCATAAATTTCCCAAGTTTTTCAAAGTTAATTCTGAAAAAAAAAGAAAAAAAAACGTAAACAAAAAATTTATTCACTAATTAAATCATAACGTTACTTATGCGCCACCCTATATATATTATATACCGGGAATAACAAGAATAACATTTTTTAGAATGTTTTTCTTTTTCAAATGGTATTTTTGATATCAAAGAGCTTGTAGGTACTATGGGCCACAGAAGTCTTGTCCTTTTTTCAAAGTAGTATAGTCATTTTGTGCCTTAGTCATTCGGTTTTTTGGTAAAAGTTTCGAATGAAAGTTGTTCATTATAAATATACCAATAACTTTTATTCGAAACATTTTCCTCAAAACCGAGTAAATAAACCCTAGGTGATTATACAATTTTGAAAAACGGACACGACTTCTGTGACCCATATTACATATAGACCTTATAAGAAAATCATAATCGATTTAAAACACATAATCTCAGTGAATGTTTACTAGATAGATAAATAGATTGTAAAGGCTGCCTCGGACGGGACAAACTTCGACCATAAGGTCCTTTGTGATGCCTATGGATGTGAGGATATGAGTAGAGGTCAAGGAATTTTGTGTGTTGACTAGGAATTGGTAGGATCTGAGGCTGCAGCCGACTTTGATAGGAACTATGCCGATACTTATCTGGAGTTCGTGAACAAAACTGCAGAAAACATTCACAACACAGCCGGTTACTTCGTTCTTGTCCATACGCCGACAGTTTAGTTGATTAACCGCCCCCTTTTTTTTAAATAATTGCCGATGTCGGGATTCGAACCTATAACCTCCCAGTTCCAAATACACACAACGCCTTTTCTTGTCTGTATACTAGTCGTGAATGTATACTAGTTATAGTCTTAAAAAAATGTCTATAGGTATTGGACGACGCATAAAATATTCTATAATAATTCCACTCATATATTTTGTACTATGGGCCACAAAAATTGATGTCATTTTTTTAAATTTTATAATTCATTTGTGCCTTATTGATTTGGTTTTCGAAAAAATTCTTCGAATTAAAGTTGTTCATTAAACTTTTATTCGAAAACCGAATAAATAAGGTACAAATCAACTATATAAAATTTAATAAAATGACATCAACTTTTATCGCCAAGTGTACCTACAAAAAATCCATGATATTTTGATTGAATTTCCATACAAAAGATACAAATGATTGATTTAAATTGGTATTTTTTTTATCTCATTTTCTAGTATTATTCAATGAATCTGCAATTGAAATCATTTAAAAAAAGTAAAAACAAAATAATTGATTTATTTAATTTTAATGAGATTGTTGTATGAGTAATAATAATTAATTATATTCATCCATATAGTTGATATATCCAAATAGCGACAAACAAATCACTGCTCTAATTAAACAAAACAGAGAATGGATAGTGTGTTATTTTTTATGTTGTTGCAGTATTAACGGGAATTTATAATAAACAGAATACACAGACCTCTATACAAACTGGACAGATTATCCTTTGTTACGCCATTAACCCCAAATGAACCGCTACTCCATGGAGACTATATAAAGGAGATCTAACTCAAACGGGAAAATTGACAAAATATGGCAACGAAATGGTAGAAGTTATATTTACTTTTTATGCCGCTAGGGTCGCTAGTTTTTGATAGGAACTCATCCGTACCGAAGTGAAATACCGTATGTTTAGTTTACATCTTCGCATAGCAGATCTCCCACGAGTATGAGAGAGTACATATGTATACATTAAGCAATGTGTATGAGAAGGAGGTCTTAATGTACACACATGTACTCTCTCATACTCGTGGGAGCTCTGCTATGCGAAGATGTAAACTAAACGTACGGTATAGTATAATAAATAGAAATGAGTAGCCAGTAACTAGTATTATTTCGAAGTGATTATTTTGAAGTATGAAATTTGTTTAAAAAAATTTATTAAATAAAAAACTGTTTTAAAAACATTTAAAATGGGAAGAGTATGTACAGTAGACAATTGTAAAAGTGGTAGTGCTTGTGACAATAAGCAACGGGTTCAATTGGGTTTAAAAAACCAGGACTTTTTAAAGTACCAAAAGCGAGTATAAATATTCCAAAATTAATTAAATTGTATGACATTATATTAAATATTAATTTTCAGCATTATTATTAATAAATAAAAGTTTAATTTAATATTTGATTCAATAATTTAATTTAATTTTTACAATTTCAACATTACAGGTTACTATTTAATTATTTAATGTTTTTTTTTTTTTAAATTTTTATGTAATTATTTTGCGAATTTTAACTATCACTTCAACTTCAACTAATTCCTTATTGAAAAATTGAAATTACATATCATTTATTTAAAAAAGTATTTTATTGGAAAAATACTTTCGCTGGAAATAATTTTTATAATACTATAAATGCGTAATGTTTTTCAATTAAAACTCGCGCCTTATAATCTCTGTTCTGTTTCCGGTGCCGAAGGAACACTACTGACATCTTATTTTTGCCAATTATTTGTTTACATGGAGTTATGTATCCTTGTTTAGTGTCTATGCGCTACTCAACTAACCAAGGAATTACCTCTTAGGTCAGCGCGACTGCGTCGCATTTCAGTATGTTCCTGAGTTAAAAGTTTAAAATATCAAAATTTTCCATTATCGATATATTTTCGATTTAAAAAATTTTTATTTATGACTACGTGAGTATCATAAAATTAATATTAATAAATTGTAACAAAACCAAAAAAAAAACATTTATTTTTAAGGAAGATTTCAGAATTTAGTACCTTGGCTAGTTGAGGCGTATGATGTATGTGTGATGCATGTGACAGCCATATTGTCACATGTATTTACACTTATAAAATAAATATTATTAAAATAGTCAAAGAAAACTCTAGGTTTTTTGAAATTACATTTCAAATTTTACCCCAATTCCTAGAACATTTATTTGTATTTTATAAATACGTATTTCGACTACAATGTAGTCATTATCAGTATGATTTAGCTAATCGTAACTATCTCTGGGATATGGAGTAGTATCTGAAGGATTATTTGACTTTACTGACCAATTATAGGATTAAGTGTGTGAAGAACCCCACCTATTTATTGACGGTATCCTTTTGTTGTTGTTGTCACTAAAGTGAGGGTGTTGATCGAAGCTAACCTTGATATTCGGGTATTAATTTTTTTGAAAATAGTTTTATTAAATCAGAATTTGGAATTGGGCCATTGTCTAAATTCATTATCTGTTTTCTCAATTTGTGTATGTAGATACTTTCGTATGCATTGAATTCTGTAGAGTTTTGTACCGATTTCAGTAGTAAATTTCGATTTGTAAATTTTGTGGTTGTTCTCAATAACGTGCGCACTCAATAAACGATTTTTCGGTTCTCCCAAATTTCACATGAGCCAGATGTTCTTTGATTCGAGTTCCGATTTGGCAACGACTATGACAGTCGAATAAATTTTTTCGAACAGTTTTGACAACTGACACCATATATGCAGGATTGTTTTTCATTGCTAATTTTCAAGGAATTGTGAAAAATTTGAAATAATCACTTATAGTTTTAAGGTTCGTTTACACTACGACACTAGACACCGTACACCGTGTATACACCGAGTGTTCATGTGTGCACACGAGTGTCTCTAGTTGTGACATTTATTGCGACACTATAATTAGTGTCGAAGCAGCGGCTGGGTAATCACCTTGTGTCTAAGGGTCCAAACGTCTGGTCTGGTTTTCAAGCAGGTTCGACATTTTTTCATACACTTCATACATTCCATATACATATTATATAGTAATAAATATAGCGTTTATGTCGCTGTTTTATTACAATATAATCAGCAATAAGTTATTTTGTGTGTGAACATCTCGGACACTAGTTCCGTACTTTGTGTCTGGCTAGTATCCAGACACCAAAAATCTGTTTAAGTGTGAACAGTAAAGAAATTTATGTCTGACATTTGTATCGCAACTTATGTCGTAGTTTAAAGGAAGCATTAGATAGATAGATTGTAGAGGCTGCCCTGGATGGGCTACATTTTAACCATAGGGTCCATTGTGATACCTAAGGATGTGAGGATGTGAGTGAAGTGGAAGGAATTTTTGTGTATAGACTAGGAATTGGTAGGATAGGTTACTTCGTTCTTGTCCATACGCCGACAGTTTAGTCAATTAACCGCTCCCATTTTTTCATAATTGACAAACTGCCGATGTCGGGATTCATAACGCCTAAGAACATAACGCCTCAGACCGCTTGGCCACTTTGACTGGTCAAACGAAGCATTAATACCTTGTAAGGTCTAAGGCTAGGTTTGGCGGCGCTGACTATCATTAAGTTGGAGCCGTTATTTTTCGTTTAAACTGATACGAATAATCTGTCCAGTTTATATAGAGGTTAGTGATAGAATGTGTTATTTGAATCTGAATCCCTACATGTATTATATACTGTTAATTAGTAAATACGATTATTATTGTTGGATATATGTATAGACGGTCATATATAATCAGTCAATCCATTTATACACATATATAATAATGTAGAGGCGAATATACAATTGACTATTAAAATTAGTGTGGGTAACTTTAATTTTTATTTTTTTGGTGGTCGTTTACTTCCAAAATTAACAGGCAGCCTAAGGCATAGGTGGGCAGACCTTGACTGCACTGAGCTCTGAGTGAGAGGTAGGAAGAAAGATAGAGTAAATATAGGGTACCTACCATTTATTATTATTTTCTTTATTTAATTAAAACATTTTCTGAAAAAAATATAATAATACCAACTATTTTTTATGGTCAATATTATTCAAAGTATACAATACATACAATACATTGAATACATACTTTGGAATTTCGGGCTCGTAATTTGGGGCTGGTGATTTACCGCTTGTAAATTTTTTGATGATTTAGCTTTAGTTTAGATTTTAGAATTAGATTTTAGGAAATTCCGAATAATTTGCCTAAACTATTCATATCGGAGAACTAATAAACAATTATTTACTTGATTTAATTATTTTTTCTTAGTAGGGGGTATAGTGTCATGGGAATTTGATGACACTGGATACAAAAAAGATGCCAATGATAAAGCTCGGTGGGGGTGAGGGTTGGTAATTTGTTACTAATTTTTAAATGGTTAAATTTTACATAAAGTGGGAATACATATAGTTGTTGTTGTTGTAATTATTGTTATTGCTATCTTCATTATTGTTATTATTATTATTATATTTTTTGGTGTATCTCTCCATATTGTAAAAGATATTTTTTAAACAATAAATATTTTATAAAACTAATTCTAAATTGATTGAATAAATTATTGAGCAATAATCAGTAGGACAACCTGTATTGAAACATCGTTCCGTCTTACTTCAAAACATACCTTTTTTACTTACTCTCACCCAGCTTATGGAGAGTCCGTTCGACTCCGGCGAGTCGTCTGCGCCCACCTCTGGCCTATGGAGTAATTGATTAAAAGTAATAAACGTAATTAAACGTATTATCTGATCAAAAACAACAATTTGTTAGAGGACCCAAGTTTTCGCATATAAAAAGTTGATAACCCAGCAAAAACAAAAATGTTCACCATCAAGAGTGAAAAAATGATTGGTATATATTTATTGTGTGCTTCTTAGGCGCAAGGTATTTCATATATTACTTGATAAGTTTTTTTCGTTGTATAATAAAGTGTACTAAAATCAGATCAATTGCCATGGAAAATATGAAATACCCTGTCCTTTACCTGAGAAACTTACAATATCAATAAATACCAATCATTTTCTCTTTTTTTTTAAAAAAAACATAGACCTTGCATAGATCTTTTGAAGGCGAATATTTTTGTTTTTGCAGGGATATCACTACTTATGTATGCGATAACTTTGTTCCACTCACATGTTTGTTTTTTGGTCGGACATGAGTAAAGTTGTAGAAAATCTACTTTACTACAATTTATTACCGGAACATTTTTTCTGCAACTCTAATATATACAAAGATAATTAGGATTTTCAATCCTAAATCGTAAATATTTCAGTAAACCTTAGAGTAAACCGAAAAAGTGATAAGAAGCAATAATGTAGTAAAATTAATTTTCTATAACTTTGCTCCATATAAAATTACCGATATTTCCAGTTTTAAGGTAGATAAATCGAATTTTATTTTCCTACCTGGCTCTAAGCCTCCTTTTTTTCCTTGTCCGATTTCACCCATTAACGAACACAGCTTTTCAAAAACCAAAAGCACCTCATATATCAAATTTCATTCTGATCAGCTTAAAACTGGTAATTAAAGTGGCTACAGACACGTGGCTGATGATAATTTGCAAGGATTGAACCGAAATTATGTAAATTCAATAAATTTTATGAAAAAATGTTTCAAGCATAAGTTGTTTCTTTTAGAAGAGAAAAATTTTTTGTCTAAAAACTTTTCTTCTATCTCTTACCGTTTTTTAGGTATAATTTTAGGGGGGGATAATTTACAGTCTTTTCAGTGTGGTTTCAGCTAAGACCTATCTTTCTACCAAATATCAACTGTCTAGGACAACTGGAAGTACCCTAGAATATTGATGATGAGTGAGTCAATCAGTAATATTGAAACTTAGTACGTACCGTCAGATGACGAGTAGCAGAGTTCATAGCTTTGTTGGTTTCTGAGATACAGAGGTCTGATAATCGTCTCCAATGGCTCCTGTAAACTTAGTAACTAGGAGTCTATGCTTAAATTTGTCCCGACGCACTACCGTGATATGTGATTCATATGACTTGAATGTCAATTATTTGAAATATGGCCACATCGTACTGGCCATCCAATCCATTTATTGACCATCTTTTTATTTCCAAATCAAATGATCTACACAAAAATGAAAATCAAAGTCGGCCAATTTCCAAACTACTTTGGTTAGTCGATTGTAAGTCGTTTTTACCCAACGTCGGGTGTATTAAAGCTTTTTGATCTATATATAAAAATTTAATTTAATTAATCTTAAAAGTTCTGAAGAAATTTCACTTCGGTGTTGTTCGTAGTTCCGTTTATTCGCCATTCAATTTTTTAAAAACTTTCTGTATTTTGTTGTGAAATATTATTTGTAAATATCCGTATACTAATTCTTCTAATTATCATCATTTTGATGAATAACATTGTAAAGGGTCACAAGAGGTGTGTAGTTTAAAATTTCTAAAAATACTCTCTACATGACACTATGCACGTCAGCTACTCACCAAATTATTAAAATCACTTGAATAGAATATAATATTAGTATATATTAGTACATAGTATATAATGTAAATAATAATATCTAAGCTAAAATTATAAAGAGAAAATATTTGATTTTTTGTGTTTGTAATGCATCAACTCAAAAAATACTTAACCGATTTTAACCCCTTATGCATTAACTTATTTTTACTTTGTGAAACAATCACGAGTCTGACTCGTGTGAACTTATTTTATCTTTGTGAAACAATCACGAGTCTGACTCGTGTAAACTTATTTTTAGTTTGTGAAACAATCACGACTCCGACTCGTGTAAACCTAAATTTACTTTGTGAAACAAAGTAAAGTCTTAAAACAAAGTAAAGTCTTAAAACTTAAAGAAAGTAAGTCTTGTTGCAACACATGTTCCTGTGTGTGCTTCGAAAAGTACCCTTCGTGCTTCGAAAATCCTGACTGTTTCGAAAAGTATCACACACTGAACGACTATTAGCTTATTTTTATTTTATACTATAGAAATTTTCTTTTAAATAATCATTTCAGGCACATTAATTATTTAAACAAGTAAAACTACCAGGGGTTAAAAATTATTTCATCTATAGAAAGCTATATTATCAGCGAGTAACATGGGCTGTATTTTATTTTCAAAAAAATTAGAGATCCCTATGAAAATTGTAATGATGTAACCCAAATAATCCTAATCGTTTCCGTAACATATTGCCCTCAGACAAAATAATCCCGATAAAAAAACCCCGACAAAATAACCTTGTAACAAAATAACCTCGACTATAATAAACTGGTAACAAAATAACCTCGACTAAAATAATTTCAAAACAAAACAACCTCGACTATAATAACATCGTAACAAAATAACCTCGACTAAAATAACCTCGTAATAAAATAACCTGAACGAAAATAATCTCGTATCAAAATAACCTGAACCAAAATAACACGTTATTAAAAAACATAACAAAACGGAACAAGCATTTTATGGAAGGCTTTTTTAGTTGTTTTGGAGATGCCACTCTCTTCCACAATAAAAGTTATTTATTTTGCAAAAAAAGTTTTTTCTTCAATATGTGAGTTACTTAAGGACAAATCGGATGATATAATATTTAAAACAAATAAAAATAAAAGTAACAACTAACTGATTTAATACCCGGTATATACTTAATTTATGAAAAAAAATTTATTTAAAAAAAAATATGTACAATTTTGCCCATTTTGCCAAACTAGCACAAAGTCCGAACATAGTCCGATTATGCCCATTCACGAACTTGCTCCTACTTTCTAGCTCTATAATACACACAAAATTTTAGCTTGCTGTCTCTTTTCGTTTTTGATTTATCGTGTTGACGGCGGACGGATGGACGAACAGACACATTGGCAGAAATGGACTAATTAGGTCATTTTATGAACACGTATTCCAATTTTTTTTACAATCAATATTTTAAACCGTTACAAATTCGAAACTAGTTCCGACTAACTTTGAAGTCGGGTTTCCATTTTGTCAAAATAGGGTTTATTTCTCGCTTTTTAGTGACTTTGAATTTCTTTTTAGTGACACATAAAAAAAAAAAAAAAAATACGACGAATTGAGAACCATCCTCCTTTTTGAAGTCGGGTTAAAAATAATAGCAAAAACGTACCTAATATTATATGCTTTATCATAATCAGAGAGATTTTCTATATAAAAAAAGTTTTTATAAACATATATTGCATGAAACATGTGTCGGCTGTCGGCCGTTAATTTCAATACGACATGACAGAATAGAGCTATTATTTATTATTATTCAATGTTTGTACGGTATAAAATGCATATGATTATATTCAATAGACATAGAAATAGTTAGTTATTCATCTTAGGTAGGCCATAAAATACATGTATATCCGCGATAACTATGATAAGAAAAATGGTAGACATTTACTTGAATCATATTTATAAGTAAGTATTAATATTTTAAGTAAGATCAACAGGAATCACAGAAGTAATTTATGAAAACAAAAAGAAAAAAAAAACCTGCAAATGACTTAAAAGATTCGTTACGCAGGAGCTGCGCCAACTTAGCGAATTTCCTTAGAATACATAAATCACTCTCTAGCGGTCTTAATTTTAGTGTGATCAAAATGAAATAAAATATCTGATATGACTTTAGTATTTGCAAAAATTAAATTTATTAATAGCCAAAATAAATGGATGTATAACGATTATAGTTTATAGTTACTATGGAAACGACAATCAAAATATTTTACAATAAAATATATTTTATGTATTCGTGTCAAACAAACACAAAATATTAAATATTTCTCTTAATATTAGAATAATCGAAAAATGTATCAGGAATGAAGTTGTAGAAAATTAAGTTTGCTACAATTCATTACCTTATCATTTTTCTCAAACTCTAATGTGAACAGAGATATTTAGAATTTTAACTTTCAATCTTTAATTGTAAATATTTCTGTAAATATTAGTGTAACAGAAAAATGATAAGAAACAAAATTACAGTAAAACTTAGTACCTACAACTTAACTTCTGATAAATTTTTCGATTTTTCAAATAATAAGGGAGATAATCAAATTTTGTGTTTCCCCCTCCCTTTAAACCCCCCTTTCCGCTCGTCTGATTTTACCCATTAACGAACTTGATCTTTAGAATATCCAAAGCGCCTCAAATATCAAATTTTATTCCAATCGGAATAAAACTGTAACCGCTAGAGAGTCCACAGACATTTTAAACAATCTTTAATTGTAAATACTTCTGTAAATATTAGTGTAACAGAAAAATGATAAGAAACAAAATTACAGTAAAACTTAGTACCTACAACTTAACTCTTGATAAATTTTTCGATTTTTCAAATATTACGGGAGATAGTCAAATTTTGTATTTTCCCCTCCCTCTAAACCCCCTTTCCAATCGCCCGATTTTATCCATTAACGAACTTGACCTTTAGAATACCAAAAGCGATCCAAATATCCAATTTCATTCCAATCGGAATAAAACTATGACCGCTAGAGAGTCCACAGACATTTAAAAAAAGTACATATGTATATATGTATATATGTATATATGTATATATGTATATATGTATATATGTATATATGTATATATGTATATATGTATATATGTATATATGTATATATGTATATATGTATATATGTATATATGTATATATGTATATATGTATATATGTATATATGTATATATGTATATATGTATATATGTATATATGTATATATGTATATATGTATATATGTATATATGTATATATGTATATATGTATATATGTATATATGTATATATGTATATATGTATATATGTATATATGTATATATGTATATATGTATATATGTATATATGTATATATGTATATATGTACATATGTATATATGTATATATGTATATATATATATATATATATATATATATATATATATATATATATATACATATATACAAATTTTAGCGATAGTGATTTTTAACATCTAATAGGTAGGATCGATGGACATTTGAAGAAATTTTTACGAAATTCCAACAATAGCTGCAAAAACAATAGCTGCATTTCCTTTGGAGGAAATTCGCTAAAAACGCAACAATTTATTTTCGACTAGCCGTGTGCGCGAAGGGGTCCCCATCTCAGGAACCATGCGATTTTTCTCAAATGAAAAAAGCTTAAATACCAACTTCCACTTTTCGAACTTTAAACATGGCACATTTCTCATACAAACATTCGTTCCTTATTTTACCCCCTTTGGGGATGAATGAACATTGATACAACTGACTTTTATTTATAAACAGAAGCCTGAACACGAATTTCCATATTTCTATAACTTCAAAAATGACGAACTTTCATTCAAACTTTCATACCCTATTAAATACCCTGAGGGGATGCATTGCCAACCAACCCTTCTTGTTGCACACTTTCGTCATATATGAAACTTCTGTGCCAAATGCAATGCTTCTAGACCAACCGGATTTGGCTGTGCCTTGTCGTTAGTAAATTTGTAGTCCTGGAAGAGAAAAAATTGACAAAATGAACGAAATTATTTTTTCTCGAAAGCTATGCAACCAAATTGAGTATTTAAACTCCTAATGATTCAATTTTTATCCTATCCTAAGCGAATTTTTTAATGGGGGTGTCAAATTTTTTGTACTCCCTGACCAATAGGCGTTAATTTCTTTGCTGCCCGCAAATCGACTAGTTTAATTTATTAGTTCAAGAGCATGTCGGACCACAAAAAAATTTCAATGACGTATTGTGTATGGAAAAGCGACAGATGCTTTTTATTCCTTTTCCTAAACCTATATATTTTGAAATGAAAAACCTCAAGTTTTTTGCGGAGTTTAAAATTTTTGTAGAATAAAATGATTCCATAAGTTTATTAGTGAATTTAAAAAAATCAGCTTTTAGTTTTGTGCCGATGCACGAAACTCGGAGAAATTTCTCTCCGAATATTAGTAAAATGAAAAATTGATCGTAAGTATAGTTGTAGTAAACAAATTTTAGTATATTTTTTAATTAAATTAAATACTGATATGAAAAAATTAACTCGTCAACCAGGAATCGAACCTCGGGCCTCTGGATAACTAGTCCAGTATGCTTCCGCTACACCAAAGACGATTGTGACGTAATATCCAACTTTTTCATATTATTCTAATTTTTTTTTTATTTAGACAGTATTACTTTTGTTGAAGTGATTTATTTATTTAATATTTGTGTATACTTTCGCGTCAACATAACGAAATTTGGACAAACATCGTTATGTTGACGCGAAAGTATACACAAATAAACAAATATTAAATAAATTTTAGTATAGTTTATTACTGAACAATATTTTCTATAACCCGAATATACATAAATATTTTAAATTTAAATATAATATCCATTTTAATGGATTAAAAATATGTAGATTAAGATTCAGGTTGATATGAATGGTTCCCATAGTTTTTTTATTTAGAACAAATTAATCAATTGTTTTTATGATCGAATATCTCGTAAAGGATTCTACTCCCCATCTTTAAAATATATGAAACATCCCTCTTTATCCCTTAAGGATATTAGATTCTGATACGAAGAGAACTCGAAAAAAATTATATATATAAAAAAAGTTAAACGTTATAAAACGTATCACTGTATAAACTATAGGTTTATCACATACACCCACCCTTGGCTTGGAGTGAAACTTGTCTCACGAAAACTATGCCCGAGGACTACAAATTTACACCTGAGTATAATTACATTTTCTGCCTAAATGTATAAAAAAATTTTTCGATGAATTTGTTAAAAGGTAGTTTCTAAGGGATTCTGTTCAGGGATTCTAAAGGGAATAGACAAAACAATAGATACTAATTTCAACTCTTTATAACCTATGCTGCTCTAGTGTGGTGGCCAAAAGTTAACCAGATAACAGCATGCAAAAAGCTGTCCAGAATCCAAAAACTTGCCTATTTGTGCATCACTGGATCCATGAGAAGTACACTCACAGCTGATATGGAAGTCATACTAGGGCTGCTTCCGTTAAGCATTGTAATAATAGCTAACTTGGAAAAATATGCCACGGTCTTTCAAGCAGAAGTCTACGCCATACTGGCTTACGTCCGTGAGAACCTACGTAGAGGCTACATAAACCAGAACGTATGTATTCTTTCGGACAGTCAAGTTGCTTTAAAAGCCTTGCCTGGAACTGAGATCACCTCAAGGGTAGTCAAGGATTGTCAGGAGGATCTTCTGAAACTGGCAAAACGGAGCAATGTTAAATTAATCGGAGTGCCGGGTCACAGTGGTTTCGAAAGAAATGAAAAAGCAGATACCTTAGCAAAGAAGAGAATCGGAATACCCTTCATTGGCTCAGAGCCTATTTTAGGAATTCCAAGGACTGCATGTAAACAGGTGATCGGGGGGAGGGGGGTCAAATGCTAAACACCGTGATCACTGGGAATAAGAACTACAGCAGGATCTCGGGAAGGTACTGCTTCAGAGTACAACCAAGAGGCTATCTCTCGATGTACTGAAGCTGGACAGGATGCAACTGCGGATGGTTACCGGATTAATTACCGGGTATTTATCATTACCCTTGCGGAAGCATCTGCACACAATGAGACTCCATACCGGGTCTATTATGTGCAGATTGTGTGGCGAGGAGGAAGAAACATCCAGCCACATTATCTTTGATTGCGAACCTCTAGGTTACAGCAGATACAGAATATTCAGTGCATCTCACCCCGAATATAGGAACCTTCAGGAGGACCTAATAAGCAAGCTCCAGGCTAATGCCAACATATGGGAGAAGCGAATCTCGTCGGACTAAGGTAGAAGGGTGAGCACAATGGACCATAAGGTCGAAATGCAATACTTTTTAGATCCCAAGATGTATCTTTCGATCTATCTAATTTCAACTCTAAAAAAAAATTTATTACTGTTCAAATCAAATTAAAGAATTATATCCAATAATACCTGTGCACTTTTATAAAAACCCACCTTAATCTATCAGACAAAACATATAAAATTGTAGGTGGAGTGGCGTCAGTTATTTTTATGTTTTTTTATATAAAATGAATAGAGTTATTATTGAATTAACATATGTCTGAAATATAAACCAATTATAATTTAAAAACTGTTTGATCTAAGTTATCTTGCAATTATTTTCTATTAAAATAATAATTGAATAGAAAAAAAAATGGCTTAAGAAATTTTTAAATACATATAACTATTATATGGCTTTATTTTAAGGCCTGTCTCCGAACTTGTATTATCGATTGTGTAACGTGTAGGGTGCCTTCCGTATCTTTGCTGTTTCCAAAAACAGTGCGAGTTACTTAGCTTGTAGTGTACATTTGACTATAAAAGTAGATGTCATTTTTTATATTTGATTTGTGCCTTATTCATTCGGTTTTCGAATAAATAATAATCCAGGGCGTTTTTTCTAAAACCGAATCAATAAAGCACAAATCAATTATAAAATTCTTTTAAATGACCTCAACTTTTGTAGTCTTATACTATGCACTAGATATTGAAGTCCACGATCTGGTTACGTTGATTTTAAGATAATAATTTCATAACACTTCCACTATCCGCCTATTAGTAATCAACGCTTCCACCAAATTTCTATTTCAAGAAATATTTTCGAATTCCAAAATGAGTTTATCTTAATAGTACCAAATTATTTTAAGATCAACTGAATTGCATACATTTGCAAACTATCAAATCGATACGGCAATTAGAAGGGGGTGAAATTGCAATCAAAAAATTTGACAAATACAAGAACAGTAATGATAAAAAGTAAGAGCTAAAAAGTAAGGTCAAGTTCTTGAATGGAACAAGTCGGACATGTTTGGACAAAGCTGTCTATCTTTGAAACTATAAGAGATAGAACAAAAATTTCAAATAAAAAAAAGTTCCTTTTTTAAAAATAAAAACCACCTTTGTTTGAAACTTTTTTCCATAAACTCAGTATATACCGGGTATTTATGCATATAACTCAGTCAGTTGTTATTTTCACTTGTTTTACTGCGAATTCTAATTAAACATATCAACCGACCAGTAATATTTATTACTTGTACTTTATTGGTACAAAAAAAATTTTTTTTTAAATTGTATTTTAGCAAGAAAACTTTCAAATGGAAAAACAAGCCGAGACGAGATGATAAAAAACTTTTACAAGTCAATACAATACAAGTGACGTGCTACTCTCGTCTCGTCACGTCTCGTGGCATCACTAAAGCACATCATGTCTAATTTAAGTAAAGCATTGAAAAACAATCGTTTTGTATTTTCAAAATATTTGTTACCAAAAATCTAATTTCTCTATTTACTTTGCAAAATTTTAAAACTAATGTAAAATACTATTAGTAAAATATTATTTATTATATAGAGATGAAAATAATTCTGAAAAGAATATATTTGTTTAGAATTTTTCTAAGAATATTATTGATTTTTCTGCAAAGCAAACTCCTTGATGTTTGTTTCTAGGTTGATATACACATCATAGAAATTATACAGTCAAACAACATTATGTATATATATAAGGTGTAAAATGTGCTTAGAATTTGAAATTACTTTAAATACAAAGTATTTAAAAAGAATACTGGCACTGAAATCATTTACTGGCTGGTGAAATTATAATTTTTTTTCACCAACAGTAAAGGATGCAGTTAAGAATGGTGGTGGGGCTTTTGACAGGACACTGTCGATTGAACTACTACCTTCATAACTTTGGGATCTCTGATGATCCCAATTGTAGAGTCTGTATGGAGGACGATGAAATCTCCATACATGTTATTTGCACCTGCAGAAACCTGCAGGGTGTCATGTATAGAATGTTTGGGTCCGAAACTTTGGATCCATCAATCCTGGGAGCAACTCCGGCGGAGAAGTTGTGGGCCTTCTGTGTGGCGTCTGGCCTCAACAGAATCCTATAACTTCATCTGCTTAAAATAGCACCTCTTACCCGGAGACACCTCGCCTTCGGGTGACAGGTTGTTCTCAAGAAGACCCCTTGGTCTAGGTGCTAGATCAAGGGGTCTAGCACCTAGCACCTTTCTAATAATATTATTTTTATTATTAACTACACCAACGACAGAAAATTCGACTGATATTTAGCGTTAATAAAATTCATAAACATTCTATTATATATACTTTATTAAGATGTTATGGTTTCCTTAAAAAAATTTTCAATATTTTCCCATTAAAACTTCAGAAAGACAAAAAATAGTGAAAGATAACCTTTAATTGTTATTTATGCTTCTTATTTATTTTTTACGTTTTTAAAATTTAAGATCGCGAAAAACAAAAATTAAAAATTCGTTACGCAGGAGCTGCGTCAACTTAGCGTATTTCATTAGAATACATAAATCACTCTCTAGCGGTCATAATTTAAGTCAAAATTAAATATATTATCTGATATGACTTTAGTATTTGCAAAAATTAAATTTATGAATAGCCAAAATAGAACGATATAACGATTATAGTTTATAGTTACTATGGAAACGACAATGAAAATTTTTTACAATAAAATATATTTCATGTATTTGTGTCAAACAAACACCAAATATTAAATATCTCTCTTACTATTAGAATAATCAAAAAATGTATAAGTAGTAAAGTTGTAGAAAATCAAGTTTGCTACAATTCATTACTTGATCATTTTTCACAAACTCTAATGTGAGCAGAGATATTTAGAATTTTAACTTTCAATCTTTAATTGTAAATATTTCTGTAAATATTAGTGTTACAGAAAAATGATAAGAATAAAAATTGCAGTAAAACTTAGTACCTACAACTTAACTCCTGATAAATTTTTCGATGTTTCAAATATTAAGTTAAATTTCTTAACTAATCACAGATGCATCATAAAAATGCATCATCTTTTAGAACAAGTCACTTTTAATCCGTTATTTTGAGTAGATATCCATAAGAGTGGTTCAGGAATATTTTTGAATACATTCTCAGTAATTAATCAGTAATTAGTATCAATAATTTTTCATGTTTCAAGTAGACATAGAGAGTAATAGTTTTTTTTTTCATGTACCAAATAATAATCTTTTTATAGACTCGGTATATAACAAAAGGTGTAAATAGAGCTATGTATATATTGTACATACAGGTAGGTGCTTATATAATATATATGTATGTATATACATTTAGGATCAATACTTATATGCATTGCAAGTATCAATGTAATTCGTCAATTCACTTGATGCCGCCATAAGTCTAAGCAGTAGATAAGCTGGCAGTTCATAAAAAGAATGGTATTGCTATCATTATAAAAATTACTGCAGAATAATCCTAAAAATAATATTCAATTCCTAATTTATATGAAAATGGGGCCATGTAAACAAAATATTTATAAAATGGCTGATCAGTTTAGAAAACATTTTAACTCTAAGTTGATTAGATTAATCCTTGACCGGATTATTAGGATTTATTATGGCGGCAAGAATACAATATTTGAAATAAATAAGGATTAAAAACGTTACGCCTGCACACCAGATTAATCTGACCAACTCGGGGTTTACATTTGTTAATTTTGTTATTAAAACTATTGAAAATGTCATAAATATATTTTATTCAGTCGCGGCAGTGTTGTAATGTACCGAGATATAAGTATCTAGGTACCGCTCATTTTTAAAAACTTTTTTGTTGATCTGTACCTTATTCATTCGATTTTTGGGAAAATGTTTCAAATAAAAGTTGTTAGTGTATTCATAATGAACAACTTTTGCCCGAAGCATTTTTTCGAAAACCGAATGAATAAGTCACAAATCATTTAAAAAAATTTTGAAAATTAAACTCTACTTCTATGGTCATATACACATAGGTTTACTAAAAGTACTTAACTGTATAGGACCTAGATACTTTCCAATGAAATTACCCGTACCTAGTTCCCATTTGGGGGTACCTAAATATCTATTGGAAATGCCGATAAAAATTGGATATGTCTCGGCATATATTTTGCTCTCATAGTAAGAGTTCAGGAGTTCACGACTTCACCAGCCAAGTAGCCGAGCGGTCTAAGTCGTTATGTCTACTTGAAGACTGGGAGGTTATGTGTTCGAATCCCAACATCGGCAGTTTGTCAATTATTTTAAAAAAAATGACGGTTAATTGACTAGGTCAGTTTCCTTCACGAACTCCAGATGAATATCGGCATAGTTCCTATCAATGCTGCAGCCGTACATCCTACCATTTCCTAATCTACACACAATACTACCTAAGAGTTCACGAACGTTTCAAGAAATTGTAAATAGTTGTTTTCTCAAATATCAATACTTAATTTTCCAATATAGACTGTACTTTGTCTAGGTAACTTTATCTAGGTATCTATAACTGAACCTAGGTAACTTTTTCACATTGTACCTGTACCGTTATCGAAGAGGTACTATTAAAACACCGATAAGCAGTTTACGGCCGAATAAAGTTATTGTCAACAGTATGCCTAATGCTTAGATTTATACCGATAACAAGATAAATGTCGATTTATATTCTGCCTACGCCATATACATATGCAGGCGAAATGAACGTTGACTTTATATAAACAGAAATGCTAGAGACATTTTACACAAATATACAAAATACCATCTCCAGTCCTACCGTTCATACCTTGGATTAATGTAATTTTCATGTTAATACTTTAATATCAAAACAGATTGTCGGCATTAGACACTGTGTATATACTTTAATGTCAAGAAAAGACTGAAGAGCTATCAGACCAAAACTTACTTTCAGAAGCTTGCGAATTTGTTAAAACAATGGTTAAAGATAACAAAGAGTAAAGATTTTCCGTCTACACTTTTTCGTCTCAGCCCACATTCTCCAAACGAGGGGTGCACATTTTGTTTGAAAAAGAATTGACGTAAACTGTATTGATAACAAAGTTATTCCTCGTAAAAATAGTCAAGAAGCTTTATATCTATATGTTTAACTGTTTTTATACCCGGTGTATGTAAATATACCAGGGTATAATAATTATAGTTCCGAAATTGTAACGCTTGAAAATATTGATCGCAAATATAAATGTTTGGAATAGGTGCTTATAAAATGTCCTAATGCGGCCATCTCCACATTTCCGTCCGTCTGCGGACACGATAACTAAAAACGAAAAGAACTAACGAGCTGAAATTTTGTGTTTGTATTCTAGAGCTAAAAAGAACTGTCCACCTTTGAAACCGTAAGAGATAGAACAAAAATTTAAAGTAAAAAAATGTTCCTTTTTTAAAATAAACAACTTTTGTAATAAAGTTTTTTAGATAAATTCACGATATATCGGGTATTTAAGCAATTAACTCAGTTAGTTGTAATTTTCACTTGTTTTGTAAACTTTGTGACTATCCATTCATTGTTAGTATGGTTGCCCTTCGGTTATGTTATACTAACAGAAGTGACTAACGTTTACTTATTTTTTATATTTAAGTGATATGTCTGAATATTTGAAACATTATTTTGACATCAGTGTTTTGATATGAAAAATTTTACACATCTTGATTACGCATCTCGGGCATTCCAGACTAACTAAGTTACCTAAATGCTCTGCAACTTACATCCTATAGGAGAACGATAGTCACCTCCTTTAGTATAATATAGACATAACAAAAACAGTCAGTTAAATATAGATAGTGACAAATTATACACGTTCTACCATAGCATCTAATAGTAGCTCAGTTAGTAGAGCACTGATCAGAAATGCCAGTAGTCGTGGGTTCAATCCCCAACCAAGATGTGTAAGATGTGTCCGATTTGCCATATCAAAACATTGATGTCAAAATAATGTTAGGAAATATGTTGTAATAAACAAATTTTTAAACTTACGATTAGCTCGACTCAGAAGTCGAATACAAAACAAGTAGGATGTTATAAACAAATCCATTCGTTATAAAGCAGAAACTTTTAATGTAAAGCTTTGGCATAGGAAAATTGAAAAACTTTTGTAATTTGGTTTCTTTTTTCGTTAGTTTTAAGAAATGTTTTGACAAATTCTCTATCTTACGAAAATTCTGTAGGTTTTCATTCTGTTAACTCTTTGACTAGAAAAATTATATATAAAGTCAAACGTTATTTTAATTCAAGAAGTCATTTGCATTTTGAAAACGATATAATGGTACTGTCGAGGTACTATCGCAAACATTCACCGAAGTTTATGATAAACCAATTGATTTGATTCACCAGCATGAATTACTAGCAAATGAATTAATCCCCGAACCATTATTTTCTTCCTAATCTACCAATTTTTAAAGAATAAACTGATGCAATCCATGTTTTCAGAACAAGCTGGTTGTTCAAACACCGCCTTCCGGAAATTTTTCCTGCAACTTAAGTTCCTTACATTATAAAAGAACAATTTACCAAAATGTGAATAGAGTTAATGTTTAATACTTTCTTTTCGAAAAAAACCCTCCGAAATACCGATAATATTAATAATACAAATAGTTAAGAATAATCATCCAGTAAATTTAGATTTTGAAATTTTTGATTTCAATTAATGATACTTTTCAAGATATGTTCAGCTTTATACCATTAAATAATTGATATTTTGATATTATCTTGAATTGATTATCATTTTATTATAGACGTATTTGCTTGGAAAATCCAACTTGGTCATGAGCTTTTCGCCTATGTTTTTATAGATCATGATACTAACACAAACATTTTTTTACAATATTCTTTCAGAAACGTATATGCCTCCGTTCAAGAGTGAATTTAAAATCAACAAATAATTTTTGTGTAAAGTATTTGTTTATCTCTCTCTGAACCGAATGATAATTTTCACTACAACATCAGCAGGGGGTGTAGCTCAGATGGTAGAGCGCTCGCTTAGCATGCGAGAGGTACCGGGATCGATGCCCGGCACCTCCAAAGAAATATTTTATAATAGTTTTGAGATTACTGCAATATTTTATTTGTGTCCACAAAACATAATATTAAAAACAATAGTGCTATGTTTTTTTTTTAAATTTAGAATGAAATTTAAAAAAATTATTTTACCGTTTTTTCTTAAAATCCGCAAAATACCACGTACTCTCAATTTCCTACATTATCTAAGAATTGGGGTAACTTGAAGTGTTATACACTAAATGATCTTTAGCCTTGATTACACAAATATTTCTGAACAAGTCATTGCAGCAATTTTTCAATAAATTTTATGGTAATTTGAAGTCATTAAACGCACGAAACAATCATTATTAAGAATTCATTTTCAAAATAAGGAATTTTATATACAAGCATTTACATATAGAAAATTATTGAATCAGTTGACAGATGTTTATTCTAATTTTACCGTTATTACCATGCTTGTAATAGCCATTACCATATTGACTATCGTATTTATATTGATGAAGTGTGAAGTCATTGTCTTTTAAGGCCAATTTCTTTGTTCATTTAAGTGGTGATAAGTAGACTGACTACATAGGTCAGAGATAGGCAAACCGTGGATCAGATGCGGTCCGCCGCAAATGAAAAAAATATATTACATTAATTTATAACATAGTACGAGCAGAATCCGTTTGGAATTAGTAACCATTTTGACTTCCTCTTAAAAGTTTCTGGTTATTTTCAAAAACTCAACTTTTAAATTCAAATCAGACACCAATCAAGACAATGACTGATAATCAATAAATCACCGTCTTTCTATTAATAAAAGTTATTACCATCCAAAGCCCCACTCAACAGATTGTATAACAGTGAGACCAGAATTGCACCTTAATTTAATTGAGTTACAAAATAACAATCACGTCAAGCAGTTGTTTCTCAATATTCCAAAAACTAGATTTTTACAAATCGTCATCGAAAGCACGTCTCCCAATTTTAATATCACACGTCCAGAAAAGTAGTGTTCGCTTCAACTTATGTATGTGAACAAGTGGTTTCTACCATAAACCTTTAGGAAGACTTCTATTCGCAACAGCAGAGCATTTAGCACCACTTCTCAGAATTAGTACATTTTAAAAACTATAACCATAAAAAGGCAGGAGCAGTATCATTTTTACCCGCTAATTTCTTCCACTCTAGCCATGTTTCATATGTTAAATGACATGCAGGCTATATATTAATTCCATCCTTGTACACCTCCAAGAAGTTGTCGGTATCATCAATAAAGACGTGTTTGTGAAATAAAAGATGTTTCGGATATCAATGAATTAAATATCGTAGATTCTTAAACTAAACCGGACTGATCAGCTATATCTGTTAGCTCTAACTAAAAAGTTGGCCAGATTAAACTTCTGTCGGATTGTTCCAATAGTCCTAGAAATACTGCAAATGTATGGAGTCCACGAGTTAAACACGGATGTCTCTTATAATCGATTTTGTTTCTTATATTAATAGGCCTAATTCTCCACAAAGTCTTGTTGGACTGGCTTAGGACCTTAAAACCGAGGCAGAAAATGCCGAAGCAGAAAATTGAGAAAAAGAAAACACAGCGGACTTACTTCAGAAGCCAGGAGAACTTGGCACTAAATAACGAAGAAATAGAATAGTGCACGACCTTTGTATCTTGGGGAGTGGGATGACAGCAGATAGATGGGAACCGGCAGACATACAGCCTCTACTCTATGAGATGTGGAAAGTAAAAAACCTACGAACAAAGAGACTGTACACAGTTGAAAACTGGTTTCTGCGAAATATCCTGATTATTTGGTAATAGATTGCATATTATTTCAAATGAACAATTATGAAGATATGTACCAAACAAAAGCCAAAGGAGGAAACAAATTGCACGGTATAGTTTTTAAGCAACTCAAGTGTCAGTAGAGAAAATACCATGCAAATTAAGCAGAGATGTGGTAAAGGGTATATTAGAGGGAAGCGAATGAGGTAGAAGGAAAGAAAGACCTTGACTGATAATCGGGAAGACTGGAAAAGATTCACTACAGCCATTTCATCCCCTATGGAGTTCAGGACTTAATCTAATCTATGGAGTCCTTCAGACAATTTTTCATTATTATATAAAAATCAAAAGCCATACGCAGGTTATATGAGTTTTAAAAAATACTTCAAGAATGACTCAAAGAAAGCAATTGAAAATAAAGATGTCAATACTAATATTTAAAAAAAAAACTACAATAAGAATTATTATCACACTAAACAATACACAATTAAATATTTTCTTCTAATAAAAAACACAGTAAAAATAAATAGAAGAAAGAAAAATTTCCATAAAACGTGTTATCGTTTCTAAAGAAATAAGTTAAAAAAGCTGCAAATTACTTACACGTGGGTTTATTCTTACAAACACGTGTCCATTACTTTAAAATCTAATCAAATTAAAGCCCATAGATGTTTCACTTGCCCATCTGTCCACACACATGAAAACTCAAAAAAACTTCCTCGATGGGTTCTCTCGCTGGGGAGAAAATCTTTTAAACCGTAAGAGTTACAATAAAAGTTCAGAAACAAAAATTTTTTTTTTTTAAACAAACAATTTTTTCCTGAAAATATTTTTTATAAACTGGTTAGTTTTGCGACAATTTCTGCTCAAATATCTGTAAATACTGCCACATATTTTTATACATATTTACATGTGTAGAAGTAAACTAAACAACCCCTACTCTGATAATGAACTCAGTATATACAGGATATTTAAGAAACTAAATCAGTTAGTTGTAATTTTTACTTGTCTAGACTTTATTATCAATCTGCCGACAAACATTGAATCAATTTCATTGAATAATTCGTAGACAAGCAAATATTTCGTTTGCAAATTTTTTTTTTAATGTCATAAATCGTTTTTCATGAAGATTACCTGCTTGATTTCAATAAAAATTTGGAGGTGCATTATTATTAGGCTTTAGTAAGTGTTAGTTTCACGACGACTAAATCCGGCAATTATTTTAAGACGATGTAAAAGGAAGTAAAAATACAGTATACAAATTTTCATCACCTAGTTCAATTTGCCCGTCACATTTTTACGAGACTAACGAATTAAACTGAGGTTTAGATTTAACTTCAGTTTGAGGTTTAGATGATCACTAATCCTAAGGAACTACTAATCGCGAAATCTCCTAAATTATTCTTCGATTCTAAATTTCATGGACAAAATCCTCATGCATCCTCGATGTTCACTTAGTTCTTAGTACATGTTTTTGATGTGAAAACGTCTATAGATTTATAAATTTAAGATTATTCAATGTCACGTTTTATGTAACGATCGGTTATGTGACAGTCGGCAATCATCGGCACTGTTAAGATAGGGGATATCCATTAGTGTTTGTCAACCAATCACTCAATAAAAATGTCATTAACTTTTATGTTTTCACATCATTTTGACTCAAAACTATTGAGCCAAATAGGGTGTACATTTGTTAACTGCTTAAATATGAGGTTCAGAATGATCAAATTTGTTTTGCAATTTTTTAAAGGGATGATAATCGAATGGTTTTCGAGATAACTCGTAGGTATGATTCTTATTTTACGAATTTATGTATTCGATTTTCACTGGCAAATTCTTTTAAAAACGAAATACTTCAAAGGGAGCAAGCGACTAAAGTTTAAGTTTTCTGGCTCAATTACAATAGTTTATTACATTGACAATTTAAAAATAAATTCAAAGAAACGTTTTTAAATTAAATACCATGAATAATAATCACCGTTTTAATGTTGTTTATGGTACTTATTTTACCTTTAAGGCAAATACAAAAGAAATTGTACAATTTTTGTGTGTGTGTATGTAGGTATATTATGATGATGATGATGTTGTTCGAGTAAAAGTGTTCGTTTATATCACCTCAAGGGCGTAATAATAATGATAATACTTCGTTTTTCATCCAATGTGTTTTAATATGTAAATAATACTCGTTTCTTCTGTCTATGGTGTAATATATGTAGATGTATTTTTCATTACTGTTCGTACATGATGTTATTTTATTTTGATAACAAATACTGAGTGAACCAATAAAAATTAGAATGTAAATCCCTTTAAGAATCGTATTTTAGCCGGTTACATAAAAAAAATAAATCTGGTGTATTTAAGTAAATTTTTCAAAACTGCGATGCCATTTACGTAAAACAAATTGGGAGAAAATTCGAAACCAGATAAAACAAACATCTGGCATCATTGTGCTAAAATTACCAGTTTCAAATCTGGAATTTAATCACAAGAAAAGAATCACAAACTAGCCTCAAACCCGGTGGTGCTAAAAGTAAAAAGAAAATGACAAAAATTGCATTGTTGATGGGTACTTGAATATACAAATAGAGAAATGGATCGGAAATCATTAAATAACCAAACAAAAGTTATGCTTTCAATTTGGTATAATATTTGCAGCATTAATTAATTATAAACAAAAAGTTATGAAATTTAACCTCGTTAACTTAAAAATTAACTTTATTGACAATACTCTTAAAAATTATCTTTAAAAAAATTTAGTTTTTAGTATGTTTTTAGATACAACTATTAGACCCAACTTAGACTTTCCAAGTGCTGAGATCGATATTCGTTCTTAATTTCGAATATGTAATTAAAGAATAATAAATAAAAAAAGTGGAAAATTTTTTGAAGTTTATTGACGGTCACATATAGAGGATATACATGCAGAGTCAATCAATACGATTAATTCGTAACTTGGTGGAAAAATTTTGCAGCTGATGTATTTCTAAGAAGAAATAGCTCGGGAAGGTACTGCGTCAGAGTGCAACCAAGAGGCTGTCTCTCGATGCACTGAAGCTGAAAAAGATGCAACTGCGGAGGGTTACCGGATTCATTACCGGGCAATATCCCCTGCGGAAGCATCTGCACACAATGGGACTCCATAACGGGTCCATTATGTGCAGATTGTGTGGCGAGGAGGAAGAAACATCCAGCCACATTATCTTTGACTGTGAACCTCTAGGTTACAGCAGATACAGGATATTTAGTGCATCTCACCCCGAATATATGGACCTTCAGGAAGACCTGATAAGCAAGCTCCTGGCTATTGCCAACATATGGGAGAAGCGAATCTCGTCGGACTGAAGTAGAAGGGGGAGCACAATGAACCAATAAGGTCCAAGTGCTATACTTTTTAGACCCCAAGATGTATCCATCTATTTATCTAAGGAGAAATATATTACATGTTTGAACTACGATCTAGAAATAATTTCCTAAGATTAAGCTTATTCTAAGATTAAAGCTTATTTTAAACTTATTCTTAAGATTAAGTTTCAAGAAATTCCGAAAACATTATTTCTTCATAAAAAAAAATCAATGAATAAATTATTTCTTCATTAATAAAAAGCAACGTCTAGTATGAAAAAATTATCATATTAATCAGGATTTCGTGATTCTTTAATGCGAAAAACGGACTTTCTAAGAACAAGTAATCTTCATAAATAAAAGACCTTCATAAATATGAGACTATAAATTTTTCTCTATTTGGTGAAATAAGAATGCTCCTGGACTGTATCTCAAAACCAAAGTGTTTCCTGATGTGTGTGGTACCATGAGTGTTCGGAAGGCCAGCTATACTCCACTGGAACTAGGAAATTAATATTTTTTATATAAACAGTTCTAGAGAAATTTACCAAAAACCTACGGTGGCTGATATTTATATAAGGTAGTAATTTAAAAATGTATCATAATGTATTATAAATTATATATCTAAAATATATATAAAAACTTTTGTTGATTTTAAGTACAATATATTAGCTCTTGCCCCACCATGAAAAAATGCATGTCTACACCCATGTTTCAATTGTTTTATAAAATTTCATCAGCTGTCACTTTGCAACTGTCTGAAGCAATTTTCCCAGAGGAAGAAATAGTAATGAAGATCCAATCAAGTTCCAATGGCGACAGTTATATTATTCATTCTTATCACATAGCACGGTAGTGCGTCAGTACCAAGTTTAACCATAGACACCTACCGTACTATTTTTTACACGAAGAATTAGAGACGAATTTTAGGTACAAATTTAAAATACATCGTCAGACCCGCCATCTGTCGGTACGTACCAAATTTCAACATTATAGCTTTAATCGTTTCCATGGTATTTAACCCTAAAAATCGCCCCTTTCACATTTTTGTTTCTGGTGGACTATAAGTATTAGAACATTGCAATCGTAAATATTTCAGTAAATTTTAGAATGATAAACTTAATTTAATTTAAAAATTAATTATAGTACATTTTAGACCTAATTAATAAATAATCTTAGGTGACAGAACCTTGAAGAAAGGAGTTTTTCTTAAATATAATTGCAAAAAGTAAATAATATCTATTTTGTTTTGATTTTTTTTTCTTTAAAATAAAGTTTTTCTTTTAAATCAAGAATAAAAAAAATTATTAAATCAAATAATTGAAAAGAAATTACAAATTGATTCTGAATATTTTTCTTTCAAAGAAAGTTTTTTTTTTCCAAAAATAAATAATAATTATGAAATCAAATATAATTTATTTACAAAAAAAATACAAGCTATTAAATTAAACATGTTTTGAAAGTACGAATTGAATTTTGTAAATAAGTATTTGTGTAAACTGAAATCGGTAAATTTGTATAATCTAATATACATAGCTGGTGGGGCAGTACGTTAACGCGTCAGACAAGCGGGATATTGTTGATTCGTGCCTCGGTCAGGCATATATAATTTTTAATAAAATTCATCAATTGCTGACCCCTTTGAATACGACCATGGCTGAAACGTAACTGAATATTCTAGAAGGATCTATAAAAAAATATGTTTTCAAAAATCAATATTTTCTATTTGGTACAAACAGCACTGTTCTAGAATGGTCCAGGACCCTATATAAAGAGAGGAATTTACCAATTTCAAGTAAGTTCAAAATGAGCAGTTATTCAGTTTAATTTGACATTTGTTGGATTGCTATCATCAGTTAAAAATTACTATTGTTTGAGTATCAAAGTTATAAATTAAACATTGTTCGAGTAACAGTCAGTTTAAAAGTAATTTGTTTATGTAAAGGCAGTGTACATTGTTGTATTAAACAGATATAGAAACTCAATGGTAATTGTGGAAATAAAATAAAAATTATTAAAATTATATATATATTTTTTTTTTCAAAACAAATCAATCCATGTTTGGATATCATAGAGTTTTTGTTTTATTTAATTTTTTTTAAGTGCGTGTTGTCCAATTGACATATATTTAGTAAACTTTTACTAATATTTTTATCTGTTGTAGGTTCAACAGCGCTCCTTTTGAATACTAAAGACAACCAAGATACCGCGACAACATGTGATGGATTTTATCATTTTAGATATATTAAAAGAGAAATTTTATGTTTCTCTTCCCCTAGACCAATATTTCCATTAACAAACTTGGCGTTTCAAGTACCGATATTAGGATCACATCTCTTGTATAAATTATAGAGATAGACCTTTTAGAGTGCTACTAATGTAGAATTGATGTGCTTCTGAAGAATTTTTTTCAAAACTAAAATGGGATCTTTATATATATAATAATGTCGGTTTAAAAAAACACGAATAAGCTAGACTTTATATTGCAGGAAAATTCGAAGAAAACGCTATCACAAGAAAATTCACTTCTCACCCAGTACAATCTGAACAGAGAGCACCTATTTTAATTCTGAAAGTGTTTTTTTATCAGAAAATTGTATAATAAAAAAAAAAGAAGAAAAATTCTCAAAATAAAATTATTTTGTTTGTATGTTTTATCTATTAAAAAAGAAAAAGTAAAGAAAATTGAAAGATTTTCCTTTCATATATTATTATCGTACAAAACAGTTGAATGAATTTATTCATATAACGATATATACAGCAGTAGTTTTATCTTTGCAATTCAAGCTTTCTGAACTTTGAACCCTAATATATTTTTTGCGAATCTTATATTATATATACAATACTTACGTTACTTACGGTCTTTCATTGTCTTTGAATTCATTTCTTTGTGTGTTCAGTGAATTAAATTTAATGTCGATTATATTCGGACAAAAAGAATTGAAATACACAGGATGTTCTAAAACTACGTTTCAAAATTTGAGTACATTGTTCCTTGGGCCGAAATAAGTATACAAATCCTGTAAGTATAAAATCTACCAGCCTGAGTTGTTAAAAGTGATATAGGTGCTCTGCTCGGAACTGGAAGGTTTCTGGTTCGATTCCCAACATTGGCAGTTTGACAATTAAATTAATTCTTTTTTTTAAATGGGGTTGTTTATTTTTATAATCTCCTGATTAATATCGGCATAGTTCCTATCAAAGTCGGCTGCAGTCGCATCAACTACTAGTTCCTAGTGTGCATACAAATTCCTTGTCCTTTAGGGGTCGGTAAAAAGGCCTAAAATGGTCTACTTGCCAGACTTCAACCTCGCCTCCGCTTCTACCACTAGATAGAGATAGATTATACTGGACGGGCTACACTTCGACCATAAGGTCCATTGTGATGCGTAAGGATGTGAGGATGTGAGTGGAGTGGAAGGAATTTTTGTGTATAGACTAGGAATCTGTAAGATATGCGGCTGCAGCCGACTATGATAGGAACTATGCCGATATTCATCTGGAGTTCGTAAAGGAGACTGCATAAAACCTTCTCAAGCATAGCCGGTTACTTCGTTCTTGTCCATACGCCGACAGTTTAGTCAATTAACCACCCCTTTTTTCTTAATAATTGGCAAACTGCCGATGTCGGGATTCGAACAAATAACCTCCCAGTTTCCAAGTAGGCATACTGCGCAGACAAAACGCCTCTTGAACTGGTGCTACTTCCACTACTACTACTACTAGTAACTAAACTAGTTATAAAATCTAAAGTGCTTCGTTTCAGTCTGGTCGCAATTTTGTGTTTTTTTAAATCAATGTTTATAATTTGAGAACCGATTACGATGTTACAATGAGCAATTTAAATATTAATATTTAAAAATAAACTACATACCCAAGAAATCACATTGTATAAAGTATCAAATCGTAGTTTGGAAACAATTTATATATGCAAAATTTTGCTTTTAACAAAATTAATTTAAGATTAGGGTCTTGCCATTTGATCTGTATTTTTCATATGGTGACACGGGGTTTAATAATTATCAGTGTAACAAATACACGATTTATAATAATATTCAAGTAATCATGACACATGTTTGCCGCATTTAAAACTATTAATAGCATAACAGCGTTACTTAAAAAGGACTAGCACGTCTATTTTATTTTGATATAATATTTTTTCGTTAAGAAAAGTGTATTAAGCGTCCAGAATCGATAGTATTCATCAAAATTCAAACACCTGGAACTTCAGCAATGTTTTATTTGTGTATAAAAGTTTTCTAAAAATTAATTTATCTTTTAGCGAATTTCCTGAAAGGAAATAGAGCTATTGGTCCCGTATCGAAGTCAAAATTTCGGAAAAATTACTTCAAATGTCCATCGATCCTACCAAGTAGATGTCAAAAATCATCATCTGTAAAATTTATATACAAATGTCTATGGACATTTTATCGGAATTTTCATTTTATCGGAATGAAATTTGGTATTTGAGGCCATTTTGGTATTCAAAAGGTCAAGTTCGTTAATGGGTAAAATCGAACGAGGGGAAAGGGGGGTTTAAAGGGAGGGGGAAACACAAAATTTGACATATCTCCCTTAATATTCGAAAAATCGAAAAATTTATAAGTAATAAAGTTGTAGGTATTAAGTTTTACTGTAATTTTGTTTCTTATCATTTTTTCTGTTACTATTTACAGAAATATTGACGGTTTAAGATTGAAAATTAAATTCCTCATTATCTCTGTACACATTAGAGTTTGAGCAAAAATGATAAAGTGATGAAATGTAGAAAATTTGATTTTCTCCAACTTTATTCCTTACGCATTTTTTGATTGTTATTAAGAGAGATATTTTATATTTTGTGTTTTCTTCTTTCTTTATGCCCCCATTTCCCCTTGACGTATGTCATTTATTAATAAAATTGGCTTTGCAAGTACTAAAATCATATTCGACATTTCATTTTGATCAGACTAAAATTGTGACCGCTAGAAAGTGATTTATGTATTTTAAGGAAATTCGCTAAGTTGAAGCAGCTCCTGCGCAACGAATTTTTTTTTAACATGTAGCATCTCGTATATTTCAGAACTTTTGATTCTATGAACGTATAGTATCAATCCTAAAGGTTTATTCAAGAAAAAAAGTCTTTTAGAGATACTAAAATTCTGTATATTTTCAAAATTTTAAATATTTCTAATAATTACAAAAAATACCCTGACTTAACAGAGAAAATTGGTCAAGCTCTGTATTTTATAACATTTTAATTACTTCGGATTTATATGTATCTATTAATTATATGTATCTACTAATCAGATAACCTTCTGAAACTTATAATAAGCTCTGAAATATGTAAAGTTATGTTTACTCAAACTTAACTTACATGTTTACTCGTAAAATTAAGATAGTTCCCTCGTGACAGTCGAAATTAAAAGTATAAAATACAGTATACTAAAATTACTTATCACAGCTATGCGAATTGAATATATTATCTCGCGTTAGATCTTATGACATTATTAAACATCTCAGATATTATTAAACATCTCAGGTTTAATATATGAAAAGACTGTTGTACTATGCAAGGCTTATGTTGACAGTGATTATTCATTTGTTTGGTATCGCAGTTACAAATTATAACATTTAAATAATAATATCTTTCAAAAAAATCCATGGAATATGTATTTTTTAAATTAATTTTGTTTGTTCTTAGTTCAACTTTGAAAGATATGTATAGAAAAATTTTCCTGGTAAGATAAAAAGGGTAAGCGCGAACTGTTTACGTATTTCGATAAATATTTGATTGAATGACCCTAACCTTAATGTCATATGTCAATTTCATCAAATTCTTAGGAAGATGAATTTACGAGTTAACTACCTTAAAATGTGAATGAAGCTTCGGGAACAGCTTTTAAAAACAAAAAACATTTTATGCAAATGTTAAGTAGCAATTCAGTTTACATAAGAACTTACGAATAAAATTACCTGGTGGGTAAGCATTTTATAAAAAGAACTGTTTATTGTTCCTTCAATAGAGAAATAATAATGACATTTTTTTTTAAATTTTTAAATGATTATAGACTTTTCTGTATACCTTTCAACAACAAATCAATTACTATACAAATGCTTAATCATTACATTGTCAACGAGAATGTATAGCTTGGCGTTGAATCCATTCATTGGACCGTGGAACAGTGGTTATGAAAATATCTGCATACATTTAATTTTCTTTAATTGATATCCCATTTTTAGAATTTGTCTATTATCTCCATTTTGAAAACTTTCATTAATAATTGTTGATTATAGAAAATAGACAAGTACACAATACAATACAATAGTACACAAAATCGACGTTTAAATGTTCTTTTGTTTTTATGGCCGATTTTTTAATGGTTGAGAATATTGATCGCAGAAAAATAATTTTGGTATAGGTGTTCAGAAAATGACATAACTAGTCCATTTCCGCATATCCGTCTGTCCGTTTAAATGATAAAATTAAAATTATTATTTAATTCCGTTCGTCCGTTTGCTGTCTGCCATCTCCATAACGAAAAGAGATAATGAGTTGAAATTTTGTGTGTGTGTTCTAACCTTTATTTTCACTTGTTTTGATAAAAATTATCAATGTCAACTTAAAATTGATTTCTATTTTAAATAAATATTAACAATATAATTCCTGCAGTACACTCTCGGCAAGGCGTAACAAACGCGAAAGATCGGACTCGCTCATGTTTCTCGTCTCGTCTCGGGAGTGCTCCGTTTTGAGTCGGTTTTTTAACCACGAGTCAAAGAAGGCGAGTGCGAGCGTGCTGAGTACACTACGCTAACAAAATCAGATTTTAACCGTCATTTAACTGTTTTAATCGCCATTCAACTGTCACCCACCATTTAAATGGTGTTTAAATATTGCCGACAATGACAGTTTGGAGCAATAAATTAATTACTCCACATAGCGAAGAAAGGACATAGACTGGATGTGTTGGAAGGACTTGAGATCCATAAACACAAAAAGGGACCCGACACCCTATTGAATGAACAAATCGATTGTTACCCATCAAAGCTATTCTCCTTAATTTAAATTCCATTGTTTTAATTCTATGTTTACCAAAATATTTTTAAATTGGTATTTATTTTTATAAAATTCAAGGAATTCTTTATCAATATTTCTTTATGAATACTTGTGTTTTTATTTTTTATTTTTTGACTTATTTAGTGGAGGTGTATTTTACATCGTCAAAATACACTTTTATTGAATATTTTTATTTTTATTGCTATAACTTGCTAGGTGTTATATAATTTGTTTTTGATTTTTATCTTATATGACGTGTTTTTATGATTGTTTTTCAAATTTTTTTTTGTATAAATAAGAGCCACTTGTAACGGTACTCTCACAGTTTCGACAATGGGATAAAACCCGAAACATGTCAGCAATCTTATTAAATAAAACGTGGATTTGCAAAAAATAAATGTTGTAAAAGTAATTAATTTTACCCTCAACAAAAACCGATCATTATGGACTTCCACAAATTGAAGCTCTCAACAATCAATAAATTAATTTATTTATTTACAGTTCTCTGGACGAGAATTGTACTGCCGGTAGAACACTCACGACAAGACACGGCGAGAGTGTACACAGCTCCACTTGCTACTAGTCACCTTACGAATATCTCACCCAAACATTCGTCGAGAGCCCTCACCGAGAGTGTACTGCCGGCAAAAGAATATATAAAATGATTTTGTTGACACTCGTATATACCTGAAAACTTTCCTCGAATTTTAAAGAATTTGTCTGCAAAACAAGCATTAAAAGCAATTCAATTGTTATTCAAAAAAAAGATAAGATAGCTCACGTACAAACTACAAATCAAGTTCCTGTTTTTCTTCATAGAAAATCAAGAACGAGCTTTATATTTTCATTAAGATGCCAGTACAGACATAATAGTTTGAAAATAAAAAGAAACAACATGTTGAGTAACCACAATCATTTTTCTTGGCTTTGACGACATTCTACAGAAATTCTAAGACATGCTCAAATTTGAGCAAGGCATATATATAATAATCAATTAAATACAAATGACTGAAATTACAACACAAATAAGGAAACACATTTACGTCATGTTGTGCAATTATATAAGAACCCCCTACTGTATCCCCTTCACCTCATTCCATATTAATAACAATTACAACCAAATGTTACAATCATTGGCGTAGTTAAAAAAAAACGAAACTAAATATTTTCAATACCTATGTTAATTATATTGCTGCGTACATACAAACGAATTCAATCCCTCTCCGAAATGTGCAATAGTAAGCGAAATTACGCAGTAAGTATACATAGTATATATGGTATCTGATCTACCCCCTAAAAAAAAACTAGAGGGGTTGTTTTTCAAGTTTGTGAAACTTTCCAGCATTTTATGTTGCAGTAACATCAGCACAACAGCAAATATTACTATGCTGTAGTCGGGATGATGAGAACACTGTAGGTAGGTATAGAACACAGAGCGGGCTAAAGTTGTTTATGAAGGGGACATAACCGCACATGTACTACAGGGAATGAGTTAGTTACACAGACATGTATTAGGGAGACTCAACTACTACTCCTATATATACTCTGTTGGATGGTGAATAACACGTCACGTTGTGTGGAGTTTGTAACATGGATACGACGAGCTAGTGAGAGCAGGCATACTGAGGGGGGTAAATTTATTTTATATATAAATTCCAGCTATCAGAAGAAAAATATTATTATTACTACGCAAAATAACTTAAATTTTATCAAAAACGCAAAATAGATTTCAAAACAAATTGCGTTGTATAGAAAGTGTTTAACTAGTGTATTCTAAATAGTATTTTGAAATGAGGCCATCTCTTTCTATTTATGCAATCTGTATTATAATAAATAAGAATTTTGATTTTATTATAGTAGATCGAAGAATATTTGCTTTTCCGGGAAATCGTCTAAAAACAGTATTGATCTTATGCAGAAAATTTGCTGGAAGAAATATTATTTGCGTATGGTTAATATCTTTATGTAGATAGAAGATATTGTTCACTTTACGTATAAAGTAAAAATCGTTTAAATGTATTATAGTCAGGCGCGGATCTACAGATAAAGTTTGGGGGGGGGGGGGCACAGAGTAAAAAAACAAAACTAATTAGAATAAGGAAAAAATCGTATTTTCTTAAATATTGTAATAAATTATCCATTAAAAAAATTTTCGATTATGAAATTCGTATTACTTCAATTACTAAAGTCCTGGAAAAGAGTATTAATTTTGGGAAAAGAATTTTTATTATTATTCTTGAAAAACTAATTTAAATTAAGAATTACAATTTAAAGAAAACTAGGTTTTTTAAACTATTTGAGTGGTTAAATTTTACAATTGGAAATAAAGTATTATTTAAGTTTAAAAAGTAAATAAATATAATGAAAAAAAAGTACATAAAGAACTTCAAGATATAAATATTCGAATATTTTTATTCTTAATTTAAAAAAAATATCATTGAAAATTATTTTGAATAATTAATTAAACTTATTTCAAATCAACCATGATTATCAATAACCATTTGGAAAATATTTGTTACTCATGAATGGATGATAATGATTGATTAAACAATAGCATTTCTTCATTGGTAATAAATTACGTAACACTCTGGATTTCATTCCTACCATTTAACTATCTTAATGTAAGTACTTTTTCTGTACTTTTTCAGCGGAAATATTCCATTTTGGTCAAAAATAATAATTAAAACTATTTTCAGGATGAAAAAAGAACATCCATCCCTATTACAATATTACATTAAATCAATTTTTACCATACTAAACGTATTTGTTATGATCGATGATGCTGGATGTTAAATGTCGTTAAAAAATTTAAAAAAATGTCGTTAATATCCTTTAAATAGCCTTAAAATGTCTTTATTATACAAATTTGAATTTTAAAAATTTTGCATGGATGTCGTTTTTCACCCTGAAAATAATTTTCAGGATGGAATTCGTGGGGAATGAGTGAATCTCAAAAGGATCCTAAAGCTGTTTAACTAATACACGAAAAGTGAATGATAAAAAGTCATAACATTTACTTAAAAAATTTCTATCGTTTTATTGTCGAAAATTTTTGGAGAAATGACAAACGCATGAAATAATAATTTCGACATGAGACTACTAAATATTCGTTGAGATCTGCGATATTTTGTCTCGGTGAAAGACAAATCTATAATAAAAGCAGAATTACATAAAGACATAACACTTGGGAAGACGAAAAGTTATGGTTATATTTTCTCTGAGTTTGCGATCGGAGTTATGCTGCTTTCAATAATTTTTTCGAGACTAGATTTTTTGGTTTATTTCAACGAGATAAAAAACCAGAGGATATTTTCGTTTCCTGTCGTCTAGTGGCGAAACTAAACATTTTCATCTTTTTTCAGTGCATTCAACAAACCAGTAATTGTAACAATGTTCAAACGTAGAAATATACTTGAAATAAATGCATATAAACTTCATGAAATATGGAAGCACTCTTGAAAGATTTAAAGGATGGAGTTTTTTCAATTTTGAATTAACGAATGGAGCTCGTCTGGACGGAAGGACAGCCACAACTAGTGTTGTCGTGAACCAAAGTTTTCTCTCATTTATCGAAAGAAAAAAAAAACCGTGCTCAGAAAGATGCTCATAGATGACAGTACATATACAAGTTCAAAAACTCAGTCGTAGGTGGCAATGCATATTTTCTATACAAAATAGTTAATAATAATAATAATAGTTAAGTACGTGATTGGAAGAATTGATCTGTCTCAAATTTTAAGAAATTGTTTAATTTTTAATTTTTTGGTATAAATTTATTTTTTGTTTCGATGTTTCACAACTACCAGGCGTCGCCGCGAGGGTTTTTTTTAATACTCGATTTCCTATGTCGACTTTCCATAACTTTTTCTCATCTCATCACGAGTTTGGTTGAAATCAAAATGTGAATCTCAACTCAATCAAAACACTTGTCCCGTCTCGAACTTATCAACGCGAATTATGGCACCACTAGCCTCAGTTGGAATGGAGGATTATTAAACAACGCAATAATGATTAAAATGTTGAAGATGTTTAAAAATCCAATAATATTTTGATCATTCAGAGCTGCAAAAACGTTTTTTAACAAATGTTAATCACATTTTTCTTCATGTAAAATGTCTGACATATTCAAGAAAAGAAAATCGTGAATAATAATCCCACAAATCTCAAATTTAAATCCAGACTCTGAGAATGAAACACTACTTTAATATTTCATACTATACTATAATATTTTTTTCTAAATAAGAATTGTTCCCTTACAGTTATTTTCCTTGTATTCTTTGAAATAGATGCAGAAACGTAAAAATGTAAAGAAGAATCATGTATATAACATATGAAGAGAAAAAAAACGGGGTTTTTTTCTTATGCAATCCTCTCCCTTTTTCTTTGAACAACCATCCAGCCAGCCGAATGTCTGCGATGCATTTTAAAATTACATATGAGCTCGCTAATGTTTATGTGAACATTATAAAAACATGTATGCACTGATTAAATTCAATGGAAGAGACTCTCTTGTCGAGAATTTTTCTAGGGAAAATCACAGACATGTACAGGCAGCACTATAATGTCTAATATTATGTAAGTGCAAATATCGAAATCATTGGAGAGTCTGACGAGGACGAAAGAGGTCATCTTGATGTCGGTACCAGAGCACTGCGGGGTTGAGGGTGTAAGGTAAATGGTTGTTATATTAAATAATTATTATTTAAATAAATAATAAATATATTTAAAAGATATAATTTATCTTTATTAATTAAAAATTGATCTTTTAAATTTGATTTATGAAATGTTATTAATTTTTATATGTAAATTACCAAGGTTGTTAATATTCACAGCAACCGTGATAATAGAGGGAAGTTAAAGTTGAAATGCAACATATAAAAAATGAAGAACAAAATTATAATAATAATTTAATGATGAAGCGACACCGCTACAAGGGCATTGAAATGGTCGACAAACTCGGCCATAAAGAAGTTCACACGACACGGCTATATCAAGGAACGGAACCATATCTAGGAATAACTAGGAGACATGCTACCTTTCCCTTCAACGAATGGGTGGATATGTCTATGAACAGAAAATGCAAAGATACACTGCAGGCCAGCCAAACATGCTATAGCTTGGTACAATGTCGCAAGATCAGCCTGGCTTATTGGCAAAATCTGGAAAGAAATAAACCTTCTGGTCAGGGTGCTTACCGGACACTGCAGACTCAAAAGGCATCTATACCTGCTATTGTCTCCTAGTTATTCCTAGATATGTTTCCGTTTCTCCGGTTAAAAAGACAATAAGGTTGTTACTGGGATATATAGGTCTATATTTTGTCTAGATTTTTTAATAATATGGTTAATGAAAAAAAAATATTTTATATAGTAAGTATAGTAACCCTATCTGAGGATCAATTTCCAAAGTTGGATCTTACGCCAGAGTCGTCTTTGGTGTAGCGGTAAGCACGCTGGACTAGATATCCAGAGACCCGAAATTCGATTCCTGGTTGACGAGTTAATTTTTTCATATCAGTATTTAATTAAAATTCAATGACATTTGTCTATAAAGTATACGCTAGTCATCTAGAATTTGTCTTACGTAGCCTAAATGGATTTTGGGCAAACATTGTATTGTTGACGCTTAAGTATACACAAATAAATATATGAATAATCATTTCGACAGAAAAAATACTGTTAAAACAAAAATAAGATTGATATGAAAAAGTTGGATCTTACGTCAGAGTCGTGTTTGGTGTAGCGGTAAGCACGCTGGACTAGATATCCAGAGACCCGAGGTTAGATTCCTGGTTGACGAGTTAATTTTTTCATATCAGTATTTAATATAAATTATAGTTGTGGAAAGTAGCTTAATCTCTTCCTCGTTAAGTTCGTGAAACAATGTTTATGCATACACTTAGCCAAACATATTCCATTTCCAAGATACTTCCTTAAAGTGTCCATTTAATATTAATAGGCACAAGAGGGAGCACTAAAAATACTAGAATTAAATCTAAACTAAACAGTATTGGCCACAGTGTACTGTTAGTATTTTGTGCTGTTTTAGTTATTTCAATTCATATCTTAGACTCTATATCCCGGATACAGTTTCGATTAGATAATTCATACTGGACGACAAATTTATAGTCGAAATACGTATGTATACAATACAAATAATAGATCTTGTAATTGAGGCAAATTTTTTAATTAAAACTTCAGCAAATTAAAAAACAAATGCCTACCCCGCTCGCAAAAGTGCATAAAATTAGCCAAATTAAAATTTAAGCAATACGTATACTCTCTTTTCAAAATTTTAAAGAATGAGTCATAGAATCACTCCTAAAGTAAAATTTCAATTTGTTTAGCTTTGAGCTCAGCTAGTTTATAGTTTGATTTTTCTCTGATCGGCAAGGCAATATACATATGCAACACAAGTAAAATAGAAAGATGGTAGATTCTATGGGACCACGCTCTGGAAAAACTTTAAACACCTCAGGTATATACTCAATCTTCTCGGACTTCTCGCAACTCTAAAGGTAACAAGAAAAAACATATCACAGCTGCTGGCGGGGTTTCTCGTAGGTCATTTGAAACTCAAACAATCCTGCAGAAAGCTGGACCCGTAAAATGATACCAAATGCAGAAACTAAGAAATATTTACTTACTCTACGTTGCATAAAAAGTACTATTACATCCAGATCCAGTCCAATATTTCGCACATGAAACATAATAAGGTACTACAATTTGAGACTAACCAGGCACTTCATGTCGATATTCATCTGGATTTCAAGAAGGAAAACTGCAGAAAACCTTTACAAGCATAGACGGCTACTTCATTCCATACGACCACTGTTTAGTCAATTATCCATCCCATTAATTTTTTATTGACAAACTGCGACAGTCGGGAATCGATCCCGCAACTTTACCTTCCCGTTTCAATCAGAGTCCGATGGAACGTACGACCACTTGGACTGACTCGGAAAAGAATAATGTATCTTTTAGGTTGCAGAAGTGCGCTATGGCTAAGAAGTAAATGTTCAACTATCAACTTTTTTCTAAATTTGAAGAGAAATTTTGTTATCTTTTTTTTTCAAAAATTTATTACTAATAGGGAATATGCATGAAAATTTTTTTTCACTTGAATTGAAGCATGTTTACTTGACAAATATCAAGGTAAAATTACTTTTTAAATAACTTTAAAAATAAGCGAGATATGAATGATTGAAATTCCCGATTAGACAAAGAGGGTGATAGCCCTCTTGATATGTTATGTGACGTCATATTACACTTTCACCATTTAAAATACACGTAACACTCCGTTTTTAATATTTTTGCAAGAAAGAGACAGATAATAATCTTTAAAAGCTTATAGCTTCCTTGATATTTGTCGGATTTTAATTTCGTTTTTAAATATTATTACAGTATTAACAGTATTTTCATATACTGAAAATAAATGTGAAAAAAAATTTTCATGCATATTCCCTATTACGTAATATTTCCAACATTTAACAACTATGCTATATTAAATACATATAATATTTTATGCTTGTTTAAAAATGAGACAGCAGACATCATCATGAGACGACACGACACGTACGTTAAAGTGCAACGTGGGTGAATGAATGTTATATATATATATATATATATATATATATATATATATATATATATATATATATTTATATATATATATATATATATATAATATATACATCGTAAACTCCAGGATGGTACTTTAAATACAACATCTCCACCAATTCTCATATCATTTGCTGACTCGGTTCATTTAGAAAAACATAGACAACGTCATATTAATAGGGGAAAAATTCCAATTATTCCAATTGCATAACACCTGAAAAAAAACTGCATTTCAAGGTTTAGTTTACATTTAATACATATATATCATATATATATATAGGGTGATTTTTAATTTCGTTACACACAAAATTTAGGTTTTTTCAATTTCGGAATAAATTGAAAATTTCACGATGTTTGCTTTATTTATATTGGAGGTAATCTGGCTTTAAATTGGTAGTTTGGACCCTTTTTGAGAAGTTTTTTCCTTTATCTGGAGTAAAATGGGTACTCTTCATTTGCGTAATTAGAAAGTTTTTGTCATACAGAGAACTAGGTACTCCAGAATTTTAAATTTTAAGTTCCCCTCTGTTAAAGTTATTGGCCGTGTTCAGTGTAATAAATTCCTCAGTTAATTAAGTCAGTCAGTCAAAAAAACAAAGTTAGAGATACTAAGGCTGGTTCTACAATTGGTCGTTTGTCGGTGTCGTACAATCGATCGCAGTGCATTCTACAATTCCGTAGCGACTTACGTATACCATTAACCTAAATGTAAGCGGTCCAAAGAAGAATTTAGACTTTCGGAGTTTTGATAAAAACGGATAATGAACAATTTCGCGTGTACAGCAATGTACTATTAGTTTAGTTCCAAATAATAAAAATACAATTGCTTTAAAAAAAAAGAAAATCAAGACGGTGGTGGGTAAAACCGCATATAACTTGTGGTGTTCGAGAAAATTTCGGTGCGTTTTCGAAAAGTTTCGAATATTTCCGAACCAAAGTAGTAATTAATTTGGTCTCATCCATGCTTGACAGTTAACATACCCAAAATAATATCCAGTCGCTTGTCGCAAGTCGGAAAAAGTTGAGGGTTGGTCAACTCTGGATATGACAATGTCTTACGACAACGACAGTCCGTTACGACAACCAACCATGTAGAAGCGCATGCGTGCGACATCCGACACCGACAAGCGACCAATTGTAGAACCAGCTTAGGTAACTTAATTAGTTTAATTAGGACTTACTGGTTCTGAACACGACAATTGTAACATTAAATCACGTATTGCCAAGAGCAGTTTAAAAGAAATTGTGCCCATTTCTAACTTATATTTAATAAAACCTATTTTGACAAAATGAAAACCCGACTTCAAAAATCAAATATTCTAAAACAAAAAATGCACTAAAAAGTAAAAAAATAATTGCATATTCTTGTGCCAATTTTAGTTCACCTAGCAAAAATTTTTAAATATATATGTACAATTATTGTTATTTTTGGAGTCGGTGTCAGCATAGGTTTGGACAAGTATTTATAAGCATTTTGTTTTTTTTTTTGGGGTCGGTTTTTTTTTGTAAAAAATTTTTTTGAAGTCGGTTTTTAAAAAAATTTTCTTATTTTCCAATTATGAATGAGTATATCCTTTCAAAAAAAGAAATTTCGCAGAAATCAGTTATCACATATAAAATGAGGGTTTTTCTCGATTTCCAGGGGATCCCTTCATCAGAATGCGATTTGGTGACAATGGGACCAATCGGAAATCAAACTCTTTAAAACAAACAAAAAAAATTCAAATCGGTTAATAAATGACGGAGTTCTGAGGTAACAAACATTAAAAAAAATACAGACGAATTGAGAACCATCCTCCTTTTTGAAGTCGGGTTAACAAACTAATATTTAACAAACATAATATTTGTTTCTGATTTAAGTGTCTATTATAGCTAAATTATTTATCATTAATTAAATTTTCATATCAATATGCCAGTAAGAAATTAAAAACTTTTGTTTTCCCCAAAGAAAATCTCGTCACGAATCCTGATTTCATATAACTTAAGTTTATAAACAGAATAACTAAATTCAATATGAGCTTAACTGAAATACCTACTGCCAGCTATGAGCTCTTAGATAGAGAGCTCATAAAGGTTTGTTAGTTTATAAATTAAAAATGTTTGTTTGTTAGAGTATAGGTTTCGTAACTAGATTCATCAAAGAGAAAAAAAAGGGTATAAATTGTTAATTAAATTATTTCTTCCTTTGAATATTATTACAACAATAAAAATGATTTTTTTAATGTATGCTCAAATCACAAACAACTGACCATAGGTATTGATTTTATGTCTTTGTAAAAATGAACAAAGAAAAATTCTATGTATGTACGAGAAAATATAGTTTTTCATTTTTTAATTTAATATGTTTATAACTTAATAAGAAAATTTTCACTGTAGTTTGAAAGAAACATCTTCATATTTTTTGCATAAAATTTAATTTAATAAAAATGTATCTCAACCCTTATCCTGTCAACCTCCTTAGCGTCTAAACTACTACAGATACGAAAAAATATAATTATATTAAGATAAATAACATAAATACAGGGGAACCCGGCGCAGAACGGGGTACAAAGTTGAAAATATATGGTTTAAAAATACAAAAGGGTTTATTATAGAGCTGCAAATTTTCCTACACATTATAATGTTATAATCACAAAAATACAATAATATTGTAAAAATTATGTTATTTGCCCCGTTCTGCCTTGGGCACAGGGCAGAATGCTAAATGCTAGACTAATATGAATGTCCTTGAAACCCCTTTGAAACCGAAATAGTCAAATAGTCAACTTCCTTCCGCCCCGGTACCCTGTTGTACCCCGGGTTCCCCAATAAATTATTTTTGTAAATCTCTTTCTATTTTTCCCAACTATACACTCCCTCGGTCGCGTTGCATTTTATTGAATTGTATTTGTTGTACTTATGCCGTATGTTCATTTGAAAAGTATCCACTTAAATATGCTTTTTTTGAAACAGCAATTTGTATATATATATATATATATATATATATATATATATATATATATATATTATAAAATGGTTTATATATATATATATATATATATATATCATCGGTTCAAAAATAATAGCTGCATTTCCTTTGGAGGAAATTCGCTAAAAAATATTAATACAAGCAAAAACACACCCGCTCATTCTTAAAAAAGATATTAAAATTATTAATGTTCAGCATGATTTTTTGTGCTAGAACTTTTCAACTCTTATCATTTTCCTACAGTCTATGCCATACCAAATGAACACACTGTATACTGAGATGTGTGTACCTATAGGAAATTATCGTAAGAAGTGATGGAAATAAATAGTTTCTCAAAAAAATTATAATAAATTCGTATCTATATTCTTTAATTAAATTAAATTTAAAAAATTTTCTTTAGTGAATAATTTATTATCCTTTATTTTTGCATATAACATCCTTTCACAACTATAGATGTGAACGTCATAATATCCGAACTCGTAACATCCCCGCTATCGAACATACATCGATCGTTGTGAAAACTAATGATTATAAATAAATAATAACCATACTCTATTGCATGCACAAAGTATGTTCAATCATGCTTCCATCGAAAATCGTTCAAATATTTTTTATTCGATAATTGTATACAATACTTCGATTTGAATGATTTCGGAAATAATTAAATGTTAATAATTCATTTGGTTTTTTTTTTTTAAAGATAGGGAAGAAAATATATGTTCGATTTATTATATAATGTGCATTGATTTTTTTAAATGTAATGTAATGCTATATAGCAACATAAAGGTCACAATTTTCTTCGTTTAATATTAATAACTGTAGTTTCTGTAACATGGAACAAAATTCAGTCAAACGTGTAATCTTAAATTGAGTTGAAACGTAATGAATGATTCTTACAACAAAAAAAGAACATTAATTTTCTATATTTAAGGTTCGAAAAAGATAGACCGAATGAAATAAAGAAAAATATATAACTAAAAGAATATATAACAGACAAAGATAACTATTTAATACATATAAAGAGATAGATCGATAAACACAGAAATTTTTGGTTGTTTATATTAAAATATCTTTATATTTTAATTTACATTATTTTTGATTTTACAGGTAGGTTGCTCGGAACCGCAATTTTTTTTTAATCGATTCATCTTGACGTCCTGAATGTAACCCTAAATTATTACGATCCGACTAGTGACAGAACAGGGTCAAAATTGAATTTGTTTATAACAAAAAACCTTTTTTCTTAATATCTTTTTTAAAACTAAAAGTATTAAAAAATGACATAGGATATTATTCAATTCTATATAAAAAAAGAACACAAATGAGCCCATGAACATTAAAATCGGTTAATTAGAATTCGAGAAAAAAATTCCCAAACTTCAAAATGTGCAAAAATTTTAAATTAAAATAAAAAATCTAAAAATTACTTCTTTTTTTTTAACAATGGCAAAGTATGCCTTTTATATGTTAAAAATAATGTGGCCAAATTTGACCCATTAAAAAATTAGCTAGTTTATAGTTTGATTTTTCTCTGATCGGCAAGGCAATATACATATGCAACACAAGTAAAATAGAAAGATGGTAGATTCTATGGGACCACGCTCTGGAAAAACTTTAAACACCTCAGGTATATACTCAATCTTCTCGGACTTCTCGCAACTCTAAAGGTAACAAGAAAAAACATATCACAGCTGCTGGCGGGGTTTCTCGTAGGTCATTTGAAACTCAAACAATCCTGCAGAAAGCTGGACCCGTAAAATGATACCAAATGCAGAAACTAAGAAATATTTACTTACTCTACGTTGCATAAAAAGTACTATTACATCCAGATCCAGTCCAATATTTCGCACATGAAACATAATAAGGTACTACAATTTGAGACTAACCAGGCACTTCATGTCGATATTCATCTGGATTTCAAGAAGGAAAACTGCAGAAAACCTTTACAAGCATAGACGGCTACTTCATTCCATACGACCACTGTTTAGTCAATTATCCATCCCATTAATTTTTTATTGACAAACTGCGACAGTCGGGAATCGATCCCGCAACTTTACCTTCCCGTTTCAATCAGAGTCCGATGGAACGTACGACCACTTGGACTGACTCGGAAAAGAATAATGTATCTTTTAGGTTGCAGAAGTGCGCTATGGCTAAGAAGTAAATGTTCAACTATCAACTTTTTTCTAAATTTGAAGAGAAATTTTGTTATCTTTTTTTTTCAAAAATTTATTACTAATAGGGAATATGCATGAAAATTTTTTTTCACTTGAATTGAAGCATGTTTACTTGACAAATATCAAGGTAAAATTACTTTTTAAATAACTTTAAAAATAAGCGAGATATGAATGATTGAAATTCCCGATTAGACAAAGAGGGTGATAGCCCTCTTGATATGTTATGTGACGTCATATTACACTTTCACCATTTAAAATACACGTAACACTCCGTTTTTAATATTTTTGCAAGAAAGAGACAGATAATAATCTTTAAAAGCTTATAGCTTCCTTGATATTTGTCGGATTTTAATTTCGTTTTTAAATATTATTACAGTATTAACAGTATTTTCATATACTGAAAATAAATGTGAAAAAAAATTTTCATGCATATTCCCTATTACGTAATATTTCCAACATTTAACAACTATGCTATATTAAATACATATAATATTTTATGCTTGTTTAAAAATGAGACAGCAGACATCATCATGAGACGACACGACACGTACGTTAAAGTGCAACGTGGGTGAATGAATGTTATATATATATATATATATATATATATATATATATATATATATATATATATATATATATATATATATTTATATATATATATATATATATATATAATATATACATCGTAAACTCCAGGATGGTACTTTAAATACAACATCTCCACCAATTCTCATATCATTTGCTGACTCGGTTCATTTAGAAAAACATAGACAACGTCATATTAATAGGGGAAAAATTCCAATTATTCCAATTGCATAACACCTGAAAAAAAACTGCATTTCAAGGTTTAGTTTACATTTAATACATATATATCATATATATATATATAGGGTGATTTTTAATTTCGTTACACACAAAATTTAGGTTTTTTCAATTTCGGAATAAATTGAAAATTTCACGATGTTTGCTTTATTTATATTGGAGGTAATCTGGCTTTAAATTGGTAGTTTGGACCCTTTTTGAGAAGTTTTTTCCTTTATCTGGAGTAAAATGGGTACTCTTCATTTGCGTAATTAGAAAGTTTTTGTCATACAGAGAACTAGGTACTCCAGAATTTTAAATTTTAAGTTCCCCTCTGTTAAAGTTATTGGCCGTGTTCAGTGTAATAAATTCCTCAGTTAATTAAGTCAGTCAGTCAAAAAAACAAAGTTAGAGATACTAAGGCTGGTTCTACAATTGGTCGTTTGTCGGTGTCGTACAATCGATCGCAGTGCATTCTACAATTCCGTAGCGACTTACGTATACCATTAACCTAAATGTAAGCGGTCCAAAGAAGAATTTAGACTTTCGGAGTTTTGATAAAAACGGATAATGAACAATTTCGCGTGTACAGCAATGTACTATTAGTTTAGTTCCAAATAATAAAAATACAATTGCTTTAAAAAAAAAGAAAATCAAGACGGTGGTGGGTAAAACCGCATATAACTTGTGGTGTTCGAGAAAATTTCGGTGCGTTTTCGAAAAGTTTCGAATATTTCCGAACCAAAGTAGTAATTAATTTGGTCTCATCCATGCTTGACAGTTAACATACCCAAAATAATATCCAGTCGCTTGTCGCAAGTCGGAAAAAGTTGAGGGTTGGTCAACTCTGGATATGACAATGTCTTACGACAACGACAGTCCGTTACGACAACCAACCATGTAGAAGCGCATGCGTGCGACATCCGACACCGACAAGCGACCAATTGTAGAACCAGCTTAGGTAACTTAATTAGTTTAATTAGGACTTACTGGTTCTGAACACGACAATTGTAACATTAAATCACGTATTGCCAAGAGCAGTTTAAAAGAAATTGTGCCCATTTCTAACTTATATTTAATAAAACCTATTTTGACAAAATGAAAACCCGACTTCAAAAATCAAATATTCTAAAACAAAAAATGCACTAAAAAGTAAAAAAATAATTGCATATTCTTGTGCCAATTTTAGTTCACCTAGCAAAAATTTTTAAATATATATGTACAATTATTGTTATTTTTGGAGTCGGTGTCAGCATAGGTTTGGACAAGTATTTATAAGCATTTTGTTTTTTTTTTTGGGGTCGGTTTTTTTTTGTAAAAAATTTTTTTGAAGTCGGTTTTTAAAAAAATTTTCTTATTTTCCAATTATGAATGAGTATATCCTTTCAAAAAAAGAAATTTCGCAGAAATCAGTTATCACATATAAAATGAGGGTTTTTCTCGATTTCCAGGGGATCCCTTCATCAGAATGCGATTTGGTGACAATGGGACCAATCGGAAATCAAACTCTTTAAAACAAACAAAAAAAATTCAAATCGGTTAATAAATGACGGAGTTCTGAGGTAACAAACATTAAAAAAAATACAGACGAATTGAGAACCATCCTCCTTTTTGAAGTCGGGTTAACAAACTAATATTTAACAAACATAATATTTGTTTCTGATTTAAGTGTCTATTATAGCTAAATTATTTATCATTAATTAAATTTTCATATCAATATGCCAGTAAGAAATTAAAAACTTTTGTTTTCCCCAAAGAAAATCTCGTCACGAATCCTGATTTCATATAACTTAAGTTTATAAACAGAATAACTAAATTCAATATGAGCTTAACTGAAATACCTACTGCCAGCTATGAGCTCTTAGATAGAGAGCTCATAAAGGTTTGTTAGTTTATAAATTAAAAATGTTTGTTTGTTAGAGTATAGGTTTCGTAACTAGATTCATCAAAGAGAAAAAAAAGGGTATAAATTGTTAATTAAATTATTTCTTCCTTTGAATATTATTACAACAATAAAAATGATTTTTTTAATGTATGCTCAAATCACAAACAACTGACCATAGGTATTGATTTTATGTCTTTGTAAAAATGAACAAAGAAAAATTCTATGTATGTACGAGAAAATATAGTTTTTCATTTTTTAATTTAATATGTTTATAACTTAATAAGAAAATTTTCACTGTAGTTTGAAAGAAACATCTTCATATTTTTTGCATAAAATTTAATTTAATAAAAATGTATCTCAACCCTTATCCTGTCAACCTCCTTAGCGTCTAAACTACTACAGATACGAAAAAATATAATTATATTAAGATAAATAACATAAATACAGGGGAACCCGGCGCAGAACGGGGTACAAAGTTGAAAATATATGGTTTAAAAATACAAAAGGGTTTATTATAGAGCTGCAAATTTTCCTACACATTATAATGTTATAATCACAAAAATACAATAATATTGTAAAAATTATGTTATTTGCCCCGTTCTGCCTTGGGCACAGGGCAGAATGCTAAATGCTAGACTAATATGAATGTCCTTGAAACCCCTTTGAAACCGAAATAGTCAAATAGTCAACTTCCTTCCGCCCCGGTACCCTGTTGTACCCCGGGTTCCCCAATAAATTATTTTTGTAAATCTCTTTCTATTTTTCCCAACTATACACTCCCTCGGTCGCGTTGCATTTTATTGAATTGTATTTGTTGTACTTATGCCGTATGTTCATTTGAAAAGTATCCACTTAAATATGCTTTTTTTGAAACAGCAATTTGTATATATATATATATATATATATATATATATATATATATATATTATAAAATGGTTTATATATATATATATATATATATATATCATCGGTTCAAAAATAATAGCTGCATTTCCTTTGGAGGAAATTCGCTAAAAAATATTAATACAAGCAAAAACACACCCGCTCATTCTTAAAAAAGATATTAAAATTATTAATGTTCAGCATGATTTTTTGTGCTAGAACTTTTCAACTCTTATCATTTTCCTACAGTCTATGCCATACCAAATGAACACACTGTATACTGAGATGTGTGTACCTATAGGAAATTATCGTAAGAAGTGATGGAAATAAATAGTTTCTCAAAAAAATTATAATAAATTCGTATCTATATTCTTTAATTAAATTAAATTTAAAAAATTTTCTTTAGTGAATAATTTATTATCCTTTATTTTTGCATATAACATCCTTTCACAACTATAGATGTGAACGTCATAATATCCGAACTCGTAACATCCCCGCTATCGAACATACATCGATCGTTGTGAAAACTAATGATTATAAATAAATAATAACCATACTCTATTGCATGCACAAAGTATGTTCAATCATGCTTCCATCGAAAATCGTTCAAATATTTTTTATTCGATAATTGTATACAATACTTCGATTTGAATGATTTCGGAAATAATTAAATGTTAATAATTCATTTGGTTTTTTTTTTTTAAAGATAGGGAAGAAAATATATGTTCGATTTATTATATAATGTGCATTGATTTTTTTAAATGTAATGTAATGCTATATAGCAACATAAAGGTCACAATTTTCTTCGTTTAATATTAATAACTGTAGTTTCTGTAACATGGAACAAAATTCAGTCAAACGTGTAATCTTAAATTGAGTTGAAACGTAATGAATGATTCTTACAACAAAAAAAGAACATTAATTTTCTATATTTAAGGTTCGAAAAAGATAGACCGAATGAAATAAAGAAAAATATATAACTAAAAGAATATATAACAGACAAAGATAACTATTTAATACATATAAAGAGATAGATCGATAAACACAGAAATTTTTGGTTGTTTATATTAAAATATCTTTATATTTTAATTTACATTATTTTTGATTTTACAGGTAGGTTGCTCGGAACCGCAATTTTTTTTTAATCGATTCATCTTGACGTCCTGAATGTAACCCTAAATTATTACGATCCGACTAGTGACAGAACAGGGTCAAAATTGAATTTGTTTATAACAAAAAACCTTTTTTCTTAATATCTTTTTTAAAACTAAAAGTATTAAAAAATGACATAGGATATTATTCAATTCTATATAAAAAAAGAACACAAATGAGCCCATGAACATTAAAATCGGTTAATTAGAATTCGAGAAAAAAATTCCCAAACTTCAAAATGTGCAAAAATTTTAAATTAAAATAAAAAATCTAAAAATTACTTCTTTTTTTTTAACAATGGCAAAGTATGCCTTTTATATGTTAAAAATAATGTGGCCAAATTTGACCCATTAAAAAATTAGGTCCCCGACAATTAATAAAATACCATGTCACAGATTTTTATAAATAAAAAGGGTGCAAAGTTTTTAAGTGTTTAGAGTGACCAAATGTTAAATCAAAAATTAAACGTGAACGCAACTATTTTTGCACGTATATAGATTTTATAGTTTTATAAATTGAACTAAACAACAAATTGATATTTAAATTTTCCAAAAGTCACGTTGAAATACCACTTTAAAACATATATATATAGTTTTAATTACGCCTCATAATTACACAATTTTACTTATTCAACAAATATTAATTAGTTGAATTCATCAATATTCAAAACATCATACATACCAATCATTTTTAGGATTTCGTAACAAACAAACATACTCCCTTCTAATTTGTTTAGGCATGAAATAAACTAACACAGAGTCTCCAACCCTATGGCCACAAAGTTCACTGAAATGCGTCACTTATGATTTGTCAATTTGGCTACATTTATGCAACTTGAATTTGTTGTGTATGCAATTTTAATATTCTGGATAAATCAGGGAATTTTTTAAAATGTTAATAAGTTATCACTAAATATAATTAATCATATGTGAAGGAAAAAAATTAAGCCTTCGCGGCAACGCCTGGTAGATGTGAAACACCGAAACTATTTTGTATAGAAAATATGCATAAAAGGATGGTTTCTTAAAGGAAATAGATATGGCAAATACTCAAAAACAAAATATTCAGATTTTTTTTAAAGAAAAAAATTATTCTTTATTTAAAAAACACATATTAATTCAATATCAAAATTGTTTACCAGCCAAGTAGTCGCGCTTGTAAAGGCGTTGTGTATATTTGGAACTGGGACGTTATGGGTTCGAATCCCGTCATCGGCTGTTTGTCAATTATTAAAAACAAAAAAGGGGGAGGTTAATTGACTAAACTGTCGGCGTATGGACAAGTACAAAGTATCCGACTAGGCTTGTGAAGGTTTTCTGCAGTTTCCTTCACGAACTCCAGATGAGTATCGACATAGTTCCTATCAAAGTCGGCCGCAGCCGCATATCCTACCAGTTCCTAGTCTACACACAAAACATCCTTCTCCTCCACTCACATCCTCACATTCTTCGGCATCACAATGGGCCTTATGGCCGAAGTGTGTCCCGTCCAGGACAGCCTCTACAATCTATCTATCTAATATCAAAAAATTAAAAATTATATAATATCTTAAAAATTGAAACGACTCAATTCTTTCAATCAGTTACTCAAACTATTATTATTGTTATTAACTATTTTGTATAGAAAATGTACATTGCCACCTATGAATGAGTTTTTGAACCTGTGTATCTACGCCATCTAAGAGCATTTGGTAAAAATTGGTTTGTAATATATAATACCGCCTATAAACTACTTGTTGATCGTGTGGCGAGATAACGTCGCCGGGCCAACAGTCGGTTTAACACGGCGCAATAAATGATTCACATCAATATGTGTTGACACTTATGAATGAGTTTTTGAACCTGTATATGTACTGCCGTCGATGAGCATCTTTTTAAAATTGGTTTGTTATATGTAACATCATCTATGAACAACTTGTTGATCTCGTGTCGAGAAAATGTCGCCGGGTCAACAGTCGGTCTAATGCAGCGATAAATGTTCCACATCAAAAATAAATTTTGCTATAGTTTCTGACCATGAATATTATATGGTGTCGCCACAGTACCTTGATAACGGTTTCGAAAATGGAATAATCTCCAAAACATTGTCAACAATTTAAAAAAACTGAGTGATTTTTATTTTTATACCCAAATATCGATTCGCTATTCATAATGATTCCTGCCTCTAAGAAACTTAACGTTTGTGTCTCCTATGTATAGTTTAGCATACGCAGCTTAATCTTATACGTAACGAATATTATTAACATTTTAAAATGAAAACATGCCTTTTTCAGAAAAACTAGACATGTACGAAACCCTTATTTGCTGTATATGTTTGAACTAAAACTTTAAAATTATAATTCAATATACGTGGTACCATTTTCATATTAATAATAAATAATAATTGAAGGACAGATGTACATACACATAAATTTCTATTGTTTTAATCATAATTTTATAAATATATGAATATATTATAAATCGATAATCATTTACACGTCATTGAAATAAATACCTTAGGAAATTGTTTGAATATAACAACTATATATTATTTATTATATTTTAAATGAATATTTATTTCTGAATGTATGTCTTTGATAAATTTAAAACGATAAAATATAACGAACTAAAATTTCTTGAGGGTGTTACAGAACTGAAAAGTGACTACGAGTGGATGCCTTCCCCACAAAAATCTGTCTTTTACAGAAAACAGTTATAGAAATCATTATAGAAAATTAAAAAAACCAATGTTTAAAACTTTTTTTGCAGAAAGTTGTAGTAAATACATTTTACTACAATTTATTTTACTGTTTATTAATAAATAATTTTATTATTAACTATCTTCCATTCCATTTTTTCTAGTGTACGTTTGAAACATCGCTCTATCTATTGAATTTTTTTTTTGAGTTCAAGTTTGCCAATTTTCTCGAACCATTAATTTCCAGTGTTATTGAACAAAGACATTTATAAGAGCCATTTATTTTTGCATAACCTTAATTAATTATATCTCTTAAACAATGTGGTAAAAAATCTGATTTTTTTAAAATAAATAAAGAAAAATGTGGGGTCAAGTTTAAGTGATGTGACTACCAAACTACCTTAACCTGTTAGTTAATATATGTGTAGTACTAATTAAGTTAGAGCTTTAAATTTTGGTACACTTATATAAGTCACGTGACAATGCATTGCAAATTACTCGAATGCATTGCAAAAAATATTCGCTGAAAAGTAATTTGGTGGAAGAGTCGATAAATATTTGAAGTAGTGGATGCGATGAGAAACTACATTTAGGTTTTTAGTTTCTATTAAATATAATAGTTGAATATAAACAAAAGCTTAGTGATTCGAGAAACAAATCATTTTCCTCTTTTTTAGTTCATTATATAAAAGCTTGTTTTTAAAAAAATACAAGTCTATTTTTTGAAATTAAGTAGAAAAGTGAAAGACCTTAGAAATCTTTATGGTTTAATGGAAAAAATTTTTTTATTAAAATCGTTTTTCCTAAGATAATTATAGCTATTGGCGGTGTTTCAGAGAAGCGAATTCTTACTTAATGTGTCGCACCGTTAAAAATTTGTACTTATTCAAATAAAAACAAAAAAACAAAAATTAGGGAGTTGATTAAGTGAACCTCATAAGTATCTCTTAGATATGTAGCACTTAGAGACAAATCCACCAAACGGCTTGTTTAATTTTGAACACATATTTGTTTCCAAACTTTTTGTGCACTCAGTAATTTAATTGATTCTTTAAAATAAAAGTCCATCCTTTATATATGTCAGTGGGATGATTGAAAATAATTATCAAAATTTGAATCCACTGTCATAAAATTAAATTCAAATATTTTGTAATTATTCAAACTATTCTGAAATTCTTTGTTCTATCAAATGTGATTTGATGGAGAGCTGCTCCACCCATCCTAAACATCTCAATATATCCCTAAAATAAATTTGAACAACAAACAAACCGTAGGTTCCCTTCTCCTTCTTGAAGTAATTAATTAATGTAAATATTTTTTCAATAAAAGTTTTACATGGTAAAAACAAATATGTATCTGTCAAATGTGTTCAAAAAATTAGTTCAAAACAGGTCCAACCTATTCGGGGTTTATTTTTTTTAAATTAAAATAATTTTTATGTTACCATATAGTTGACATAATGATGTATTTTTAAAAATGTGCTATGTAAATTTTTATACTTTGAATGACATATTGTCAGTTATAAATTTGATTTTCACAACTATATAAAAAATAGCATCTGTTTAAATAAAAAAGTTTTCGTTTTTTAAATAAAAATATTTAGTGTTTAAAGTGGCTCCTTGTACGGCAACGTACAAATAATTTTAAATAATTGTTTACACGTTTAAATGCACTGCTAAATTTCCGTTGACAAAGAGCCATTGTCAAAAAAAAAACTGTCGTAACGAAATTCTTTGCATGTGATAATAGGGAATATGCATGAAAATTTTTTTTCACATTTATTTTCAGAATATGAAAATACTGTTAATACTTAAAAACGAAATTAAAATCCGACAAATATCAAGGAAGCTATAAGCTTTTAAAGATTATTATCTGTCTCTTTAAATGTTGAAATGGTGAAAGTATAATATGACGTCACATAACATATCAAGAGGGCTATCACCCTCTTTGTCTAATCGGGAATTTCAATCATTCATATCTCGCTTATTTTTAAAGTTATTTAAAAAGTAATTTTACCTTGATATTTGTCTAGTAAACATGCTTCAATTCAAGTGAAAAAAATTTTCATGCATATTCCCTATTAGTAATAAATTTTTGAAAAAAAAAGATAACAAAATTTCTCTTCAAATTTAGAAAAAAGTTGATAGTTGAACATTTACTTCTTAGCCATAGCGCACTTCTGCAACCTAAAAGATACATTATTCTTTTCCTCGTCGGTCCAAGTGGCCGTGCTATCAATCGGACTCTGATTGGAACGGGAAGGTAAAGTTGCGGGATCGATTCCTGTTCATGCATGTTCCCTATTACGTCAGAAAGTGATCATTGATATTGGCATAGTCCCTATAATACAGCGTAAGCCTAAGTCCCTAGGAAATAGGAATATATAAAATTAACCTTTTTACAAACAATGAATGATATTCTTAAATTAAACATGAAATGTAATTTTTAACTGCGTTTATTGTTTAAAAACTCTGTATATAGTCACTGTTTTTACCAGTGCATTTTTTCAAACGTTTTCAAAAGTTGCGTATGTAATCTGTTGAAACACAGTTGTTTGAAATGAAATTATTTAGTTTATGAAAAAAGATACAAACAAAAATTTTTACAGCCGGTATATAATTTTTACCAGGGTATTTTAAGACTAGTCCCGCATGTTCGTCTGCCCGGTTGTCTGTAGGTAACTCAAAAACGAAAAGAGCTGGAACGACGAGCTGGAATTTTGTGTGTGTGTGTTCTAGAGCTAAAAAGTGGGTTCAAGTTCGTGATGTCATATGTGAAACCGAAACAGAAAAATTAAACACAAAAAATGTTTCTTTTTTAAAAATAAACAACTTTTGTTAGAAATTTTATTCATAAACTTTTTAAGTTTTGTCACATTCTCAGCTCAAAAACTAAAATAAACAGTTCACGCATTCAGTGTACACCGGGTATTTAAGAAATTAACTCACCTATTTGTTATTTTTACTTGTTTATTTGAAAAAAGGAATTATTAGGAAAGACTATTTGAAGAAAGGAAGTATTTTTTTTGTATTTAAACTTTTTTTCTAGGTACTACGGTTTTAAAGATAGGTATGCTTGGCCCTATATCACCCATTCACGAACACCCATTCACGACGTCACTCTTTAGATCGGCAAACTTTAAGAATTTGGTGGCCCACAAAAGTGCCGCGGCACAGTGGTTGAGAATCACTGATTTAGATAGATAGATAGATTGTAGAGGCTACACTTCGACCATAAGGTCCATTGTGTGCCTAAGGATGTGAGGATGTGATTGGAGTGGAAGGAATTTGTGAGTAGACTAGGAATTGGTAGGATATGTGGCTGCTGCCGACTCTGATAGGAACTATGCCGATATTCATCTGGAGTTCGTGAAGGAAACTGCAGAAAACCTTCTCAAGCATAGCCGGTTACTTCGTTCTTGTCCATACGCCGACAGTTTAGTCAATTAACCGCCCTTTCTTTTTTAATAATTGACAAACTGCCGATGTCGGGATTCGAACCCATAACCTCCCATTTTCCAAGTATGCATACTGCGCAGGCATAACGCCTTAGACCGCTCGGCTACTTAGACTACCGGTCGGCTACTTACCTGATTTACTCTTTCTGTTTACATAATCTCTTCATTTTGCCTATTTTGATTACATTTTAAAGGAAATTATAACGCAAAATAAAATAAAAAACAAAACGTGAATAATCGTACACCCGTCGTCAATAAAATGCTCTTATTAAGCAAGAAAAAAATAACAATCAAACCACGTTTCAAAATATTTCATTACAAAACAAATAGACATCCTAATAAGGGCACAGATATCATTAAAATGTACAGTTGGTACATTTTTCGATGATCTTATCATAATTTTTTTAACAACAAATGATGATGCATTTGCATTTTATTAAAAAAAAACATCAATCTATGCATCTATTAATTGCATACAACTGCATTCTAACAAAACAATATCACATAGCACGGTACTGCGTTGGGTCAAGTTTAACCATAGACGCCTACCGTACTATGATTTACACGAAGTATTAGAGACGGTTTATAGGCGTCTGTATCTCAGGAACCAAAAAAGTGTGAGACCGACCATCTGCCGCTATTTACAATATTACAGCTTTAATAGAGTTCAAGATATTTAATCCTAAAAATGGACATTTTGTAACTCACTCACTGATTGACTCATTCATCATCAATATTCGAGGATACTTTCAGTTGTCCTTGATTTTTGGTACGAAGATATGTCTTAGGTTAAAACCACGCAAAATAATCTGACAACCGGAAATTTCCCAAATTCGCGCCGGGGTTGAGTGAAAATTTATACCTCGAAAACGGTAGGGGTTAGAAGAAAAGTTTTAGGACAAAAAATGTTACTTTTTTAAAGCGAAACAATTTTTGTTTGAAACTTTTTTCATAAGATTTCTAGATTTGTCATAATTTCTGAAAGTAAAATATGAAATACCCTGCACTCGAGAAACTCATTAAATACATACCAATTCATTAAATACATTTCCACATTTTTGTTTTCGTTGGGGTAACAATAATTTTTGTTTGCGAAAACTTTTCCCCTTTCGTAATTTTTTTTAAATAAATAACATCAACAGTACACAATATACAACATGTAATATGTTTAGTTAAATGCTAGCTACTAGCATTGATTATAAATTGTTATGCTTTATTATTAAAATAAATTAACACTTAGCCAGATACTTTCCAAAGAGGTGAGATTTTGGGGCTTTGAGACACTGAGAAAATTACACATAGAACACTCTTATAAAATGTCGGCTGGTTATCTTTTTTCATATTTGAGTTATCTTGTTGACGGATAGATAGACGAACAGACAGTATGTAATAATGTGGAAATGGGATAATAAGAGCATTTTATGAGCACCTATACATAGGGCACAGTACTAATAACACTATGTAACAAATTAAATAATTTATTTCACGAGGTTCACAGTATGTAATAATGACCTCATCGTCAGATCAATTAAGATTTATGAATAGAATAGTCATATCATATCAAGTTTCGTAATGAAAACCGTTTAATTTATTAACAAATACACTAAATTAGTTTTAGTCAGTCAGTCCTCTCCGTATCCCTATGAAGGCACCATCAGAAGCCTGCAAGTACGGTTGATTCTCATCTATCCTGATGACGCCACTCAAATAAGTTTGGAGAATTAACACAAAGGTGAGGAGTTTTATATATTTTATGACTGACTTGTTTGAAAGTGTTGCGAAGATAAAATGGAACAAAACAGTGATGCCAGAATCTTTTGATACGAAGTAACCTACAATGAAACTTCATATTAAACTGTCACATTTGTTATGTAACGATTGGCTATATGGGTCGGCAATCATCGGCATTCGTGTTTTAAATGGGAAATTAACATTGAATATGAATATTTATTGCTCTTTCACATTATGCCTGAGCCCATGACTAAACTTTTTTTTTAATTCACTTTTATTTCACTTTACTTATTTCACTTTTATTTAAAAAAAGTAGCCTAGATAGCTACCCAGAGCCGATGAATAAAATTTTATAGACGTTAAAAAATAGCTCCATTGGCGCTTAATAGCCCCATCTGGCAACACTGGATCAAACATATGATTTACCTAATACGAATCGCTATTCGATATAACGGTGAATTTTTTAGTGTCACATACAATAATCAATTTTATAGGAAACATGAAAAGTTGTTTCTACGCTAACGTGTGAATAACTACTCTTTACTACAACAATATATTAGTTATAATTGTCGTTAAATAGATGCGACGCAATAAAGATAAGATTTTGTTTAAATTACAGGAAACGTTTTACAAAAAAAAAAAGTAAATAACACTATAATTAGTGTTGGAACACAATACAAAAATTAGCATTCTGATTTGTATTACTTGATTATGGGAATCATTAAATGCATATTGAATCATACCTATAAACAAAACATGCATACAAAATGCTATTTATACAAAACTAGCAGAAATAGCTAATGTTACCCGGGCTTCAAAAAATTCTTATGGAAAGTGCATAGGAAATTTATGTCAAATAATTATTTTTTTCTACGTTTGAAACTTCATATATACCGGGTATTTAAGCAACTAACTCAATTAGGTGTTATTTTCACTTGCGTCATATTGATGTCATATGAATTTAAAAAAATAAGAGTTTTAGAAACTTTAACAAATATTTCTGATCAACCATAATGGGTGAGTTTCATAAACGCACCCAATTTTTGGGTGAGGCAACGTATAAAATTGATTCAAAAAACAAACTGATTATCTGTATGTAAAAAAAAAATATTTATGCAAATAAAACAACAATAAATTTAAAATAAAGTAAATAGATATTGATTGGTTGTCAATAAAATATTGATAATAATCAATATAGAGATACTCAATAGTACCATTGTGATGGTAACACGATATGTGTGGGATTTATAAATCTGTGTTTACCACAAATTTCCATTGAACTATTTAAATCTTAAAGAATTTAATATGATATTATATGTAAAGGTCGGATTATATGCTGTAAAAAACGCTGTTCATAATAGTCTTGTAAAATTACTGTCGAACTTGAACAAGTGAGAACTTGGTACATAAAAAGTAACTCTTAAAGTAAGACCACCTACTATCTGGCGTCACTTTTACTCTCGAAAATCTCTAGGAGTGAAAAGATGGAAACCTTTATATGAAAGAGTTATTTTTTATGAATGAATTTGCAATTATGAAAACAAATCGAGTTTTTTATGATTTCATACCAATGTCTACGGATGTCGGTATTGTTGCGAATTGTGTGAGCAAACTCATAGACAAAAATGGCAGTGACGAAGACGGTGGTGGTACTTTTTATACAGAAATGAATAGTAGAAAAAATAATGCACAAAAAGAGGCTTAATCTCCGAAATTTGTCGACATGGGCTGAGGACATGGATTGAGATGGGGTTTTTTGCATTCGCTTCCTAAAATCATCTGAAAAAAAAATACCTGCTTTGTACCATGTTCGACATTGCATTTGTGCAGTGGAAAATGCTTTCCAAAAAGTACATTTTCTGAAGACAATTGTCATAGTCTGAAAGAATTTTCTGAAAAAATTCTTCGTTAATAACACTTGGAATGGACTCAAATCAGGTTCTTGAGAGTTTTCGAGGTCGCTGAGTCTAAATTGAATCATCGCCGACCTGGAGCTTAAGATTGCTGATAAACGTCATTTACGAGGCTTCTCCTGCAATTCACGCTCAAATGGAACGAAACTCCTCCCCTGGCTGTTTTTTGGGGTCGCTGATTCTAAATCTGGCATCGGCTACCACCCCTCGGGTACCTGGTGCACCGTAACCTGGACATGGACGTCATCTCTAGGAGTTTTCCTGTAAAATTCGCGTAAACGAACCGAAAATCAGCGGATTTTCTGGGGCACTCATCGCAAATCCGGCATCGGCGACCATACCCCGGGGACCTAGTTCACCGGAACCTTGACCTTATCATCTCCAGGAATAATAAAAACTGAATTTTCAATACATTTTCACTGGCATTAACTTTTCTCACCTATCCAGAAAAGCAACAAGTTTTAAATGCACTAGAGACTGTCCACAGGTTTTTTAGTTCTCAGTGCATATTCATGAATCACTCTGAAAGTGATTTCGATCATTAACAATTACTTCGATGGCGCATTCTCAATATCTTCAAGACACAGTTCAAATTTTAAACATGCAATTCATTTGCCATACAGTAAAACATACAGTAAATTTTGAATAGTGATTCTTTTAAGGGTGCTGGATCACTTTATCAAAATTATAAACATTGAAAACCTATGAAATATTGTTACATTTAATATTAAAAAAATCAGTTAAATTTTCGTAACGTTTCAGAAGATTTCGAACAAAAATACATATTACTTTCTTAAATATGAACTAACGTCCTTAAATATGAAAAACAAAATTTAGATTTCTCTTGTGGTAAATCAGGAAAAAACCGAGTACCATAACTTATGCCTGCATGGCGTCTAACAATGAATGCAAATGCAAATTATCCGAGCTTTAGTTATTTGTTATTTAACAAACACATTAAATAGAAGGGTAACAATTTTACATAAAATGGCTAGTAATAGCTGCTTTTATCATTACGTACGTAATTAAATTTTAATTTATAATGTCGATACCAAATTTTATGCAAAAATTCTACCTACCAAGTCAAAGCTTACATAAAATAGGAATTTTTATCCTACGTGTCGCACCCAATTCAGTGTCATAACGTGATTCTCTACCCGCAAATACCATTTCGAACAACCCCTACCACAAACAATAAAGACTTTTGGGCGATTAGAACACAATAGAACGTTATAAACAAGAAACGATGAGTAAATCTCGTATATTTTACATGAAATGAAACTACAACTGCTATAGATAAAAATTTTAAAACTTTGAAATTTTAGTAGTTACTATCAATAAATTTTAAAACTTTCGGTAATTCCTGACTCACTGAGCAAATTTTGAATTTTAATTTAAAAAACCAAGAGTTATCCTTGAAAATCTTTATATATTTATTAAATACTTTCTTAACTCCGCGGTGTGTTAAGACTACAAACCTCATGCAATATCCCACCGCTTCCACTTTTCTAAATATTTATCTTTCCAAACGCTTCCACTACATCAAATATTTATCGACACTTCCACCAAATCTCAGCGAATATTTTCAATTTTTGTGTCTTGTAGCGAGATAAAATACAAACCAGTTTTTAAGTCTAATCATAAGCATTTAAACATAAAAAGTTTCATCAACATCGATTAAGTAGTTTTTGAGTGATGCTAGAACAAATAAACAAACAGATATTTACAATTTTCTAATAGTAGAGAAAACGAATATTTGAGATTTTCGTAACAATAATTTTATTTGAGCTATGTTTCACAGTTCCTCCATCAGAAAATATATTATAATCATTATCATTTTCTAATGAAGGAACTGACTGTGTTCCGAAGCATAGTCAAAATAAAAGTATTCAGACGAGTAAATTTTGGAGATTTGTTTTTATGTAAACAAAGAAAAAGAAATTAAGTACATAAGTTTAACAAAGTACTGAAAATAACAACAAACTGAGTTAATTGTTTAAATACCCGGTATATACTTCAATATCCACATAAATTGTTTATTTTAAATTTTAATTTTTACAGACACAGGCGTTTGTGTGTGCAAAAGTACAATATGGTTTTGTTAAGACTAATCAGATGTTTGAGGTTAAACTGTGGCAAAACCATACAGTAAAAAGTTTCCAACATAAGTTGTTTATTTTATAAAAATGAACATCTTTTGTGTTAGTGAGAGAACGCATCCATCAATATTTATGAACTTTACCTTACTTTTTAGCTCTTGAACTGAAATTTTTCGCTTGTTATCTTTTATCGTTTTTTCGAGCTATCGTAGACAGGCCACTTCATGAACACGGATATCAAAATTCGTTTCTGCGATCAATATTTCCAACCGTAATAATGAACCACATTAAATTATACACTTGTAAATTCATTCGTTCAAAATGATAAGATATTCGATAAAATATTTAATTAGTTTTTAAATACTATGTACTGAGTGTGAACAACCTTAATTGAAACTGCTTAACAAAAATATTCGTACCTAAAAATGTTATTCATATAAAAAAATTTGAAAATTATTTTGGAGGTGCCGGGTATCGATCCCGGTACCTCTCGCATGCTAAGCGAGCGCTCTACCATCTGAGCTACACCCCCTGTTTGTACATTGCGAAAAAATATCTAATACATTCAGAGTTCAGACGTGTACTAACAATAAATAAAATCATTGTTATCACTGTTTTACGGAAGTGTTACTAATTGTTATTTATTTCTTATCAAGATTACAGTTTTAATTCTATGACGTTTAAATAGGAAAAACCTTGAGGGTAAATACTAAAAATTGTATTCTTTTTTTCTTGAATCATATAACATTTGTGAAGATCAATGATCAGCAATATATTCAAGGTCGTTCAAGGATCATCCTTACTTTTTTTTCTAATTTTTCAAGGAGGTTCTAAATGATTAATCTAAAAATGGATGAAATGATTCTTTTTTAAGACAATTTTTGTAATTTATTAAATTTCAGTCATTCAAAATTAATAAATATAGCAAAAAACCTATATTTATAAAGGTGTTGCAGTTTCAAAGAAACATAAATATTAATTTGGTGTAGCAATCATTTGTTAAATCGAATTGATTTCAGTTTATAATTATCTGTTTATTCTGTACAATGGATTCTGTATTCAGTAAAATGAAACAACGAAGTTTATTTTTTCAATACTCTGTATATACTGAGTTCTTTATCACGCACAGATATAAAAAAATAAGGCTGGAGATGCATTTACTTAATGCGATTACAATAATGTATTATTATACGAGTATTTTCACATAATACGGTAGTGTGTAAAGCCAAGTTTAAGCATAGGCGCATATCGTACTTAGTTTTACATGAAGGATTAGAGACGATTTTTAGGTCTCTGTATCTCAGAATCCAAAAAAGTTATGTAGCTCATCTTATGTCATCAAGTGTTATAGTGTGTTATCTAGTGTTGTATTGTATTTTATTGTGATATCTTTTGTTATCTCATGAACTCTGAAGCTCAAATTTAAAACGTAGCTTAACGTTAGCTACCCTATGTTATCCTGTGTTATCTTGTGTCGTTTTGTGTTATTGTGTGGTATTTTGTTTTATCTTATGCTATCTAGTGTTTTCTTGTGTTATCCTGTTTTATCTAGTGTCATTTTGTGTTATATTGTGTTACTTTGTGTTATTTTGTATTATCCAGTGTTTTATTGTATTATCATGTTTTAACTTGCTCTTGTGTTATCTAGTGAGGCAAAACGAGAATAGCATGTCTTTTACATTCTATCAGACTTTCTATCGTCCCGTCTCGTCTCATTTGTACAGTTGTAGATTTAAATATAACCTTAAAATCTTTTTTCTATTCATATAAAGTATCTACATATTTTTTTAATTTCATTAATTTTTATAATTTAATTGAATTAAAAAGACTATTGAGAACCAACCGGAGGGCGGGGCTTAAAAACATGCCTGACTATTGTGTGCAACAAAAGAGTATTCCACTTTTTTACATTCAGTAATCGTATTTATTTTAATTAACTTATGTCAAATAATTATTTTTTTCTAAATTTTGACAGCTACAAATGTCAATTATTTTATTTACAAATAATTTATTTCCAAAATTTTGTTAATGCGGGTATTTCTATAGAAACTGTAAACTATATTAGAGCTATCACATTCGAACGGTTTGGAATTTTGAACTTCTGATAATTTTACGGGAGTCGTAATGAAAATTTAATTTAAATCGGACAACCACAAAACATATTTCCTTCTTACATAAAGAAAATTATACTGCAAACAAAACTTGGTTTCTTTTTTGGACACCAGACGTCGTGATCATAGTGGTCAGTTGTCAATAGAAAAACTTAAATATGTTTTGCCGTTGTGTGATTGGTAAATATTTTTACAGAATAAAAGAGATTGACAAAGATTACTTGCGTCTGTCTCTCGAATATTTATGAAAAATCAGGATTCTAATTTTCGTCATGCCTCTCGCTGACTTGTTCTCGTATCGTCTCATTTCTCTCGTCTCTCACGGCATCACTAATTTTGACACGGAACTCTAAAAATGAAATCTACCACATGTCAAAGTTCAAATTTGTTGTTAATACTAAAAAATTAATAGAAAAATATCGAATAAAAACCGTCACACTAAATCCTCAATAATGGTAAACAAATTTCCAACGTAGATGGATATGAAACGAACAGAGAAGAAGCTTATTATTAAAACTTGGGTGTAAAATGCCACCCTTGAACCAAAACCCTCTTCACATACACACACACAGCTGCACACGTTCGTTTACCTATGTCAGGCAGTGAGCACTGTGAAAATCAAGGGTTCGTCTAAGCAGGTATATATTAGCCACTTTAGTCCCTTCCCTCGGCGTCTCGACATAACCGCTGTAGTGATATATACAAGAGAGAACGATATCCAGTGTAGTCCAGTAATAGTATATTCTGTATACACAATGTGGGGTTGAAACCACCCTCACACAATACATATACGCATTGTACAGTACAACTATCACCCTTAACGTAGTGGGATAGTTAGAGGGATGCATTGTATACACTATACTTACAATGTCTATCATAAGCAAGCAGCTACCCCATATATATATATATATATATATATATATATATATATATATATATATATATATATATATATATATATATATATATATATATATAGTTAGAACGCATAAGCATTGCGCTATGTTGCAAGTTTCACATGGCTGTAACATTGATTTTATAAAAATGTTATGAATTATTCGCAAAACATTTGCAAAGTAAGTTGAATTTTCTGTTATTACTAGCCGTGTACGAATTCTACGCACACATAGAAGTGTGGACGCCATATAAGTCAACTCGAAAAAGAGGGCGACCTCTAACAAGATGGCGTGACGAATTTATAAATTATGCAGGTGCACAATGGTCTACAAAAGCTAAAAGCAGAAATTCATGGGTTTCATTGGGGAACGCATTTGCCCAACAAGTGGGCTAAATTAGGGCTATATTATTATTATTATTATTACTAGCCGTGTGTCTAATAGGGTTTCCATTCGGCAACATTTCAGTATTCATCCGACATTTCTCAAATGTCATAGGTCTAAACACGAAATTCCACGTTTGTAACTTCAAAAATGAAGTACTTTCTGTACAAAATTTCGTCCCTTATTTTACCTCCTTAAGAACTGAATTTCCAAAAACGCTGATACAACTGGCTTTTAGTTATAAAAAGATGCCTAAACACCAATTTCCATATTCACCTTCAAAAATGACGAACTTCCATACAAAATTTCATCCCCTTTTAAACCTCTTTAGGGGGTGAAATTCTAAAAATGATGATACAACTGACTTTTATTTACCAACAGAAGCCTAAACACTAATTTCAACCTCTTAGGGTATGAATTTTCAAAAATCCTTGGTGCTCATTATAAGGAAATTCAGAATTCGAAATTCCCTCAACGATACTTTTAGTTCCCCAGAGTAGAACAGCAATTTCGAAGCGGTTTTTCAGAAACATGTTGAAGAAAATTGAACACAAAAAAGGGAATTATACATTTTTGAAATGGTGCTTCAAAAAGCTTATAATTGACAATTGATACAATAATTTGGAAAAATTTCCCGTTTCGACTCCAAAAACGAATTTCAACAAAAATTCATGTCCGTATTTGGGAAACTGCACATTATAACTATATGCCAAATTTACGTGAAAAATATATTTTACAGACATACATATGGGGCCGACACCCGATTTTTCGAAGTACCGGACATTAAAAATTAATCCAATGAAGTCATAAGCTTTGTGATTCAGCGAAGGCAATCCTTTAAATTCATGAAAAAAGTTTAATCCTCAATAGGATGTTGAAAAATCAGAATATAGATTATTGCAAAATAATATTTTATGACTCAAAGAGGAAATCCTTGATTGCGAAATATAACCCAGATATAGTAACGAAAAAATATTTTTGCGTGGATTAAAAATTAAATCCTCAAATAGTTCCGCATATTTCACAAATATAATACATTCGATCTCGAAAACAAAGTTTGTGCAGAGCACAATCAATCCTCATTACATTATACCAACAAGCGCAGATCCAGGGGGCCGGGTCTTGGGGGCATCCTAATAATAACTATCTGAAGAAAATTAATTCAACTATCAATTGTATAAAATTATCTTTAGCAATTATTCAAATATTAATATCTTAAAGTTCATTATAAACTTTTGTTTTCATTATATTTATTTACTTTTTAAACTTAAATAATACTTTATATCGGGTTGTAAAAATTGACCATTCAAATATTTAATTAGTTTATAAAACCTAGTTTTCTGTAATTCTAATTCTTAATTTGAAAGTGTTTTCAAGAATAATAATAAAAATTCTTTTCCCAAGATTAATACTCTTTTCTAGTAACTTTAGTAACTGAAATAATACGAATTTCATAATCGAAAATTTTTTTAATGAATAATTTTTTTACAATTTTTAAGAAAATACGATTTTTTACTAAATCAAATTATTATTATTTTTCTAATCAGTGACCCCTCCCCCTAATGACTTTGGATACCGAAATGACTTTGTTTTTCTAACAATTTTCTAGACAAAATGGCAATTCGGTATTTTGTCGAATCGAATAAAATTTCTTCACGAGAAATTTGAAAAGATATAATCAGATATTCTTTGAATAAGGATTTTAAGTATACAATCGGATGATTAAAAAGAAACTGGACTGATATTTTAAAATCACCTTTAAATTAAGTAAAATATATTAATTAATTATTCTAAGCAAAAATTATGAATAATTTTTATGTTAATAATAAAAAACATTATGTATCATGAATTAGTAAACCAAATGTCATCGTGATTTCATAGTTATTATCAAACGTATAATTCCAGAAAAAAAAAACCCACAATTCATTAAAAATTTCATAACTTTACAATTAATTCGATAAAAATTAATTACTTAACAATAAAGATAATTACAAAAACTGAACTAAATATTGCTTTATTTCCTCATGTAAAGCGTGCTATACACGTCTAGTTTTTTCCGTTAAAATTGTATCAATGTTCATGTTGGCATGACTATGGGTAGACCTCAGCGATCGTAGTCTTTAAATACGGATTTTCATGGGTGGATATCATATTGGTTTTTAGCCAATTTCCTCCAAAGGAAATCAGCTATTGTTTTTGTACCAATATTGGAATTTCGTAAAAATTTCTTCAAATGTCCATCGATCCTACCTACTAGATGTCAAAAATCACTATTGTCAAAATATGTATACATATATGTGTATATATATCAACATATATATGTACATATAAGTTTATGTGTCTGTGGACTCTCTAGTAGTCACAGTTGGAATTGGTCACAATTGGAACAGATTGGATGAAATTTGGTATTTGAGGCGCTTTTGGTATTCAAAATGTCAAGTTCGTTAATGGGTAAAATCGAACGAGGGGAAATGGGGGGGGGTTATATTTGACATGTTTCCCTTAATATTCTAAAAATCGAAAAATTTGTAAGGAGTAATGGAGTAGGTACTTAGTTTTATTGTTATTTTGTTTCTTATCATTTTTTTGTTACACTAATATTTACATAAATATTTACAATTAAAGATTGATAGTTAAAATTCTAAATATCTCTGCACACATTAGAGTTTCAGAAAAAATGATAATGTAATGAATTGTAGAAATCCTGAAAACATGATTTTCTACAACTTTACTGCATATACATTTATCGATTGTTCCAATATTAAGAGAGATATTTTATATTTTGTGTTTTCTTCTATCTTTATACCGCCCTTTCCCCTTGACGTATAGCATTTATTAATAAAATTGGCCTTGAAAATACTAAAATGATATCAGATACGACATTTCATTTTGATCAGACTTAAATTGTGCCTAGAGACTAAATTATGTATTCTAAGGAAATTTGCTAAGTTGTCGCAGCTCCTGCGTAACGCCTTTTTTCCTTTGATGATTTCTCGATTATCTCTTCGTATAGACCATTTAGGAGCGTATTAGACAAGGTGAAAATCTCGCATTCGTAATATAAATTTTCCCATTCGAGTTTTTTGCATAATCACGTTTGGAACATGCTCCTGTATAAGGAGAAGATTTATCCCTACGAAAATCTGGTCCAAATTTGTGTACTTGGTATATATGATATATACAAGGGTATTATAAGTTTGGTTCCGACTTTGTAACGGCTGAAATTATTGATCGTAAACAAAAATATTTTGATATAAATGTTCATAAAATGACCTAATTAATCCATTTCCGCATATACATCTGTTCGCACGTCTGTCCGTCGACATAACTCAAAAACGAAGACAGATAATGATGGTTTTAGAGCTAAAGAGTATGGTCCAGTTCATTTTACGTTTTTTCAAACATGCCAAAACTACGCTCTTAGCGAAAAGTTCGAATTCTATTTCCGTATTTAAGTAACCTCATGTTTGTATTTAGGTAACTACAACTTACGACAATGTCAAATTTTAATTATTTACATGAAATATAGTCTCTATAAACAAACAGACAGGTGTCGATATGAATCCAAATATTCTATTTTATCAATTTGGCACAGAACACTAATCATTTTACTCCTCGATTTTTCGAGAATTATCTCCCATCTCTCGGCTTTAATCATTACAAAAACTATTAGATTATCAAATGATAATTAATGAGAACTCTGGGTTTTTGAAATAAAATTTCAAATTCGCCCCAATACCTAGAATACTTTTTGTATTATAAATACGTATGTCGACTACAAAGTAGTCATTATCAGTATAAATTAGCTAGTCGTAATTTAATCTTTAACAATTAGAAATAGATAGTGAATCAAAATCAATAGTCAAAAATAAAAATAAAAATAAATAAAAATATAATAAATTTTACTGAAATTACTCTTGTTAAAATTTTTTTCATTCAAGTTTACTCTTGTTAACATCACTCTTATTAAAATTACTCTTATATTGTCTCAGGATATGTTATTCGTTGTTATTTTGGTGACAGTTTCGCGAACGTATTTATAATACAAAAACTAATCTAGGTATTGGGGCGAATTTGAAATTGACTCTCGCCTTGACCTTCCAAATAATATTTCGCAATTCTCGTTTCTCGCGGTTCCACTAACAAAGATGCATCCACAACCTTATACATATTTAAATTTGAAACATTTCGATATTATCAATAATTATTGTAAAGCATTGATGCATAAACGAATTTTACGATTCTTTGCGATAAGAGAATAACTTTGTTTAGATGACTTAACAATAGTCGATAATAATAAGATCTGATTGTATTGAGTATTGTGGAATTGTAGGTGACTGGCCTTAGAATAGATATAACGTATATACACAAATACAACAAACAACTACTATACTTATTAATTATAATTTATGATTTTGCAATTAAAATATTACCAACATAATCAATACACAAATAAATTAGCAATAATAATAATATTAATATTTACAAATCGTGCAATGACCTATACAATGTAAACTGTTTCACTCTGTTGTCATAAAAAATTAAGGCCATATACATCATAATTGATTTATTTTCTTTTTTTGTAAAAAGTATAACAAATTACAAAAGTCAATCAATGTTTGTTTTTGTTTTTCATAGATACAGTCGACAGCAATAAACTTTTTACTTCGAAATCTGAACGAATTTCGTTGATTGTCTTTTTCTTACATTTTTAAGATCAAACAAGCCGTAGAAATGTATGTTGAATGTTACATGTCTAAGTTCGACCCATGCAGCCCACATCAACTGCCAGCGGTGCCCAGGCACAGAGTACAGAAGTGACCAAACCAGGACCACAAATAATATGATAATAATTATAATATATTCTTCTTACAAGTAATAAAAGTACGAGTTGCGACTGGCGTCCGGACTACTAGTTTAGTTCACATGTACCATTTTGGTGAATTCCGGTTGTCCTTCTTTTTTTGCGGATGTGTGACGTGTGCGGGTGGTATTTAAGTAAGTTTACGGTTTTTCTTGAATCTCTACTATCTGTCTGTACTAATCAGTATTTGGTGTCATTTGTGTATTGTTTAATTGTGAGTTTTGGCAAATATTTTCGAATAAACGTTTTTTCACCTAATTCATAAACGCAATTTATTTATACTTCCTTATTCAAAACTTTACCAAGTACTCATAATTAGGAATACAATAAACCATATTTTGACAAAATGGAAACCCGACTTCAAAAATCAAATATTCTATAACAAAAAATGCACTAAAAAGTAAAAAAATAATTGCATATTCTTGTGCCTATTTTAGTTCACCTAAGCAAAATTTTTTAAGTATATATGTACAATTATTGTTATTTTTGGAGGCGGTGTCAGCATAGAGAAATTCACATAACTTTCGGGTTAAAAATGTAGTTTTTAAATGATAGATTTATTTTTATAAACATAATCCATTTTATTGTCAGAACCGGGTAAGATTAGATAACTTTTCAAGGATGCACTTATAGAAGCTCGCATCGGGCGCATAAAAGGCTAGTTACGGCACTGTTTCCCTGTATTTGGTTTTTAACATGCTTTTATAAGCTTGACCTGTATGTATCTATGTATAAATGTAATGGAAATTTGTAATTAAGAACCGGTGACAATACTACAATATACAAAAAAAAATTTGAAAAAGACAAAATAAAAAATTAAAATTTATTAATAACCAAAATACATATTTGCATATCTCTAACATATATATATATAACGATTTATAGTGCAATGGTATAGTTTATAGTTTCTATGGAAATGTTATCAACAATATTTTAATAAAAAAATGACTTTTCCTACTATTAAAATTTAGAAAAATTATTTCACATAAATTTTCTATGCTATATTCGATACATACTTTCATTGGTAAGAATAGGGTTCATTCCATCAGTCGTGGGAATACTAAAAAACAAAAAATAAAATTTGGAGTTTAAAAAAACTAAAAAAACATGCTTTTATTGGAATATGAACTAAAAAATACAAAATAATTTAAAAAAGACTAGAATAAAGAGATTGACAACAAAATTAACTTTAATGTAAACAAAAGCATGGGGTGCTCTCTTCTTACACTTGTAAAAGTAGAGCCATAATGAAGACGTAAGTAGAGGGCACCCCATTTTGTTTTCAGTAAAGTTAATTTTGTTGTCAATCTCTTTATTCTATTTTAAATTATTTTGCATTTTTTAGTTCTTATTCCAATAAAAGCATGTGGTTGTAGTATTTTTTTAAACTCTAAATTTATCTTGAATACTTGTCGTAAATTTTAAACGGTAAGACATGAATTTTTGCAAAATCGTAAGAAATATCTTAAGGAAAATTTTATCCATCAAACACCATAATTGTGAGAGGGACACACAAAAAGCATTGATATCCCAGCAAAAACAAAAGGCTCGCCTTCAAAAGTAGTAAAATCTATGTAAGGATCAAGTTTTTTAACAAAATTGAGAAAATGATTGATATATATTTATTGGGTAAGTTGCAGGTGCAGTGTTTTCATATTTTAACACTACACCTAAGAAATTTACCCAATTAAATACATACCAATCCATTTTCTCATTTACAAAAAATTATATTTGTGCATAGAGGTCTTATCTACATAGAGGTCGTAACTTTCACACGACAGTTTTTCTTGTTAGTTTCAATTATTAATCATCAAAAACACAAAGAACAAAATTTTGGTTAGATTTCTCAATATAGAAACCACTACTTCCTTTTATGATACTGGCATAGATGTATGCATGGAAACCAAACTTTGATAAAATCTTAATCAAAATCACACAAAGTTTAATCAAATTATGACAATTTTATCAAATATTTTGGCTAAACAAACATTTTGTGCGCGAAGTCATAACAATTGCGTAACAACCCAATGTTCTAATTTTTTTAAGGCGCCCCCATACACGATCAAACCATTTACGCAACAACCCTTATTGCACAAATTATTTGATCGTGAATGGCATGGGTTGCCTTGTCGCACAATGGTGTGAATTAGTTGTTTCACAAATCGGTTTGAAGACATCCTCATACACGATCAAGAAATTTGTGTAACAACCTGTTTGCGCAAACAATTTGATGGTGTATGGATTGACATGGATTGAGTTGTTGTACAACAGTTTGAAAAAATCAATCGGAATTGCGACAACATTTCCGCACTTGATAAGCGGTTTGAACGTGCATCGTAGTGTTTGTCAAAATGAAATGAGGTTTGCACAAACTGTTGGATCGTGTATGGAGGCCTATTATTATTATTATAGCACAACCCCTCCATGCTCGACAATCGGTTTGAACGTGTATGACAGTAAAGATTATTAAAATAATCAAAGAGAACTCTTGGTTTTTTGAAATTACCTTTCAAATTTTGCCCCAATTCCTAGAACATTTGTTTGTATTTTATAAACACGTATTTCGACTACAATGTAGTCATCATCAGTATGAATTAGCTAATCGTAACTATCTCTGGGATATGGATTCAGAGATATGTTGCTTGTTACTAATTTGGTGCGTGTCTCACAATGAAATTTAAAAAGTTCTGTCTTTTATACGATTTGACTGAGGGTATAATCTGACCTGAGGATTATTTGAGTTAACTGACTCAGTCAAATCATATACAAGACAGAACTTTTTTAATGTCATTGTGAGACACGCACCAAGTTAGCAACAAGCAACATATCTCTGAATCCTTATCCCAGAGATAGCTACGATTAGCTAATTCATACTGATGATGACTACATAGTAGTCGAAATACGTATTTATAAAATATAAACAAATGTTCAAGGAATTGTGGCAAAATTTGAAATGTAAGTGTATGACAGTATTTGACACGCTTCTAACGAGTGAGAATATCCAAACCATCTGTTTCTTTTTCCGTTTTTCTCCTTCTCCATCAAAAAAACCAACAACAATGGCGGTACAACATGAAATTAATGAAATTAAGTTTGCACAACTTGTTGGAAGATATTAGTATGAACTAATGTTTGTGAAAACATGATGTACCACACACATTGCACAAACACACTGTTGAACAAATGTCGGAGCGTGTATGGGGACATTTTTTACGCAACCATGGTGTTGCACAACTGTGGCACAAATGGCTGTTGCGCAAATAGTTTGATCGTTTATGGAGGCCTTAATATCGACTGTTATATCTTACGAACATGAGTGATTGGACCCTATATAATTTAACGCAACGTTTAAGACGTAATTTACGTTATACAGGAATGGTCCATAACGTTAATACCACCACAATAAAAACAAAAATATCATTTCGAAAATATTTATTTTGCAACATCAATTGTTGGAATGGCGCTTAGATTCTGGCGCCCCCAACTACTGTAAGTGTAATACACCCTCTCGTATTATGAAAATGTGTTACCATCCCCTTCATATCACTATGTCTTGTACCCTTCAACAACAACACACAAGACGCGTGTTATGTATATTTGTTTGAGGGGGTTGCTTCGTTAATATAATGAGTTTATGTCTTTTTCTTTTTAATATACTAAAATGAGAAACTATATATATTAAATTTTAGGGGTATATATTAAAAGCTGGGTACCGTATTTATTACACTAGCTGAGGAGAAATAAATGTCTAATAATTTTAATGTTAATTTGGGTTCCAAAATTTTTTAACCCCGTATTTATTTGGGTACATTAAATTTATATAATCAAGCCAGAAATAAAGAATTCTATCCACCCCGTCAAAATTTGATATTTATCATTTCATGAGATGTAGACCCCGAAAATGGAAAATTTCTTTCGACCGCCGTACACCGTCGGGAATTTTGACCCGAAAACGTCTATTCGGTGGTCGGTCGAACATTCTTGTGTCAAAAAAACTTCCTTTTTTTTTTTAAATAAACACCTTTTGTTTGAAACATTTTTTTATAAACTCAGTCTATACAGAGTATTTAAGTAATTAACTCAGTTAGTTATATACAAGGTGTCCCAAAAGAAAGTTCATATTTACTATAGCAAAATAAATAAAAAGGCGTTCACCAACAAATTCTTTATTATTTATAAGAATACACATTTTTGGAAATTAATTTTTTTTATTATGCCATGTAAATATAAACCTTTTCGCTCGCGGTATCTGAAAGAATCGCAAAATTTCTTAAGACGGCTCGCGTGTGTAATGTGTTCTCTTCACTGCATGAGTGAACCCGGTTTACTGTTATAAATTTTCGATTTGTGATATCCTCTCATAAAAAAATTTATATAGGTCAAATCAGGAGTGCGTGGAAGACAATATATGTCCTTTCGCCTGGAGATCAATTTTTGAGGGAAAATTTCACGAACTCGTGGCATAGATGTTACGAAAATTGTTGCTCTATCCTGCTGGAATTTTTTTTGTTTATAACCAGGTAAATTTTGCATGATCTAGACACATTTAAACCAATAGCTCGCTTAAGCACTGAAAGAGCCGGATCGTTACGAATGAACTCATTTAAACTTTTCACCTTTTCGGCAGCTCGTGATGAGCTTGATCGCCCGGGCTAAGTTTATCTGTCGTGGAACAGGTCTCTTCAATCTTTTGAACCCATGCCCTGGTGAGCTGAATACTTGGCGCATCATTTATGTCATACAAACCATGTTATCTTCAGAACTTTCTCCGCGCTATAGTCGCCGAATCACTGTTTTTGTAGAATTCGAGTACACATTAAACATGGCCTGCTCCAGAAAAACGCTCCAAAGCGACTGAATTCCTAAAAACCGGGTTATCGATTGACATGTGCCCTGTACCCCTCAAATATGTTGAGCACAACAAATATGCATTTTATTTTGGGCACATTGTAGAATATTTATGTATAATAAATTAAACCACAATGATTTGGAAAGATGAAGATGATTGTTTAATATTAATTAAAATATTATATACCGTGTGTTTTTTAAACTACACCCAATCTGGAAACAATGTATGTATCTACAGCGCACCATGATACGGTGCACTCTGCTACTCACAGACATTTGTAGAATGCAGAATGTAGAATATGTATTCATTGATGTGTATAAAGACAGTGATATATACATCACTGTCTGTGCACAATGAGCGATGATGTGGGCAACCTTGTTCCACCGAAACTGCACTCTACAAATGTCTGTGAATTTGGGTGTAAAAGAGTGCACCGTATCATGGTACGCTGCATATGGACAGATATAGATGCACTACACAATGTTCCTATTGGGTCTATGTTACTAGACATATTGTATATTAATCGTACTACAAATTATTAGTGTGCAACAGAATTTTACACTATTGTTGTAAAATCAATCAATAAAATATCATTGCAAAATATTATTTGTAGTATGATTCATTATGTGAATGAACACCAATAATAACACAGTAGAAATTGGAAACAGAAACATAACATCAGTGACGGGTGATATTTTTTCAGAAACTGTTTAAATTTTTCATACTAAATACTCAAGTAGTTTAGTGCCCAGTTTATATGCACCTAAATTTAGTTATTTTTGTTTAGTTATCATTTTAGTTATAGTCTAGTATGTTTGTTGTAAACAGTGATGCACTTATATATAAACATAGTGTGTTCTTTGTTTAATTAAATTATTAATATACAAAAAATAGACCGTCATTGAGTGAGATTCTCATGGGTAAAATATGATTTGCATTTTTAATGCTAATATGCATCATTGAAATGATTGACATGACAGTACGCGTGTGTATGTACACGAGCCTTTTATTTGGTGATAAGAAAAGAGGTTACACGAAAGAGATGACCAATATAACAGAAGGTTAATAAGGGAAATAGGATACAAAAACATTCATAGAATTGGTAATAGTTTTGAAAATTCAATGAAATGGCAATCAATAAGGTCTAATATAGTAACTAGTAGCAGACAGACTAACGATGTTTTCGTAAAACTTGCCTCACATGAAATGGGGGTTCCGAATTTCGATCTTCATTATTTTGGTACTTAGAGATTTAGACCATCACTTTTAAAAAATTTGGGCTATAACTTTTATTTTAATAAGTTCCATCCTCCGTTTAGAAAAGTAGTTACTTTTTCGCATTATTATCAGAAAATTGGCAAAATGAATTTTTTGTTTTCGTATTTAAGTGGTATTCTATTTAAATGGTGAAGATTTACTCACTTTAAACTTTCCATACGCCAATAAGAGAAATTAGAAAACCTATAAGGCTCTAAAGATAAATCTAAGTCTACCTTTTTCTAGATCTTAGGCTATATTAAATAAATAAAAGAAAACATACTTAATTTAATTTCGATCAAAATTTGTTTTCGAAAAAAAGGAATTCGCATTTTTCTTCTTCTTCTAAATCTCTTTTCATTTGCACTAATTAGCTTGATACCAAAAGTTGGTCCAATAATACGTCCATAAATTTTAAACGCGATATTTTTACATGAAAATTTGAAAAAAGACTGAATTATTTTCACAGATCGATATAAATTATAAAAAAATAATAATGATCTTATGAAGATAAATGTTGATGGTAAATTTATCACACAGCCATTTTTGAAACAATAAATTTTTTAAGTCAGTACGAACGTGGCCAAATAATGACGAAGTGATCTGCTGAGGCCACGTAGTTCCCCAATCTAAATACAAAAGGTTTTCAAAAATGCATGTTCAAAAATCGGCTGGAATTATATTCAAAACTTTCTTAAACATATATAAATGCAATTTTTATCAATAATTGCATCATATTACAAAACCAGATGTTTAGCTATTAAATTTTTTGGTTTTCCCAAATGATATAAGCAGTACGACTGCTGATAAGTGAAATTTTCCAGTCAGGATATGTTGAATTATGCAATTATGATGAACAATCATATAAAAATTTTTTAATGCCATACAATTTAGAATTCATTGCAAGTAAAAAGTAGAATTAGGAAATACTTTAAAGTTTCGAGAAATTGTGCAAATGGGAAAAATCAACGCAATACTGGATAAACTCCCGCACAAAAACGACAGCACAGGTGATGTTGAAAGGGCGCGTAAATTCAAATATTGAATAAGCCAAGAATATATGCTTAATCAGCTTGCAGAAAATCGACGGTTATAGAGAAATGTAAACCAATATTTTATGCGAAAGAACCGAATGGAAGCCCGGCCCGATTTTGCCCATTCAGGAACTTGACCTTACTTTTTAGCTCTAGAACACACATACAAATATTCAGCTCGTTATCTCTTTTCATTTTTGAGTTATCGTGCCCACAGTCCGGCAGGCATGCGGAAATGAAACTAATTAGGTCATTTTATGAATACCTATACCAACAATTTTTTTCTACGATTAATATTTTCAACCGTTATAAAGTCAGAAATAAAGTTATAACACCCTTGTGATACCGGGTATAAAAATCAAAAAACTAATTTATATGTCGAGAGTGGGGTTTGGGGGGTAGTTCGGTAGTAACTTTCGTATTACCACCTAGTCGGAAATCTTTAAAACATACCCTTCGAAGATTATTCAGAAAGCAATCCTTCCACGACGTCTTTCCATTACTACATTGAAGTGATACGTAAGGCTATATAAATGGCAATTTCATGCTTTTCAAAAACGCACTTTATTAGAACAATTATTATTTTGGCAAATCCCATACAAGCTATTGAATTTTCGGATAAAAATTTGATAGAAAATCGGTGCTGTTTTCTGGAAACCAGTCCAAGTGGCCGAGCGGTCTAGAGCATTATGTCTGCGCAGTATTCCTACTTAGAAGTTGGTAGGTTATGGGTTCGAATCCCGACATAGGCGGTTTGTCAATTATTAAGACAAAAAAAAATGGGCGGTTAATTGACTAAACTGTCGGCGTATGGACAAGAACGAAGTAACCGGCTATGCTTGAGAAGGTTTTCTGCAGTTTCCTTCACGAACTGCAGATGAATATCGGCATAGTTTCTATCATAGTCGGCTGCAGCCGCATTTCCTACCAATAGGGAATATGCATGAAAATTTTTTTTCACATTTATTTTCAGAATATGAAAATACTATTAATACTGTAATAATATTTAAAAACGAAATTAAAATCCGACAAATATCAAGGAAGCTATAAGCTTTTAAAGATTATTATCTGTCTCTTTCTTGCAAAAATACTAAAAACGGAGTTTTACGTGTATTTTAAATGGTGAAAGTGTAATATGACGTCACATAACATATCAAAAGAGCTATCACCCTCTTTGTCTAATCGGGAATTTCAATCATTCATATCTCGATTATTTTTAAAGTTATTTAAAAAGTAATTTTACCTTGATATTTGTCAAGTAAACATGCTTCAATTCAAGTGAAAAAAAATTTTCATGCATATTCCCTATTCCTAGTCTATACACAAAAATGCCTTCCACTCCACTCACATCCTCGCAACTCCAGATGAATATCGACATAGTTCCTAACATAGTCGGCTGCAGCCGCATGTCCTACAAATTCCTAGTATATACACAAAAACCTCTACATTCTTCATCATCTTGTTTTCTGGAACATTTTTGAATCACATATAATATACGACATCGTTTGCTTAAAACTTTTTTTGTTATTGGATTTCAGAAGAAAAGAAAAAAACATTATTTTCCATTGGCTCCAACGCATCCATCCATCATCAAGGTCAAGCAATTCACCTTACAATCGTTTTTTTTTTCCTTTTTACATTAACGTCGAAAAATCGATTTCACTTACGTAAGTGTAATTTCCGAAATGAAAAAAAAAAATAAATCGACCCAATGAATATCCTCCCCCTTCCGTTCAAACACAATACGAAAAGTTTGTATGCTTTTTCGTAATGACGTAAGTGTGTGTATGTGAAAAAGGGAGTGTTTCTCCATTATGATATATACAAGGGTTTGGTATATTGTTGAATTATACATTAATACACCCTAAAAATTTTACACAGCGGGTTGTAAAACTTCATATGTGTATGTTTTTCTAAACTAATGAACATAAATGTATGAATTATGGACTTGGAGTTAAATTATTACATAACATACAAGCCAAGATACGTATCACACTTCATGCTGTGACTAATAATTTTTATGCGAGCCGAGCGCAAAAAATTTTATGAATGAATTTTTAATTGATTATTTTTGAAGTTATACTTCCTTTGGCGCGTAAAATTCGATCAAAGTGTATTTTCAGCATGTAACGAATCGCTCCTTCACTGGCTCAGAGCCTATCTTAGGAATTCCAAGGGCTGCATGTAAACAGGTGATCAACGAGTGGTCCAAAGCTAAACACCGTGATCACTGGGAACAGTACCGCGGCAGGAGCTCGGGAAAGTACTGCTTCAGAGTGCAACAAAGAGGCTATCTCTCGATGCTTTGAAGCTGAACAAGATGCAGCTGCGGAGGGTTACCGGGTTTATTACCGGGCATTATCCCATGCGGAAGCATCTGCACACAATGGTACTCTATAATGGGTCCATTGTGTGCAGCTCGTGTGGCGAGGAGGAAGAAACATCCAGCCACATAATCTTTGACTGCGAACCTTTAGGTTACAGCAGGTACAGGATATTCGGTGCATCTCACCCCGAATATATGAACCTTCAGGAAGACCTGATAAACAAGCTCCTAGCTATTGCCAACATATCGAAGAAGCGAATCTCGTTGGACTGAAGTAGAAAGGAGAGCACAATGGACCATAAGGTCTAAGTGCAATACTTTTTAAACCCCAATAAAAATCAATCAATCAATCAACGAATCGCTGATATAACACTCGCTCGATCGATAACACTGATATATATTCTGCTATATCGCACAGTGCTTGGGAGACATTCGGTAAAAAAATAAGTGCCATACAGTATATAGACAAAATTTATGTATAGATACATTATATGCTTATAGTGAACCAGACAAAAGTCTGTATGTCGCATAAGCAGTGTAACTACACTCTACAGTGGGCAATAAATTTTTTGTGAGTGATCTAATTTTTTTATATTGACAGACCTGACAATATGATACATTATAGAAAGATGAAGTTTTTATTTTGGTAAACAGTTACACCGCCAACTCTTACGTTAGAATATTTAAATTTGACTATACAATTGAAATTAGGTACAGGAATGTCTTCATCATTATTACTCCATGTTTCTGTTAAAAAGATAATATTAGAATTACGAGCCACATTGTCAACGGTATTATTTTCATAGGCTCGTAAACTTTGAATATAAAATGTATTTACTGATAAACCTGACCCGGTCTTGTTAAATTTCACTAGCTCTGATTGTAATGTAAATAATGGATTTAATGCCAGTCTTTCAAACTCTAATTTTAATACAATATATAATTTTTCTATCTAGAGCACGGTAGTGCGCAAGGCCGAGTTTAAGGGGCATTTGGCCTTCTCACTTACAGTGCTATTACTTATCGAAAAATCAGAGGTGATCTGACCCCAAAATATCTTCTGAACGAAAAGATTGTAGTTTTTGATAGAAGTGGTATTGTATTTAGCAAAAGGTGAGATAGTACTTTTTATTTTTTTAACTTGTTTATATGGGTACAAACATGTAAAAAACAAAAATGGTAGCACTGACGACCTCGGGACAACTTTTGGCAGCCCAAAAATCTCAAAATTTTAGTACTTTTTTTGGTTTTTCACCTATAACTCCCAAGAAATTCTGCGTCGAATGAGTAGCACAATTTAATAATCTGTTGAAGTAGTATACTCGAAAACCACTGTCAAAAAACGGTGATTTTTTCCAATTTTGTCAAAAACCGAGATTACTACGATATATGAGGTTGCAGCAGTGCCGTAACTAGGGCGGTGTCCAGGCACAAGGCGCAGAAATGACCAAACCAGAACCACAAATAATATGATAATATAATTTATTCTTCTTACAAGTAATAGAAGTAAATAACATTAAAAATATAAAAAGCGATGAGCTCGTTCGTAAATATTGACATTACGAGTTGCGACTGCCGTTCGGACTGCTAGTCTAATTCACATGTACCATTTTGGTGAATTCCGGTTCTCCTTCTTGAAAGATTGTCTGGCCTAGCGATTTTGTCGATTGAACGCGACATAGCACGGCTCCGGTCGTATGAAAATGTAATCAAGGACTTCGCAATGAAGAAAGCGCGTAAAGTAGATCTTTAAGTAAGTTTACGGTTTTTCTTGAATCTCTTTTATCTGTCTGTACTAATCAGTATTTGGTGTCATTTGTGTATTGTATAATTGTGAGTTTTGGCAAATATTTTCGAATAAACGTTTTTTCACCTAATTCATAAACGCAATTTATATATACTTCCTTATTCAAAACTCTACCAAGTACTTATAATTAAGTATACAAAAATGTAGTTTTTAAATGATAGATTTATTTTTATAACCATAATCCATTTTATTGTCAGAACCGGGTAAGGCACGGCACTGGTCTGCAGCTTGAAAATGAGTACTCTAAGAGAAATGTGGCGTAAATTTTGTATTTACGCCGGAAATGAGATGCATGCAAAAAATGCATCTCATTTTTTTAAGACAAATCTTTTTCTGTATTAAAATATTTTTCCGATCTTGCACCGTTCAAAAGATAGATTATACCTACTACTATTTGTTTCTCCTGGATAAATTCTGAACCGTTTGATGAAAACCGCATCAAAATCGATTCAGCCGCTTTAACGTTATATAAATTTATATATCGATGGCCATTTAAAGAAATTTTTGTGAAACCATTTTATAACTAGTACAATAGCTTAATAGCTTAATTTTCTTGTGAAAGAAAATCGCTAATAATGTTTGTTTCAACTATATCACCTTGGTAACTCGATTCGATATTCATTATAATTACCTTCTCTTAGAAAATTTGCTTAGTCAACGTAGTTCCTATGTGACGAATTTTTTTTAAATCCATTTTAACTAGGGCCAGTTTAATTCGTGAATAATTCTTATTTACATTAAATTTTTGAGATTGAATCATATAACAGAAACCAACGCCTATTTACTTACGATAACTTATCAATATTTTCGTAGTCTAAAAAATTGATCAATATGAAAAATAAAAATTGAACAATATGAAAAATATACCTATTGAATGAATATCTATAGAAAATAATATTCGATCAAGTGTGTTTGGACCGACAGGGTTCTATATTTTTTTTTTTTTTTTATTTAAAAAATCGCAACCAAATGCAATATTACAAGATTTTCACAATTTTGATAATTTTGATAAAATTCTACTAATTATATTTGGTATGAAATTTTTCAAATTTCAAGCTTTCACCAATATAATTTGCCAATCAAAAAAACATATTTTTCTAACTTTTTGTTGAGTAAAGGATTATTTTAAACTTCAAATGCAAAAAAGTGTATTACAACAAAAATTTTTTAGAGTTTTTTTGGTCTTATATGTTGAAAACCGCTAATATTACAAGATATCAAACTAATCATTTACTATAAGACAATAAGTGTTTTGTTAAAAAATAATAGCGTCAAACGGATCTTAATTTAGCGTCAGTCAGAATCGTAAAAGAAGTTGATCCTCAACTTTAAAAATTACTTCAAGACAACGCCCTTCTGTCGCAGTTTTTGTTCCAAGGGATTTTTCGACAAAAATGGTTAGGTATATGCTAACGAACGATAATTTACTTTATAACTAAAAATGTGGAGAAGTTAATTGATGAACCGGACTTGTTAATTGATGAACCGAAATTAGTTAACTGGTTAAAAATTTTAAGGTAATATAAAAACTTTAATTTATCTCTTAATATTAGAAAAATGGGAAAATTTTTAAGGGACAAAGTTGTAGTAAATAAATTTTACTACAATTCATTTCCTGAACATATTTTCTGTAAGTCTAATATTTACAGAAATATTTGCAATTAAAGTAAAATACCGAAAATCTTCAATTTCTCTCTTAATATTAGTAAATTGAAAAATTATATAAAAAGTAAAGTTCAATTCGCATCTTACCATATTTTCTGTAACTCTAATATTTACAGGAATATTTGAAATTCTTATATTGAATTCTTATTAAAAATGAAATAATTTTTAAATTTTTTATTTTAATTTAAAATTTTTACGTGTTTTAAAATTTGGGAATTTTTTTCTCGAATTCTAATAAACCGATTATAATGTACATGGGCTCATTTCTTTTGTTTTTTTATATATAATTTAATAATATTCTATGTCATTTTTTAAATTTTTAGTTTTAAAAAAGATATTAAGAAAAAACGCTTTTTTGTTATAAACAAATGCAATTTTGACCCTGTTACGTCACGAGTAGGAACGTAAAAAAATAGGTTCCTATTCAAGACGTCAAAATGAATCGATTTTTAAAAAAATGCGTTTCCCAACAACTTGCCTGAAAACCTGTTTTTGAAGCTAATTTGACTCTAGGTTCCTACATATTACACATTACGTTTTCAATAGTATAGTTAAGGCATGCTAAAAACGGGCATTATTCTGATATTTTATTCCCATTTAATGTATAATATATTTTTGTTAAAAATAGTTATTGTTATTACAAAAATAACAAACAACTACCATCATATACAACAATAATAACCGTTATAGGTTGTGTTTTTTTTTTGTTATTTAAAAAAAAAAACTTTTCTACATTACCCACATTTAATGGAAAAATTATATTGTGTTATCTGGTATACAGAGGCACTGCATATACATACTGGGAATGTGTTATTATGATAAAAATTGTTGATGCATTAAATAAATTACATAAAAATTCATTTAAAAACATTTTTCCAATACATGTGGAAAAATGTTCTATTATAACCAATTCTTTATTGAACCATAATAACTATTTTTTACAATGAACAGTTGGTTTTTTCTTTTATTGAAAAATTAAACGTATTCGCAATTCAAAGCTAACATTATTGGCTAACATATTAAATTGTTCGAATTCAAAGAGTTCCTAATTAAGGTGTCACAATTGCAACGTTTCAAACAATCAGTGTCATATGTAAGCTATACTATAGCGAAATAAATACACCGTAAAAAAGTTTGAAAAACGTGTAAGGATAACATTTGTTATTAACAACATGCGAAATACTTTTCTTGAAAACCAATGGCTTGCCAGTTATAAGGAAGTAAACAAATAGATTGTTTAATAGTATATTGTGCAACAAGTGCGGTAAGTTGTTGATTACCCACGAGAGCGATTGTCCACTCATTCGCTATAGTGGGTAATCGACAGATACTTTCTTTTAGCGAATTTCCTCCAATGGAAATGCATCTATTGTTTTTGCACCAAATTTTGTGTTTTCCCCTTCCTCTAAACCCCCTTTCCTTTCGTCCGATTTTACCCATTAACGAACTTGACCTTTAAAAAACCAAAAGCGATTCAAAAGCCAAATTTCATTCCAATCGGAATAAAAATCGGTAGCAAACTTGATTTTCTACAACTTTCCTCCTTATACATTTTTCGATTATTCTAATATTAAGAGAGATATTTAATATTTTGTGTTTGTTTGACACAAATACATGAAATATATTTTATTATAAAAAATTTTGATTGTCGTTTCTATAGTAACTATAAACTATACTCGTTATACGTCGTACTATTTTGGCTATTAATAAATATAATTTTTGCATATACTAAAGTCATATCAAATATTATATTTCATTTTGATCACACTAAAATTATGACCGCTAGAGAGTGATTTATGTATTCTAAGGAAATCGCTAAGTTGACGCAGCTCCTGCGTAACGCATTTTTTTTTTTACTAATGCGGGAATAGTTATATTTTAGAGCCATTTCTTTCGGGTGTTATATGGCTGTTTGGCTATTCAATTATTACCAGACTACTTAGATTTATTGTAACTAGTTATTTGCGGAAAGTAAACTTTGCGCACTCGGACGTAAAGTCTGGTATATAATTAAATAGCCAAGGCTTTGCGCACTAGATCTATAGCAATAGATCTAAAGAGTGTGATAATAATTGAATGGGCAAACAGTCTTTTACCGCACGGAAAAGCGGGCGGTAAGATAGTATTTTTCACGTATAAGTAAAAAATAATAATTTATCGCACTGGAACTTTTCAAACCTGAATTTTGTTTCAATTACATCTTTTTCTTAATGTAAATGTATTTTTTTACAGATTTTTCTGAACGATTATGTTGGCGATAAGAGACAGCAATTTTTAGGCTTTTTTTCCAAAAAAAAATGTATAACACAAATTCATCAAATATTTTGTGGAAGTTTTTTGAGTCAATCTATTAAATCTTTCAAGACTTTAATTTGACACCCTACACTACGCCCTTGACAAAAAACTTGTTGAAATACACTATTTAAAATAGAAGATGCAAACTTAGAATAGTAGGTTTCATTAAAAAATTTGCTAAGACCGAACAAATTTCGTTAGAACGTCTAAAAATTAAGTTTTATGGGCTCATACATATCCATAAACGTTAGATAGATAGATAGATAGATAGATTGATAGATAGATAGATAGATAGATAGATAAATAGATAGATAGATAGATAGATAGATAGATATATCTTGGGATATATAAAAGTATTGCAGTTCCCCTTATGGTCCATTGTGGAACCGCTTCTACTTCTAGCCAGAAGTAGATATAGTAGTTATCAGGTTTTTCTGCAGGATCGTATATACGGGATGCGATGCACCGAAAATATTTTAATCAACTGTAACCGAGAGATTCCTGTAAAAGATGATGAGGCTGATTATTTCTTCCTTCTCACCGTACACTCTATAAATAATTGATCCGTTATGGAATTCTAGTGTGGGCAGATGCTTTCGTAGGTGATAAAGTCCGGTGATTCCATAAACGTTATATTATTCATAAATGGAATGAACAAAAAAGCAATTTGTATTTTTTGTACTCAATAGAAGTGATTTTTTTCTTTATTTGCATACTAAAAAAAAAAATACCACTCTAACAGGGATGTACGGATGAAATTTTAATTAAAATCATCAGTAGGTAAATCACACGATTACGGTATTATTGTATTAACATCAAAGAATTTTAAGGATTAAATTAAGAAATACCATTTACCAAAATATTGATCCCTTTATATAAAACCTAGGGAGTGGAAATATACATTGGATATTATATTCTTAATCTAAATTTCTTTTGAAATGGACATTTTCGTATTTAGTTGAGTGAAAGAAATAATAATAAAAAGGGCACACATGTCATTTATTTCAAAGGAAATTATTATATTAAATATTATTCTTTTTGGATACACTGTTTTGATCGTAATTTTATTCAAAGTAGTTTAAAATTTTATTTCCAAGGGATCTAACAAACTTTAATGTTTTTATTTTGCAGTGCATGAATGAATAAATATTTTTTTTTTATTAATGTTGCATTGTTTCAGAAAGATAATTTCGATAAGGACGTTAGTTTGGTTCAGTGGCTTGTCAAAATGTATGTTGTTCAAATTTATTTTCTTCAATGTAAATAATGATTACTTATTGTATATTTTGACACCCTTCGTTATCAATTTCTAGCCGAAATTTACGAACAAAAATATGATTTTCTGGATTGACAACATCATTTAGTTGGAGCTCTTAATCTCTTCTGTATAGCCGAATTTAAAGAGATCCTTTTGAATTCGAACAAATTTCGGTTATATCAAATTTCACGGAATTTTCTAATATTAGTTAATAAGAGTTTTATGTTACATTAAATAAAAAGTATTCTAAATTAAAAATCTATTATTTAATTATAAAAAAGCATTTTATTTAAATTTAAAAAAATAAATATAATATAATTAAAAAATACAATAATGTTACATTAAGTTTACACACAATACATAGAGCTTGAGTAAACGCCTACTTTAAATAAAAACACACAGTTTCTCCGTTACACGTTGTATTGCAGACCTGCAAACTCAGACTTCGCAGAACGTTACAGAGACTGAGGGTGCATTCGCCTTGGGCGCTTACACGCTTTAAGCGCTCACGCTTATAAGCACAAATTAATGGTGTTAATGTTGGCTTACGAATGCTTAGAATCGATCAGAAAATATCGTTTTGGACGTTGTGAGCGTTAGTTTGTATCAACATGGTGACGTTTTATTTCGTCGGAAGTAACAGAAATAGTATACGTTTTACCAGATTCTGAATCATTTAAATCGATCGAAAATAATCTGGGTAAACAGTAAACCATTTTTATTGATTTTTCAACGATTTTAATTTTAAGTACTTTAATAAATATGACAAAAGTTTGGTTAGCTTACGTTCACGTAGTATTCGTTTTGATAAATAGTAAGATTTGGCACACACCCTTTTGCTGCCCTACCTCCGTGGAATAAGCGTCTGTGAGCGCGAGATCTACCTCATAAACTCAGCCGCAAGTGTGATTTTTTGACACTCACTGCGCCAAGTCAAACGCTGAAAACGACGATTGAGCGTGCTGAAAGCGTGTGAGCATCCAAGACGAATGCACCCTGAATGTTTAAGTAAATGTTACTTCTGAATTTGAATCCCGACCTTTTTGGTCAATGTATACCTGAAACATTTTCTATGCTATTGGAAGTGCACCGTGATTTTAAAAATTCGTTTCTTTAAGTCTATTAAGCCACAGTCGATGTTGTTTTAATCGACTTAAAGAAAATTTCGCAGTTGGTTTTTGTATCTATATTTTTTTGAAAAATACGAAATACTTCATTTAATGTCCTCAGACTGACTTTACAGAGTCGAAAAATTATCAAAAATGTTCCTTATCTAAGTTCCTGTTATAAAAATAGCTATACTATTAATAGTAATGATATAATTAATATAAATAGTAAATAATAATTATATAATTATTATAAAATTATTTGTACCTATATATTTAATTAGGAACCGAAAGTCTCTTAGACCCCACCAAACTGAATCTGACCAACTCAGGTTAAATTCAAAATTTAAAGACCTAAAAATCTGTAAATATGAATTAATTAAATTTGACCAATTCGGATTCAGTATAAAATGTGAAATGATTAAGGACTCTTAAGATTTCTTAGACCTGACCAACTCGGGTAGAATGAATAAAGGGAATAAAGACATTTGACTTCTTTAATTAATTCTTTATTTTTTTTTCAAATAATTTGAAAGCATTAATTTTGCCCTTGTGAAAAATAGCTGATGCAGTATCGCAACCGGTCATTCCGTGTAAAAATAAAATATGATCCTTACATTTTGGATATAAGTTTAAGCTTTGTGAAGAATAAATTGATGTTTGAATTTTTCCTTTTCCAGGTTTTAAAAAATAAATGATTTTATCACTGGGCGTTCGTGAAATTAATATTACTAATAAATCTACGTCTTCACCGCAACAATACTTCTTCTTCGTTCTTCTATCAGATTCGTCAATTGCTGTTTCAATGATGAAAACATGAGCATATATGTGTTTGTTTGTAGTGCTATAGGCTTTAAAACTTTAAAACAGATAAATTATTGAATATTTTAAGACATATACAACGTTTACTTACAAATATATAACACATACATATCATTTTAAAACCAAATTATCTCAAAAACCGTTAGTCGTACAAAAAAAAGTTATGGTATGTTTTTTGTAGAAAATTTTTTAATCTACAAATTTGATAACTACTATTTTTTTAATAACGAGAACGTTGACCGTTAACGAGATATTTGCGAAAAACCGTATTTTTTGACCTTTGACCCCGAGTAACTTTTGTAGCGGCACACGGATCGATGGGGACTTTTGGGATTTTGTTTAGAACCACAAATAGAAAGTCGGTCTCTTTTTGTTCTTTATTCCTTAGATCAGAATTCTAACGAATTAATTGGTTCATCTTTAAAAATATTGAACTATAAATTGGAAATAATAAGCGACTTGTCTTGATTGAAAATCTTTTTCGATCAAGTTATTTGTTGAAAATTTATGTTTATAGATTGGTTCTTTTGAGTGGACACCAATTATTTCTAATATCTCTCTGTGTTTCCACTCTAAATATTTTACATTTATTTACCTGTGCATTGAAAATTGGTACCCCTACCATTCCATTAACTACCCCTTTTAAAAAAAACATACACAGACATTCTATTTTACATTATTGAAAAACGATTTTTTTTTCGAACAGTAACAAATTATATATACAAAAAAGTATCTATTTTGAATTGATCATAACACCCCCTTTTTCCCTTTTTTATAATGATTTAGATTCATTTTTTATTTAAAATTCAGAGGCACACACATACACATGCACCAGTGCAACGTATACATAGATCGACAGACAGACAGACAGATAGACATACAGGCAGGCATACAAATATGACACAGGGACTGGACTTTAATCGTGATACGTTGATTGATAAATTAATATCGCTTCATTCATTGTATATGTCAAAGTACAATGCACACATCTCAATTATTATAATATTGTGTACAGGATATCACACACAAAACACACTCGTTTCAATCCTCAAAACAACAACCAATGAAATTGATAATTGATTGATATAATTGATATTTAATTTCAAGGAGTTAAATTATTTCTTATTATTATAAAATCCTGATTTACAATCATTTATTTAACTTCACCTGTTAGTACGAGAAAAATCTTGCAATCAAAATTTTGACTATTTCTAATTGAGTTAGACCTTTGAAATTTTGCACACGTGTGTAAGTCAGGTAATGATTCAATAAAGTATATATATATATATATATATATATATATATATATATATATATATATATATATATATATATATATATATATCGTTCGATATAGATAGAGTTCGAAAATATTAGCTGAAATATAATTTTGGTGGAAATGTTGATAAATATTTGAATTAGTGGAAGCATTGGTAAATTACATTGAGGTTTTTAGTCTTAAAATTAAATAATATAAAAAAAAAACGCTGGGGCATTCAAACTACATATTTTTAAGAAAAATTTGAGTACGCTACAGCTTTTTTCTTAAGATTTATATTATTTTTAGATTGACTAATTCGAAATACAGTTCATTTCTTTCTTCCATTTTCTGTCTGTCGTGCTTTCTTTCCGAGAAAAATATAAACTTTCGAACACTTGCCTGAAAATTTCTATAAAAATATTTTAGAATTCTTATTGCATTGGCTCTATTTTGTCAATTTTTGTCATTTCCGTTCCGTAATCCAAAATTGCTGGTGAGTATCAATAAATACTCGAATACAGTGTTTCCAATGACGTATCTCGAAAACGAAACTTGAAAACATTCAAGTTCATATGAACTTTGTTGTTATTTTTGGGAAATCTTGCTAAGCTAAGTATTTATTCACTTTCAGCCAATTTTTTTTCAAACTTACTAAACTTTCTGGCTATAAAATTAACGAATCGCTATATGATTAGAACAATAAGTACAGTATGTTTTAACCTATAATAGATAGCAACAGTTAACTATTGAAATAATTACTGGTTTGAATTTAACGCATATTGAAAACAAAAATGTCGGAAAAATTGGATTAAATTTAAAATTTTTTTTTAATTACTTTAAAAAAGTATTCTTTACTTGACTTTTTTTAATAAAATTATCATGACAAAAGGTATTCTGTTTGCGCCATTAACGAAACTATTTTTCAATGGATTAATTCATTTTCTTTTATTGATTTTTCAACTGAATGATAAATATCTGACACTTTCCCAAGGAAATTATATGGTAGGTGAAATTCAGTACCAATCACTAATCAACAATTCGTCATTTATCAATTTCGTATTTTATCAATTTCGTTACCTGAAAAACACAATTCCATTACTTTAAAAAAATATTGTTTTTGTAAACTAGAGTCTATTTATATTCTTCGGTTATATTATACGCACGGAAGCGACTAGTGTTTACTTAATTTGACATTTAAGTAATAGCTGAACATTGATAACTTTCTTTGTCATCAAATGCTTTATGTTGGGGATTGAGCCCACGATCTATGGCATTCTAGACCAATGCTCTACCAACTGAGTTGCATTAGCTACCATGTTATGGTGGTGCAATGCGTATGATCTTTCAGATAGTGATTTGATGTCAAAGAATGCTATCAATGCTCAGGCATTACTTAAATGTCAAATTAAGTCGCTTCCGTTAGTATAACATAATCAAAAAGGTACCATATACTAACAATGGATATAAATAGATGCTAGTTTACAAAAACAATATTTAAAAAAATGTTAAAAGTACATAAACAAAATAAATAATACAACGACTTCAAAATGATAGTGAAAGATCATATGCATTGCACTACCATAACATCTAAGGTAGCTCAGTTGGTAAAGGATTGGTCTAGCATGCCATAGGTCGTGGGTTCAATGCCCGAGGTCGTGGTTTCAAGCATTTGATGTCAAAGAATGTAATTCCATTACTTTTCAGACGTTACTTTTCGACGTTACTTTTCGATAAAATCAAGCACTCGACGAAATAGCTTAAAAACTTGGTGGGTGACAATCTGTACACACATGATCAAGAAGATACACAACAAACAGCACAAACCATCAGAATATTAGCATACAAATTGTCACTTGTAGTACGTATGTACTTCCTTCATATGTAATGTGCATAAGGTGATATGGCATAGTAACATGTATCGTCTACGATAGATTATTACGCTCCATACGTACAATCAACTCTAAAGGTTTGTTTACAATACAAAGTTATTGATTTTGTATGCACACAGTTCACTAAATTGTTAAGAAACACATCCACAAGCTTACTATACCCTAAAGGTGTGCACTTTCATCTTGACGGGTGACGCTTCTTTTGGTAAAGCTCGAGTTGTATATTATCATAGATTAAATATCGCCTGAGATGTTTCAAACTATGATATTATCCACCATATTGAAACAATATCAAATTACAGTTCTTGCTTACAGAAATGAGCGCTAAGAAAACATCAATACCGAAAATAAGTAGTGGTAGTAGCGGAGGAAAAATTGAATCCTGGCAAGTAGGCCTATCTAGGCCTTTTTTACCGACCTTTAGACTCTTATAGGACAAGGAATTTGTATGTAAACTACGAATTAGTTTAGGGTCTACGACTGCAGTCGACTTTGATAGGAACTATGCCGATATTCATCTTAAGTCTGTGAAAGGATATTGCAAAAAACCTTCGCTAACCTCCCAGTTCCGAGTAGTGTCCCTTTAACAACTGGGCTACACAGACTGGTAATATATAATATCGAAAGATGATAAATTATAAATTTTTTTTAATAAGTGTATTCATATATCAATTATTCAGATATCGACTATTTTCAAATTCGATTATTCCAACAGCTCATTTTTCTCAACGTCCGTTAAATACGAATTAACCAGTGTCCAGTTTTGACAATACATTTTTTCTCAGAGTGGAAAATTAAAAACTACACCACTTGAGTAAAATCAACGCTCAAAACAAGCTTCAACCGTCGGCGTGATATTGCACTTTAAAAGTAATATATAGCATTATACCTAATTTTATAAAAATACATAATGGCAAAATATTCCCGGCGAATTGACGTTTTGTATGCGAAAAAATGTGTATACCTAGGTACGCACGTAAGAAAATATACTTCTTTTAATAATTTTTTAAAATAATATTAAGTAAAGTCAACACTACTATTAAGACACAAAAGTTTAATAAAATGATATAGTAGTGAAAAACTACAATAGAAAAATTATATATTGTGTCTGAAACCAATGATTCTACATTTATCATGGTAGAACTTCTCCCGTTAAATTTAGAGTTTGAAAGTCTGGCATTAAATCCATTATTTACATTACAATCAGAGTTAGTGAAATTTATCAAGACCAGGACAGATTTATCAATATATACATTTAATAGAAGTATATTAATTTGTAAAGAAGTCTCGAATATCGTCACAGTTTGAGTGGATCAGTCTATTTTCAAAATGAATGGGAGGAAACATGTATTTAATACTAATTATTAAATTTATGATTAAAATATGGTTTAAATAAGTTGCCCTTCTACTTTTAAATAAGTTCCCCTTACGCGCATATAATAGTCAAAACAAATTAATTCAGCTCTACACAAAGTTTACGAACTCATAGTATGATATCATTGCTAATGCGGCTCATAATTCTAATATTCTACTTTTATCAGGGACAAGGAGTAATAATGATGTAGACATTCCTGTACCAAATTTCAACTATATATTAGAACATTTCTGGTGTAGCTTTTTACCAAAATACTAACATCATTCAGCTTTCTATAATGTTGAGTGTTAAACAAAGAGTTTAGATAGATAAAATAACGCCACTACGTACATTTGTCATTATGTTTCCTTATATACTAGAGCTTATTTTAGTTCGGTTACATTGGCAAATGTGTATCTAAAGTAAATTTTGATAGCTGATAGCTAACGCTGAGAAAAAACTGCAATGTGGGTAAATATAGAAAATATTTTTAACTCTTAGGTATTTTTATTGCTAATTATCGTTTTAGTCTAAATTATGGAAAAATAATAAATGTATAAATAGTATAAATAGTAAAATAAACATTCACTCATTAATATTTAACTCAGAGTATATTCAGAGCATTTAAACAGTATACAAATTCGCACCAATACCTAGATCAGTTTTTGTATTAAAAATACGTATTTCGTAAAACTGTCACCAAATAAGCAACGAATAACATATCCTGAGACAATATAAGAGTAATTTGAATAAGAGTGATGTTAACAAGAGTAAATTGAATGAAATTAATTTTAACAAGAGTAATTTCAATCAAATTTATTATATTTTAATTTATTTTGTGCAATTTTTATTTTTTTATATTTTTGTCTATTGAGTTCGATTTACTATCTATATCTAATTCTCAAAGAGTAAATTATGACTAGCTAATTTATACTGATGATGACTACTTTGTAGTCGAAATACGTATTTATAATACAAAAACTGATCTAACTATTGGGGGCGAATTTGAAATTTTATTTCAAAAACCTAGAGTTCTCATTAATTATCATTTGATAATCTAATAAGTATAATAAACATTCAGTCATTGATATTTAACTCAATGTATTCAGGGTATTTAAACAGTTAAGTCAGTTGTTAATTTTTAGTATTTTTAATGTATAGACATAAAAATGTTTACAGTTTTTTACCGACGAAAAGAAGGAGGTACTCAATTCAACCTGTAAATTTTTTTTTTATGTATGATCACGCATAACTTTTTACAGTGTAGTCCGACTTTGATAATTTTTTGTTGTTGGATAGGGAATGATTCAAAGTTGGTCTCATAAAAATTTGAAAAAAAAATTTCAAATTTTAGCCACAAAAAAAAATGAATATGACTTCCCGGCGCTTCCACTAAAGAACACATATCATAATCGCTATATATTGTCTGTGTGTAAACACTTTGAAAGCACTCAATATCGTTATTTATATATATATATATATATATATATATATATATATATATATATATATATATATATATTATGTATGATCACGCATAAATTTTTACAGAGTAGTCCGATTTCAATAATTCCTTTTTTATTGGATTGGGTATACTTCGAAGTTGGTACCATAAAATTTGGAAATTTCGCCCCTAAGGGCAGAAAAATAGGGGAAAATTGTTCACCCACTGAATTGTCATCTGTGAACCGATTCTGTTGAAACGTGGCACACTTATGTAGTTCTAATGACATTATAACATGTACGAAAAAAGAAAGGCACTGAAAAGTGAAAAAAAAAAACTTTTTAACAAAAAATAGAACCGACGAAAGAAGAAAGTAACTGAAAAGCAAAAAATAAAAACTTTTATACAAAAAATTAAATCTTCGAAAAATGAAAGGAACTAAATAGCAAAAAAAAACTAAGTCAATGTAAATACCTAAATAATTTTGAGCCGGCGCCAAAAAATCTCCATCGAAATGGGCGAAGGGTGAATCTGATTTTCGGTTAAAAGTAAATATTACAAAATATTACATATATTGTTTGTTTGACGCTGACCCCAAAATTATTTAGGTATTTACATTAACTTACTTTTTTTTGCTATTCAGTTCCTTTCTTTTTTCGAAGATTTAATTTTTTTATAAAAGTTTTATTTTATGCTTTTCGGTTACTTTCTTCTTTCGTCGGTTCTATTTTTTGTTAAAAAGTTTTTTTATCATATGTTATACAAAGTAAATATCTTGAATACGTTATATATAATCCTTTATAACTACTAATCTTGAGATGCATTTATTTCTATTTGATCTTAACGTATATACAATCATAATATGATGTTATATACAACTCGAGAGAAATATAATTATTTCTCTCATAGATCAATTGAATATTACAATATTATAACACTCAAAATAATTATCATCGTAAAGCTATATAATATCAATTTCAAATATAATTAGATCTTTAAGTTGATTATCTCTATTGAGTCTATATACTAAGAGTATATTATCAATTTACTATAATAATCTCAACATTATTATTTAAAGAGAACCCGTTGAAAGATCAACAGTACCTTTTTTTTTTTTGTATCCATACATTCTGCATTTTCGTTTTTTTACAAATTTCTGTTAATTATGTACAATCGAATTATAAAGTGGTGTTCCTTTTTCAAATTTTTGCAGTCGGTTGGATGTACACTTGGCCACAAAAGTTGATGTCAATTTTAAAATTTACCTCGCATACAGCCAAGAGTCGTTTTATGGGGTAGTCTTGCAGTAATCGTTTTAAAAAGTTTCAACTCATAACATACATAAGTATTAAATGAATAGACTGAGATTGTATACCATAGTTTTTTGTACCTTGAATGTACCTCGTATAATAGGGAATATGCATGAAAATTTTTTTTCACATTTATTTTCAGAATATGAAAATACTGTCAATACTGTAATAATATAATAGAGTTTTACGTGTACTTTAAATGGTGAAAGTGTAATATGACGTCACATAACATATCAACAGGGCTATCACCCTCTTTGTCAAATCGGGAATTTCAATCATTAATATCTCGCTTATTTTTAAAGTTATTTAAAAAGTAATTTTACCTTGATATTTGTCAAGTAAACATGCTTCAATTCAAGTGAAAAAAAATGTTCATGCATATTCCCTATTGTACGCTTGGATTATATAAAAATGTCAGTCTTTTCGTTAATCTATTACAATAATTAACCGATCAATTAATTTTTGTGTGTTTCAATATAAAGGATGGCGCATATGTAAGGTTATGAGGTTATTATATTATATTTATTTAATGAATGCGTATTTGTGCATCATTTGGTTTTAACTCGTGAACCAATTGAATCTTATATGGGACCTAGACATCACCAACTGCTGCGAACGTCACCTGGTGGAAGTTACGGGGTTTTCCTCAACACTTGCTTGCACACGAGCAATGTTCACATCATTTCGAACTGCGCGAGGTCATCAAGCACGCGGAAGATCACAGACAACCCCATGTTGCCGAAAACGCTTAAACAATCGGTAAATTATCGGAACATGAAAGAAATTTCGATATAATCTTTGTGTCAGAAGAATCGAATGCTAACTTTCAAAATAAAATTGAATTGAAGTTTGGTTCTTTATTCTGGGCTAATTTTTCAAAGTTAATTCTGAAAAAAAAACGTAATCGTTCGACACGCTGTTTAAATAAAATTCAAAGTGTGGTGAAATTAATACTTATATATATATATACTACTTATACATGTATTTTTTTTGAACGGAAGTGTACCTATAGTGTTTATCGTAGAATTTTTGAGAGCGATTTTTATCCCAAAACAGTAAATAATTTTTATTTGAAATTTTAAACGAAGTAAGATATATATATTTTGAATAATTTATCAAAAATTCAGCCAATTTCGTCAACAACGTAACGCCAATTTTGCACCGTATCTGTTGAGACAATATCTATTTATTGGACACCTTGGTGGCCAGTTTCCTCGCTTTGGAACAACATTGATAGCTGAACAGAACATGGCTAATGACGTCACACGACCTTAAATATTGAATAATTCAAAATTGAGCAATAAAAAAACAATGACTTCATTGGTTTTATTATTTAAAACAAAAGGTATAGACTATATGGTCAAATAAAAATAATGGACGACATTATTCTTCATATCTGCCACAACTTTGTCCTGTGAACCACTATTTCTAGAACGTATATATATCTTCAACTTTTGATTCTCTAAAAGTTGATTTTTTCTGATGTTTAATAAAGAATAGTTATTTTTATTTGGATTTTGAGATATGAGAGAATAACGGACAAAGAACATTCACAGCAATTGTAAATATGATGATTTACTTTGAAAATATCAACATCATCGATTGAACATTATTATAAAGATAAAACATGTAACTTTTATTATAAGTACACCTTATGTGTTTAATATAATTGCCTGTTTGTTGTTGATGACAATATTCAAATACTCATTTAGGTGACGCTAATTTGCAATATGTTTAAATAGAAAATAATTATCATAATTTTATATATATATATATATACATATATATACAGATATATATATATATATATATATATATATATATATATATATAAATTGGTTTATTTTTTACGAAGGCGTTAAACATAATAGTAAAATTGTTTTCTTAGAACTACTATCTATACAATGATTATACAGATTGAAATATTGTACCAAAAATGGAACTGATTCATTATAATACAAAGCGGATTACTACATTAAGGATCATATCAATTTAAGTCAGCCGTGTCATAATCCCAAATCCATAAGACAATTATGAAATTAGTCAAATTGTTTCCAAAAATATTATCAAATAATTATATATATTTTTTTTAAATAAATCTCACTATTAATAACGACGTCTGGTGACCAAAAAAGAAATCTTAGTTTAGTATGCAATATAATCATCTTCTGTATATAAATAGAAAATATATTTTGTGTTTGTCCGAATTGTTTGGAGAAAACTATAGGAATTGAAGTAATGATGAGAGAAGACCCTTTGTAACTATTCCCTACAACTCCAGAAGAACGATTAGAAGTTCAAAATCCCAAACCGTTCCAGAGTTATAGCTCTTACTAGTTTTCCCTTTATCGATTTTACAAGCTATAGTTAGTTGACTTTTTGTAAAGATCTATTAAAATACGAATTATTTTACCACTAACGCCGATTCTAAAAAGTTTGTGCCATAGTTTTTCATGGTCTATATAGTCAAAGGCCTTACGAAAATCAACGAAAAGGGCATAGACTTTTCTCTTCGATAGTCTGAGATGTATGTTTTTCGCTGAGCTTAATAATAATAATAATAAATAATAATAATAATAATAATAATAATGGGATTTAACCTCCGTTTTTTGAGACACGATGGTCTATAACCGAGGCCACCCACATCATTATTTTTCAACCTTTATTAATTATACTTTACATTTTTATGATGTGAGTGGAGGATCAGAAATTCGTATGCAGGCAAGGAGTTGGTAGGTGTGCGGCTGCAGCCGACATTGATAAGAACTATACTGATATTCATCTGGAGTTCATGAAGGGAAACTGCAGAAAACCTTCACAAGCATAGCCGATTACTTCTTTCTTGTCCAAAAGCCGACAGTTTAGTCAATCAACCGCCCCATTAATTTTTAATTGACAAACTGTCGGTGTCAGGATTCGAACCCATAACCTCCCAGTTACAAGTAGAAACAACTTAATATGTAATTGTCAACACAGCCTCTTCCCCTACGAAAACCCGATTTTTCATCTGGAAAACCGTTGCACAGTTGGGACCATTCTAGAAGTCTTCGAGTTTGGGTATTGAATGCTATCTTTCAAAATTTTTTCAATATTTGACGTGATAGTTAAAATGAAACGAGGCCTGTGTATTCTCGATGATAGCGAGAATATTTTTTTCTTTCGGCCATCCAAACGACACGAGAAAGAACAAATAAAAATCAATACGAGGCGAAAATAAACCTTATTTTGACAAAATGGAAACTCGACTTCAAAAATCAAATATTCTATAACAAAAAATGCACTAAAAAGTAAAAAATAATTGCATATTCTTGTGCCAATTTTAGTTCACCTAAGCAAAAATTTATAAATATATATGTACAATTATTGTTATTTTTAGAGTCGGTGTCAGCATAGGGAAATTCACATAACTTTTGGACACCGCCTCCAAAAATAACAATAATTGTACATATATATTTAAAAAATTTTGCTTAGGTGAACTAAAATTGGCCAAGAATTTGCAATTATTTTGTTACTTTTTAGTGCATTTTTTGTTATAGAATATTTGATTTTTGAAGTCGGCTTTCCATTTTGTCAAAATGAGGTTTATTTCTCGCTTTTTAAAGTTCTATAACTTATATTATTTGTCTAAATATGGGTAGACCAACTAAACGACCTACTAACTTTTATTGCATTTTTTTATAACACTTTTTTTTTTATCCGTTTTTTTTTTTTTTTTTAATTTTTATTGCATTTTTTCAGAACAAATTTTCAGTTTTTTTTACATGCATTTTGTTTTTCTTTTTGTAAAAATTTTTTTTTTTGGGGTCGGTTTTTTTTTGTAAAAAATTTTTTTGAAATCGGTTTTTAAAAAAAAGTTTCTTATTTTCCCATTATGAATGAGTATACTCTTTCAAAAAAAAAAAAAAATTCGCAGAAATCGGTTCTCACATATAAAATGAGGATTTTCCTCGATTTCCCGGGGATCCCCTCATCAGAATGCGATTTGGTGCCAATGGGACCAATGGAAAACCAAACCCTTTAAAACAAAAATAAAATTCAAAATCGGTTCTTAAATGACGGAGTTCTGAGGTGAAACTCATTATAAAAAAAAAATACAGACGAATTGAGAACCATCCTCCTTTTTGAAGTCGGGTTAAAAACGGCATTATTGTCGTTTTATCTCATCTTGTAGCAACATTACATATATCTCATCTTAATCTTATGCAGGAAAAATAAAATATCTAGAAACTAATAATAAACCCCATAAAAACAATTTAATAATTGTCGAGTTATGACGTGAACAGACAGATACTAACTGACAGAATGTTTAATAATATGTAAAACAGATAAAAAATATGAAAAATTTGTATATCGATTTAGAATATGAACATAAATTTAAAACATTTGAATAGAGAAGTAAAACTTCAACGTAACGTCAACTGTCATTTTAAAATGACAAGCAATTCACTGGAGGGTTATTACTCGATTTACTCCATACATACAACATTATTAATGAATGTGTGTATGAGAAAGGCTTTTATATAGTCACTAGTCAGTCAATGAAGGAAGAAAAGTTATTATTTAATTTTTTTTTTATATTTTAACATGCAAGGAATATATTAATTTTAATTAAGCCTAAAGCTTTTATATTTATTTATAAATGAATTATTTTTGTAAAAAATTGCAAAAATATGATTATTTTTAGTTTATGTAAAGTGTAGTAACGAACGAATCTTATTAACTTTTTTTTTTCGTAAAGTCTAATGAACTTCTGCCTGTGCACTACCCACTCATATGAAAAAGATTAGAAAGGAGTACATACTTGTCGCTAGTCGCTACAGTCCTTAGTTTAATCAAGGACCTGAACATGGTTTGAGAATCCTAATAAAAAAGAGGACTGTCATAATTGATCCTTCATAATCTATCTTATCTTATCTAGAGTCCAATGAATGCGGTTATGTTCAATGTCTAATGTATGTCCTAGTGTAGATGGAAAAGTCGGGTTTAATTAAAAGGTGAACATACTATCAATCTTGGGATCCAGAAGAAGACTTAAAGAAAAAGAGGGAAGGCAAAAGATCCATTTTATAGATTTTCTCTCACATTTCGAAAACAGTCATTTCTAACTTTAATAGCTCATAAAATAAAGGAACATTAAATTTCCTCCAATAATGTTTGTCTAAATTTTTATATTTGTCAAAAATTAAGAAATATACACTCGTTATTGTATTCTTTGCAAGATCTTTCGAATTTCTCATCCCCAGGACTTAAATGTCATTTTTAAAGGAGTCTATTCTGCAAAGTCTCGGTCTTCCCTATGCTCAATTTATTCTTTGAATTTGTATGTATTTCACTATGCCATTTTCTTTATAAAATTGACGGGCTTTCAGATTGGATCTTTTCCTCCAAATTGCATGTTTCAGAATTCCACCAAAGATGCTTCTCAGCTCAACTATTATCTCGAATATGCCTAGAGCTTTCGTCGCTATCACATTATACAATTAAATATTCAATATTGAAGAAATAATATGCTCCTTAAGAAATATAATTCTCTACATTCTACAACTTCTTCCCTGGAATCTTTACAAGCGTATATAGTTTAAATTATAGCCGGTATAATCTAACAACGTTCCTATAGGAAAATTATTGATCATTTGCACTACTGTTGAAGACCTCCTTCCATTCTTCTGCTTCTAGATCCAAGGATTTTTAGTATGTTTACCTTCATATCCAGTTGAATTTCTATAAACTTTATATATTTTTAGCTTTCCGTTAAAACAGTTCACGTAGTTATATTTTAAATTTTGCCCCTATTCCTAGAACATTAGTCATCATCAGTATGAATTAGCTAATCGTAACTATCTCTGGGATATGGATTCAGAGATATGTTGCTTGTTGCTAATTTGGTACCTGTGACGCTAATTCATACTGATGATGACTACATTGTAGTCGAAATACGTATTTATAAAATACAAACAAATGTTCTAGGAATAGGGGCAAAATTTGAAATATAATTTCAAAAAACCTAGAGTTCTCTTTGATTATTTTAATAATCTTTAGTTCACCTAGTGTTAAAGAATTATTCGTTATATAGAGTGAATTAAAGAATGTATCGCACAATGATTAATCTTTCCGATGTACTATATTATACAATATTCTAGCCGTATTATATCTTCAATGAAAGAATCTCTTCCATATTAATATCGATAATGTTGGTTTGGTTTATGGATATTAATATCGATTTTTATTAGCGATAATAATAATATAGCATAGGTCATATCATGACGTGAACTTATTGACTGGCGTGTTTAAGAGATATTTTTAATACTTTTAACAAGTAAAAGAATAAAAAAGTAGGTATAAACACTTGGGTAAACATCTACATTTTATATAATACCCACATAAAATGCTATTATTATTAGCATTCATACAGAATAGAAAAAAGATTTCAGGCAATTTTATTGATTCGTCTGTAATATGATTATAATCATATTTGTAATTATAAGTCTGCTTGATCACAGACGAATAATAGTGGATGTACAGGATAGATAGGTAGATTGTAGAGGCTGCCCTGGACGGGCTACACTTCGAACATAAGGTCAATTGTGATACCTAAGGATGTGGGGATGTGAGTGGAGTGGAAGGAATTTTTGTGTAAAGACTAGGAATTGGTAGGATATGCGGCTACAGCCGACTCTGATAGGAACTATGCCGATATTCATCTGTAGTTCGTGAAGGAAACTGCAGAAAACCTTCTCAAGCATAGCCGGTTACTTCGTTCTTGTCCATATGCCGACAGTTTAGTCAATTAACCACCCCTTTTTTTTCTCAATAATTGATAAACTACCGATGTCGGAATTCGAACCCATAACCTCCCAGTTTCCAAATAAGCTTACTGCGCCGACATAACTCCTTAGACTGCTCGACCACTTGGACTGGTTGGATGTACAGGAACTGATTAGGATATTATTATACAGTTGAACCTGTACAAGCGAGAATTGGAAAAAAAATTAAATTTCCACAGCTTCAGCAACCACAGCTTCTCTCATTTTCTGAGATATAGGAATTTATACATGGGAATTTGTTTAATTGACTCCACAAGGTACAGTTCAAGGTCAGGAATTTTCCATTCTTCTCTTGATGTTTTTGTGTCCCTCAACTTTATTCCTTGTCAGAGGAGCCAAAAACAAAAATGCCCGAGGAGCCAAGTTTTCACATACAAAAAGCAGAAATATTTCAGCAAAAACAGAAATTTTCGCCTTCAAAAGTCGTGAAATCTATGTACGGGTCAAATTTTTAACAAAAGTGAGAAAATGATTGGTATATTGTGTATTTATTGTGTAAGTTTCTCGGGTACAAGATCGGGTACAAATTTTCGATTTTCAAACTTTTCTGGGCGGTTTCAGCCTACCTTCCCACCAAAGACCTACATTTCTACCAAATATACAGTTTCTAGGACAACTAGGAGTACCTGATGATGTTGATTATGATGAGTGAGTCAGTACCTAAAATATCAATATTTAGAGTTAAATAACTTGGTGGCTTTTAAAGCTGTAATGTTGAAACTTTGTACGTATCGTCAGGCGGTGGGTCTCACGTCACGTTTTAAATTGAGCATCAAATTTTTTTTATTCCTGAGGCCTACGTGCGTGAGAGGTATATATATATATATATATATATATATATATATATATATATATATATATATCTATATATAGTATATATATATATATATATATATATATATATATATATATATATATATATATATATATATATATATATATATATATATATATATGTATATATTTATATAAATAATTTACATTTATTTTAAGAATTTGATGAGGTATTCGCAATCAAAGTTAATGAAACTGTTAGAATTTAGAAAAAATAATTAAATATTTACATAAATTTCCAATGTTCTATATATTCGATAAATACTTTCTTTGGAATGAATTAAATTCATTCCATCACTTGTGGGAACAATAATAAAGATTAAAACTACAATACACACAAAAATTTTGTTTTTTTAAACTTAAAAACAACAAATTAATTTTAGGGGTCTTACACACCGAAGATGCAAGACGCAAGATGCATGCATCCTGTAAATTAATTTTACATATTTACATACATTTATTTAGTATATTTATTTTCTTTCTTGTATATTTGCTTTTTTCCCCCGAGAAAAAAATTTGAAACCAATAAGAAGAACGCAAACACGTAAGAAGCGAAACCACAACTTAAATAAAATCCATAGGATGCATGCATCTTGCGTCTTGCATCTTCGGTGTGAAGGACCCCTTAGAGTTTAAAAATACTAAAAAAGCATGTTTTTATTACAATATGAACTAAAAAATGCAAAATAATGTTAAATAGAAATAGAATAAAGAGATTGACAATAAAATTAACTTTAATATAAACAAAAGCATGAGGTGCGCTTTACTTTGTAATGGCTCTACTTTTACAAGTGTAAGTAGAGAACACCCGATGGTTTTGTTTACAGTAAAGGTTAATTTTGTTGTCAATCTCTTTCTTCTCTTTTATTTAAAAATATTTTGCCATTTTTAATTCATATTGCAATAAAAGCATATTTTTTAAATTTTTTTTAAACTCTAAATTTTATTCTTTCAAAATCGAATACCTTATAAAGTTGAACTTTATGCGGTACCTAAAATTAATTTATAAATAAAAAAACCTGTACTACGGAGTCTTATAAATGATATACAGGTTGAATAACGTTCACGCTGCAGTTTTTTTAAAATAGTTTTCACTAAAAGATGAATTATTACCTTATAGGTCTACGAGACACAAGTACTATATACGTACTATGTGTATATTCATTAAAATATTGCAATCAAATAATATATTGACTATATTGACGATATTTCTAATATTTGTTCATTAAAAAAAAAGTACGTATATAAAAAGTTGATAATATGTCATGACAGAAATTAAATAAATATAATAATGTGTACCCAGTTATCCATAGATGGATGAACAAACCATTTATGGTTTTGTATGTACATACATTAAAAAAAAAAACAACTAAACAGTATATGATATTATTATGAAGTTTATTTTTTAAAGGCATTGAACTATTCTCTCAGCCGATATTAATAGTAATAATTGCAATAAAAAATGAATTAAAAAATTGATATAATAACATGTAACATGACTTCCATTGACTTCCATATAAAATTATCAGCACCAATTTGCAGGGTGAGTGATGGAACAATACGACCATCTAAAGGAAATTTCATAAATAACGACAGCATTTTGAGAAATTCGTTACGCATGTGCTGCGTCAACTTAGCGAATTTCCTTAGAATACATAAATAAAACACTCTCTAGCGGTCACAATTTTAGTCAGATCAAAATAAAATGTCGTATCTGGTATAATTTTGGTATTTGCAAGGACAATTTTCTTTATAAATGGCCTATAGACCAACGGGAAAGGGGGAGAAAGAAGAAAACACAAAATATAAAATATCTCTCTTAATATTAGCACAATCGAAAAATGTATGAGGAATAAAGTTGTAGAAAATCATATTTGCTACAATTCATTATGTAATCATTTTTCTCAAACTCTAATGTGTACAGAGATATTAAACATTTTAACTTTCCATCTTCAATTGTAAACATTTCTGTAAATATTAGTGTAACAGAAAAAATGATTTGAAACAAAATTACAATAAAACTTACCTACAACTTTACTTCTTATAAATTTTTCTATTTTTTCAATTTTAAGAGAGATATGCCCAATATTTTTACCAAAATATATAAATAAATTTTCGATTAAAATAAAAAACACTAAGTGTTGGAAGTTATGGAATATAAATTTAAAAAACACATTATTATTAATAATATATCACTGATGTAATAATTATTGTCTGTGGTAAATTAAAATATATTTATTTAATATAAAAATATTATCAAGTACGTTGTTATAAACCGCATTATAAAGGGTTATAATAATCAGGACCGGGCCGATACCAATCGTAAAGCGCCCTGAGCAAGATTCTTCATATGTTTCCAAAATGTATAATTCTAATTAATAGCTTATTAGTGGTTATTCAAGTAATAAAATTATACCACATTACTCGAATTATTTTGTTTCGAGTATTGGGGTAAAAGTTTTATTATTTGAATGACTATGTCTCAACTCGTAACAGGGGCTCAAGCCAGCAGAGTGAATATATCTAATATCATTCTATGTGGATTGAATTCAAAAATATTTAATGAAATAGAAATGTGATGGAAGTGTTGATAAATATTTAATAGTAATGGCAGCGGTTTTCTTAAACTTGCTTTTATATTTCAAAGTAGGAAAATCAGTTTTTCTCCACGAACCACCTATATGTGGCATATATCTCAAGTCACATATTTGCGAAAAATTGTATTTTCTACTTTTAAGTTCATTATATAAAAGTTTTTTTTTCAACGAAATTGTTTCTGTATATTATTAAGTCTTGTTAATATAGTAGAAACTTTTTAAATGTTTTTATGGAGCTTCGATTTTTGTCTACAGCTTCACAAATTCTATATAGTTACGATTCAATTATTTTAATATATTGCGTTATAATATGTTAATGATAAATGTTAAGAAATTCAAAACTCAATCAAAGTAAATTAACTTCTAATTCAATTAAACATCATATATTTATAGCCTTAATAATGAAGCAATTTGATTTAGTAATGTCTTGAAGCTAATATTCCTTTATTCCTTTAATCTTTCAAGTTATTGACTCTGATTTTTTATTAAAAAGAAAAAATACAGGCAAAGCTAATTATAAAAGCATAAAGTTGTTAAAGGTACCGATCTGAGTTGTACTTATATTATAAAAGTATTCTTGAAGATATGGTTTAAAAATAATTTATGGCTTAAAGGAAACTAAGAAGAACGATTTAATTTATTATGCTTTCTAGTTGCATACCTTTGAGAAGAGGTGAATGATTTATTTTCAACACCCAGTGCTCCAAGATTTTTCAACTATTCCAACTATTTATTTATTTTGTTAACACAGATTGTAAGTAAAGCTTTAATTAATAAGTTATATTAAAATTTATTCACAATATATAATCGTTGTTGCGTTTGTAAGTGATCGTGTAATTTCTGAACTATATAAAGATTCACGATGTTATAATACCTGCAGTGATGGATTTAAGCCTAGGCCCGTGAGGCCCGGGCCTAGGACGGCATGATTTTAGGGGCGGCATAATTTTCGGGATGACAAAATTTTAAAGACGAAAAAATATAAGGGCAGTTCAAATTTAAAAATTTCTAGTAAAATGTATTAAATATTCTATTTATCGAATTTACTTTTTAATTTGTCAATGCAATGATAATTTTTCAATAGACAATTATAGCCATTATCAAATAATGTTATATATTTATTTAACAAAAAAAAAAGAAATAATCAAATTGAAAAGCTTCTCAAAAAATTTTTTTCAACACATGTATGTTTCGAAAACTTTTTTAATTTTTGTATTCTTAATAAGATCAATCTCACTATATACAGAGCACCCTGAAACGACTTCTAAATTTGTTTTCAGTCTTAAGTAGGAATAAAGTAAATTAATATAAATTAAACATCTTTTTAGTATTCGTTAAAAAGTCCGAGCTTTTTTTTTTTATAAAAGCAATTTTTCATTAAAAATTTTAAATTATATATTTTTTCACATCCAATTCGTTGAATCGTCAAAATAATTTTAAAAAAAAATAAATCAAAATCCTTATCCGAAATCACATCCAAAAACGGCATCATATCAAACGATGCAATCAAAAGGGCGGCAAATCAGACGGGGCCTAGGGCGGCAGCAAACCAAAATCCTCCACTGAATACCTGTTAGAATAGTTAAAAGTATCGTCAACGTAAATTAATTCCTCAATCGACCTAAATGACCTCAATCGGAACTGCTTGATCGATTGAGGTCATATTCACACAATATATAATCGTTGTTGCTATATATATATATATATATATATATATATATATATATATATATATATATATATATATATATATATATATATATATATATATATATATATATATATATATATATATATTCACAAAATATATAATTTCTTTCGGATCCTAGCATGAACCATCGTCTCGACGAAATAATTATATTGTGTGAGTATGACCTCAATCGATCAAGCAGTTCAGAAGTTACACGATCATTTACAGACGCAACAACGATTATATATATATATATAATATATATATATATATATGCATTAAAACTCGAACTTTAACATTAAATAATTAATTCAACCCCCCCCCCCCTGAAACTTTTCTAATTGATTTATATGCACTTCAACTACCTACATGTAAACAAAAAATTAAACCTTAATCTTTTTAAAGCTCCAATGCTCGTACATCCTTAACTGTAAATTTGTTTACGTGCTGACATTTCATAGAACTGAATAAACAACAATATTAAATATAAAGTTTGTCGTTTCATCTTTTTAATTATATCAATTTATTCAAGAAAAATACCATGAAAATTATCTATTAAAGAAAATTACATACAATTTTCTTATGTATCAATAGAGGAGTATTATTATCTTTTTATGATAATAAGGCAAATATAAATAATAAATTTATAGTCATATTTTCAAATAATTTTCGTTTTTCCTTTTCAAATTGTGAATCATATAAAAGAACCCCCGACCGCACAGACAAAAGACAACAAATAGCAGGAAACTTTGTTTTTTTATATAATTTACTACAATAGTAAAAACTTATTCAATATCCTCAGCATACAAAATAATAATGACATCTTGAAGAATACAATGTAAAAACTTCATAAAATTTATATGGTTCGGCCATTTTAACTATTAGTTATGGGTGGCACCAAACAAGGTTTTAGATTTGTCTCACATCAAACGGAAATAAGCTACTCTAGTTTTATTTAGACGACGCTGTTATAAATCAAAACCCAATTTTATTTTTTGAATAAAAATTAATTCTTATAATGTCTAATTTAACTTGAATAGGGAATATGCATAAAAATTTTTTTTCACTTCAATGGAACCATGTTTACTTGACAAATATCAAGGTAAAATTACTTTTTAAATAAGTTTAAAAATAAGCGAGATATAAATGATTGAAATTCCCGATTAGACAAAGAGGATGATAGCCCATTGACATGCATTGTGACGTCATAATATACTATCACCATTTAAAATACACGTAAAACTCCGTTTTGCAAGAAAGAGACAGATAATAATTTTTAAAAGCTAATAGCTTCCTTGATATTTGTCGGATTTTAATTTCGTTTTTAAATATTATTACAGTTTTAACAGTTTTTTCATATTCTGAAAATAAATATGACATATTTGGTATCATGCATATACCCTATTAAAAAGTTAATCTAGTTCTATTCGAGTTACATGGCGGATAATCCTTTATTTACATCCGCCTTAGTGTCACATTGCAAAGTAGTGCGTCAGAGATAATTAAAGCGTAGACACCTGACGTACTTTGTTTTACAGGCAGGAATAGAGACGGTTTTTAGGGCTCTGTATCTCAGGAACCATAAAGCTCAAATTTAAAACGTAGCGTGAGACCCACCATCTGCCAGTTCATTCAAAACTTCAATATTACAGCTCTAATAATTTTCAAGATGACTCTCTAACCAGCAATATTCTAGAGTACTTCCAGTTATTCTAGAGAGTTGATTTTTGGTAAGAAGATAGATCTTAGGCTGACCCCAACCTGAAAAGTCTGGAAACCGAAAAATATCTACCTCAAAACGTTAAGAGATAGCAGAAAAGTTTAAAGACAAAAAATTTTAGTTTTTCTAAAAAGAAACAACTTTTGTTTAAAACTTTAGTGGTCAGTTTTAATCCGATCAAAATAAAATTTTAGTATGGGAGGTGCTTTTGGAATTTGAAAGGCTAAGTCCGAAAACGGGCAAATTCGAACAAGGAAAAAGGGGGTTTAGAGAGAGGGGAAACATAAAATTTGGTATATCTCTCTTAACACTCGAAAAATCGTAAAACGTATAAGAAAAAGTTATAGAAAACTAATTCTTCTCTAAATATATTTGAATATTTCATTTCATGTATCATATACTTAGCATAAAAAAGTAATGATATTCCACCAACAACAAAAATGTGAAAAGAGTAAGTTTTCGCATACAAAAAGAAGTGATATCCCAGCAAAAATGTTCGCCTTCGAAAGTAATACAATCTATGTAAAGACCAAGTTAATTAACAATAGTGAGAAAATGATTGGTATAAATTTATTGTGTTAGTTTCTCAGGTGCAGACCATTTCATACTTTTAAGTAGGCTACAAACGAGGAACATTGTGCAGCAACATTGAACTCCGTCTAAAAAATATTTTGCCTACAGACGTGCAACCAAAATTGGGAACATTACTTTATTACTCTATCTTAAAAATTTTAAAAAGACAGTAGTTATGTTAAAAAATACAATTTTACAAACATTTATTGTAATAACGCACGGCAGGTAAAAAATTTTCTACAAAAATATATTATAATCAATACAAAAGATAAAGTAAAAAATGAAGCATAAAATTAATAAAGTATATAAAGTAATCAATCTCTATGTAATAAAACATAAAAAAATATTAGGAAAACATAAAATTTTAGATAATATGTTGAAAATATCGCTACACACGAGCAACTTGTACAGCAACATTAAACTCCTCCCACAAAATATCAAATAATTTTGATTTTTACAGCAACCAGATCAAGGACATGTAATTTTGTTCTGCAACAGCTATACAGCCTAGCAACCTACTACCGAACATTCATTTGTCCTTAAAATGTTCCTGCACAGGTTGCACGTCTGTAGTCCCTTTTTACTGTTAATACGTTTGAAAGAAAACTTCAGTTGTTTCTATGACGTACAATTTTATTTCTAAGCAACGAACAGTTTTATGTGAGTTTGAAACTTATATATCGCATACGGATTTCTGTATCGAAAAAGTGTTCATGACATTTCCCTATTCCTTTTAAAATACTTATTCAACGATATGCGTATTTAAAAAAAATTTTACCCACACTAAACTTAGTAACTTAGTAGACGTTATAAATACGTACAACCATAGCAAATTTCAGCTTTATACTATGTGACATACCTACAAACGGGCAGGCAGGAATGACAAAAGTATAAGGGTTCAAGGAAAGGCAAAAGTATAAGGAAAAAGTTTAAGGGTTAGTTGGGCTAAATAATCCTAACAAGTACCTACCCACTTTTTGTTCGGAACATTTTGTTATTAAATGCAGATTTATTGAGATAGTCATCCTCTTGCAAAACATAAAAAAATGTGTTGAATGTCTATTATCTGAAAAAATTTACACCAACTAAAAAAAAAATGCTTCAAACTAATTTGGAATTAAAAATTAACGTCACATTTTAAAAAAAGGGACCCTGTTTTGAGATTATTACACTGCCATCTAAATAAAACTGATAAATTCACTTTCATATTAAACAAATTTTGTCATTTAGAGTAATTTGCGTGGTTAAATTTAGATAATATGTCCCGTTTAATTATGTTCTACGATTGGATGCTAAGTATTCCTCGTTAAAATCTCATTGAAAATACTACGCCACTGGTATTTTTACCCCTTTCTATTAATATAACCTATCATAGATTAATATCCAACTGTGATATTCTCTGAACAAGAGTAACTTATTATATCAATCAAACTAGGCGAACGAACTGTTTATAATATCTCACTTGTGGTTTCAACAAACATTGTCACTAACGAATTTAAAGAATACTAAATTTTGAATAAAAATTGTCTGGCTGCGCTTTTATTCGCTTAAGTCTACGGTTACGAAGATATAGAGGGGTAAAATTTTAATACATTATAAATAAATTTTTTTGTTCACATATTTCAAGTTGGTTTTTGAAACGAAGAGAAATATCGAATGCAAAGTTTTTAGGCGTATTTTATAAAAAGCCTATTAGGTTTCGACTTTCATGGCTAAACATCTGTTGTAGCTATACCAACGCTTTTCTGTTAAAACTCAAATAGCAACCAAAAAATCAGGCAGACCAGATCTCCCAGACGCATGCGATTGATAACTTTCATCTCAATTTCATTCCGTAAACAGCTATGTAACTTTTAGTATATCAACAGTTTTTAATGCGATTGAAAACTTGCATGTGTAAAAAGGTGCCAACGATTAGAATTTGTGAAATCCAACATCTATAGCATACTCAAGTTATAGAGCCCATCGTTGTCAACAAATACATGCACTGAACACGTGAAAATCAAAACGAACCGACTTCGTTCCATCGTTTTCGTTTTTTTATTCATATTATTTTATTATAAATATGAATATAAGGAATTAAAACAATAAAAATAATAACAAGAACAAATATAACAATAAAAACTAAAAATAAATATTTAATAATAATCAAACCAACAATCGAAATGATGGATCAGAAAAATGATAGCATTAAACAGCAATTCCAATGTGATTGAACTGTGACTTGTATTAATTCAGATATAAAGTTATTAAAAGAATCAATCTTATTAGACCATGTGTTATAATCACGTGATTTCGTCTGTTTATATGGATGGACTCTCTAGCTTAAGAATGTTTCAGCATAAAACCACTTTTCGACAGATTTTGCTCATTTTTTTTTCACAGGCTAAAAATAACATTTCTAATAAATCCCGAAGTTTCAGAATTTTTGACCGTTTAGAACGCGAGATAATTCATAACAAAGTAAACATTCTCTCTCACTCTCTCTCATTAGAAGCATGTTATTCAATAGCATTCAATAGCATAGCATTTTTGTTATTCTGTTATTCAATAGCACACTATAAAGTCAATATGGATCTAGTTAAAATATACCGTAATATAAATTGTAGCGTGCTATAATTTATATTAATATTCATAAAAACATGCAAAATAACTAACATTGTCAAATTATTATCACATTGACAATATTAAATAAGTACCCACCATAATATATTATATAAAGTTGCATGCGCGCAATGCGACATTTCGTGACAACTTGGTTTTTTATCTAAAAGTATCATTAAATGGATAAATAAACATAATATTGTGTAGACTGTAGTAGGTATACTACAGGGTACTATCGGACGGATACAAAAAGTGTTTCATGTTCTGTTAGATTTTTTTAGATGATAATGTGTTTCAATATCTTCTTTTTTTTTTGTACAGACCTGAATATACAGACTACCACGTAAAATATATCCGATCTCATTTGGTGTTTAAATATCATCTTTTCTCGGTGTTGTATGTATGTCTAATAATGTCGAAAACGAAGAGATCTTATAGGACCTACAAACGAGGAACATTGAACAGCAACATTATGCAGCAACCTATTATGTTGCAAATGTGTATAGTGGTTGCAGCAACAAAAAACATGCCCTTGAACGGTTGCTGTAAAAATCAAAACTATTTGATATTTTGTAGGAGGAGTTAAATGTTCGTGTAAAAATTGGTCATATTATCAATTATTTTATGCTTTCCTAATATTTTATTATGTTTTATTATCTAGATTGGTTAAAATTTACATTATATATTTTATTATTTGTAATAATAATATATAGATATTATCCAACACTAGTTTTATACATTAAACTAGAATAAAGACTAGAATAAAACTAGATAATAAACTAGATACATACATATAAATAAACTATACAAATTAAATGAGATAGAGACAAGATGAGAAATGATTGAATTTTTATGACTAGCGTCATAAAATAATAAAATAATAATTTTATGTTCCATAATTTTGGTTGCACGTCTGTAGAGAAAATATTTTGTAGGCGGAGTTCAATGTTTCTGCAACAATGTTCTGCGTCTATTCCATACTTTAAATATTTTAAGGTGACCGCCTTAAATTTCATTTTTAAGAAACGCCTTAAATTTCATTTTTATTTCTTTGTAGCTTTCAGTGTTTGGTCATTATGATATTGAACTGATGATCTGTATATTGAATTGTTTTTCTAAAATTTGTGTGTCTATCCATTCATTGTTTGTATGGTTGCCTTTCGGTTAAGTTATACGAATGGAGGTGACTAGCGTTTACTTAATTTGACATTTAATTAATGAGTCCGAACATTTTTAACACTATTTCGATATCCATGTTTTGATATACAAAATCTTACACATCTTGGCGGGGAATTGAATAAAACATTGATTGTCAAAATAGTGATAATCAGTCATTAGGAATAATTCTGATTTAACTGATTTTTGAGTATATTTTTGTAAATTTATCGAAAACTTTAGAGTGAATCTTTACAAACATCACAAATAAAATCTATTAGTTTTTCATTTACATCATTTTTCAGTGAAAATTCTGAATGTTAAAACGGCTTTTTCTATTTTCCTCATGTTAAAATCATATTTTGAAAATTGATTATCTCCAAAACTGTACAGTGAATTCACATAAACAATAAATCCTAAAAGTTTTAAAGACGTGGCTTATTATTTTCGCTTATAAGTATATAGTTAACGATTTGTATAAAAATACAATACTATACGGGCTTTTTGCAAGATTTTCGGAAACTCTAGAGAGTATTTTTTTTAATTTTGAGACACTGAGCCATGATGTTAAAAAATAAATTTTTCGAAATTTGACATGTTTAAAGTTTGTTTAAATACATTTTTCTTTATATTAAAAAAATGTGTGGAGCTCTCAAGATGAGTCTCCAATTTAAATATTATAAAAATGGTATATTTTATTTGGTTTTCGTTTTTTTATTTTTATAAAAACGTATTTTTATTTATTAGCCTGTATATAGAGGTTGTATAGCGACCATTGAATTTTTTTTTTAGTTATAATTTTTCTGTAATTAATTTTTTGATAATTTATTAAATGAAGTTAAGTAAATGTTATTAGAAAACATATTTTTTATTAGTAATATATTATTCAATTAGTAATGTTTCGTGTACAGTCAAAACATTAGACCTCGCACTGAAAGTCCTTATAAAAACAGCTATCAACTTTTATCTTATTACCACATAGCACGGTTGTGCGTTGGACCAAGTTTAAGCATAGACGCCTACCGTACTGTATGTTTTACACGAAAGAAAAGAGATGGTTTTCAGGCCTCTGAATCTCAGGAACCATATAAAAGCTATGAAACACAACCTCAAAACGTAGTGTGAAACCCACCTCGTGAAGGTAGTTACCAAATTTCAAAATTATAACTTTAATAGGCACTGGCCAAGTAAGATATGAAATACCGTGTACCTGAAAAACTTACACAAAAAATTTATACCAATTATTTACATACTTTTGACAAATAACTTTATCCTCATTTAATACATACCAAGCAGAATCACCTCAATATAAATTTTCTAACTTTTGTTAAATACCTTGGGCCTCACATAGATTTCATTACTTTTGTAGGTGAACAGATTAAATAAACGAAAACTTTATTCTTTCCACATTTTTGTTTTTGATGGAATCACGATTTTCATTTAATTTTTCAGTATCTGATACCATATATCGAGTGTCCAAAAAGTATGGACACGGCATAATAAATCGTTTAAGGTGGTTTTAACTAAAAATTTTCAAACGGTAACCGCTAGTAATTTTTCCCACAAGGGCGAAATAGGGTCAAACTTTGAAATTTTAAATCGAAACCCATATTTTTTATTGCATATTCGTATTTTACTATTTTACTAGAAGACACTATAGTTTTAATTTTGTAGGGCTAATATCTCAAAATTTACGCATGATGTCGAAAAAAGTTTTCTACAAAGTTATAAGATTTTGAAGTGGTCAAAAATAAATTATCTTGCCGTTGACCTTGAAACTAATTTTTAAGGTGAAGTAAAGGTCAACTTTAGGGAAAAAATCAATTGGGAAAAAAATAGGTATTTTTTGCATTAAGAAAATTTGTTCTTCTAAAGTACAATTTTTTAAGATAAAACTAAAAAAAAAACAGATAAAACGTTGTTAAGAAATGTAAAAATTTGGGAATTGTCAAATTGTGACATCATATTCTTTAACAGCGTCACAAAGTTTTGGGCATAATAATTGAATTTTGCTATTTTTTTCTTCCCATAGAGTACGAATTGCAATAAAAAATATGGCTTTCTATTTAAAATTTCAAAGTTAGATCCTGCTTAGCCCTTATGGATCCATCGGACCCAAAATCTGATTAGCGCACTCTATTCCTCTGGAAAAATTACTAGGGGTTACTGTTTGAAAATTTTTAGTTAGAACCATCTTATGCGATTTATTATGCCGTGTCCATACTTTTTGGCACCCTGTATAATATACAGTGTATATCATTTAAATGTATTGCATATATTAATAATTTTTCCCCTTTTGTTTACGAAGTATTTATTCAATTTTTCGGCCTTGATAATTCCAGTAGTCATGTTTCTAAATAAACAGGGGTCAGAGTGTAATCTTGACATAAATACTTTCTTTTACTCAAGGTGTCTCGAGAGGGAAGGTCAATTGTAATAACGTGATCATAACAAATTTCCTAATATTCCTCACGCACTTTGATACAAATTTCAATTGTTGTGAAATTGTGGTGAGTTGTGCGCCTGAGAGCATCTTCACGTTCTCTGATTTAATCAACAGCGTGTGTTAGTGAAATAAGTTCATCTATCTAAAATTCATGTGATGAGTATAAATGTAATGAGTGATTTAGTGGCCCCTTTTAATAGAAAATTTAAAATTTCCGCTTTAATAGAAATTTTTCTCAAATTTTTTTCGGATTCCAATGATTGCGCGTTATTAAACGAAATGATTACCCTTCCAACAATTTATAATTTATTAGGAGCCATGAACACGAGCACAAAAAGTATTTGGGAAATTGTCGCAGAAAACCCATCTTCGTTTGAATATCCAGAATTATTAAAAATAAATAAATAAAAAACTTAGTAGTTGTTTCGCATGTTCTTGTCTATGTGAATCGGGATTTTCACATATGAAACATACAACATCAAACAAATTATTGGGCAATAATTGGTAGGACACCCTGTATTGAAACATCGTCCCGTCTTAAGTACCTCTCTTGCATACTCTCACTCAGCTTATGGAGAGCACAGTTGCTCTGAAGAGCAATCCATGCCCGCCGCCCCACAAACCAAATGGTAATAATAATCAAATAGCCAAGAGTTTTGGAAGTTTGTTTTTTAAAAAACGTTCATTTCTATGTAAAAAGATTCATTAGTTATAACTGATGCTATACCTATTCACATTTTTTTAAATAGAGGAGTAATTTTCAGCTTGATTGCCAATAAATCGTTTGTAAAAGCTGCTCTCCCCGTTATCCTTGATTAGATCCGATTCCATGTTTAGGATAATGAACAATTCCAGCAGTTCTTGCACCAGTAGAAAACGAAGCACCGTATTAATACGCTTCAGCGCGAAAAATCGTCTCGCGCAAGTTGCTTGCATAAACGAGATTGTGAGGATTACACAGTAAGCGAGACATATAAGTTGAATACATACTAATGGGCTTGTTATATTGGGATAAAAGTTTACATGCACATTATAGTATGCAACTTCAGCATTTATCCGAATCTCTTCGAGACAAACAAATAGCGTTCTTTGAGTTTTAATATAAACCATCTTCACTGATTTCATGCTGCTATACTTCCTTCCTACTTCTCCGTTTAAAAACGATTTGGCGTGTACCTGGTAAGTCTCGGGGGCTACGAAGTCTAGTGCCCGGGTGGCAAACTCCTCCCAGACTCTTTTGCCATTCCGACGCTGCGTGTAGTTGTTGATAAAATCTATAATGCTGTATAAATTCTCTGATTTTGATAATTCAGAGAAAATATTTAAGAGTTATGAAAAAATTGCATAAGATGCATCCAAAGAGTTATCTTCAGATTTAGTTTCCAAGAGTATTTTTCACTCAATGTAAATAAACAACCACTTTCACAGACAACCCAACAGGATTCTATTTCACCATGATATTTATACCTTTTTTTTCTTCAAAGAATAATAACTCAAGGCATTATATAATAAATAGATTAATATACCTATGTCTATATACTATACCTCCGTTAAGATAGCAGAGCAAAGTACCGAAAATGAATTTACTACCTACCAGAATTATGTGCTAATTATGTGCTGCAAATAAAATTTTTCTGCTTTTTTAGTTTCGGCGGAAATTGAAAATTAAAAGGGCTCGGCTAGCTTAACATCAAGACAGCAGAGCATTGGTTATTTAGTCCCGAAAATAAATTAACTACGTACCAGAATTAAGTGCTAATTATGTGCTGCAATTAAAAATTTGGTGCTTTTTTCGTTTCGGCGGAAATTGAAAATTAAAAGTGTTCGGCTAGCTTAACAAAAAAAGCACAAAAATTTTAATTGCAGCACAAAATTAGCACTTAATAGGGAATATGCATGAAAATTTTTTTTCACTTGAATTGAAGCGTGTTTATTTGACAAATATCAAGGTAAAATTACTTTTTAAATAACTTTAAAAATAAGCGAGATATGAATGATTGAAATTCCCGATTAGACAAAGAGGGTGATAGCCCTCTTGATATGTTATGTGACGTCATATTACACATTCACCATTTAAAATACAAGTAAAACTCCGTTTTTAGTATTTTTGCAAGAAAGAGACAGATAATAATCTTTAAAAGCTTATAGCTTCCTTGATATTTGTCGGATTTTAATTTCGTTTTTAAATATTATTACAGTATTAACAGTATTTTCATATTCTGAAAATAAATGTGAAAAAAAATTGTCATGCATATTCCCTATGCTGGTACGTAGTAAATTTATTTTGGGTACTTTGCTCTGCTAGCTTAACGGAGGTATTTACTATTACTTTAGAATGCAACAACTAAATAACTTGAACAAATAATATATATATATATACTACTAGCTGACCCGGCGAACTTCGTACCACCTAATAATTAATAAATATTGTGTTTAGTAATTAGCCGAGTCTTCTATCTATCTATCTATCTATGCATCTATCTATCTATCTCGCTATTTATCTATCTATCTTTCTATCTATCTCTCTATCTGTCTCTCTATCTATCTATCTATCTCGCTATTTATCTATCTATCTTTCTATCTATCTCTCTATCTATCTATTGATCTATCTATCTTTCTATCTATTTATCTATCTGTCTATCTATCTATTTATCTATCTATCTATGTATCTATCTATCTCGCTATTTATCTATCTATCTATCTATCTCACTATTTATCTATCTATCTCGCTATTTATCTATCTATCTATCTATCTCGCTATTTATCTATCTTTAAAAAAATAGATATCTAGCTATAAAAAAATATAGGTTGGTGATAGATGGGTGAAAATTTAGGGTTGTATGTATTTTTTAATGCCACATATTTTAAACAAAAAATATATAAAAAATTTCCAAAAAATTGGTCCACCCCAAAAAATAGTTTGGGATGGACCATCCTTATCACTTAGGGGTATGAAAAATAGATTACGACCGATTCTCAGACCTACCGAATATACATATAAAATTTCATAAACATAGATCAAGCCGTTTCGGAGTATTTAACAAAAATTTCAAAAATTATAGATAATTAACACACATACACCCTTCTTTTTGTGTCGGGTTAAAAAAGAACAAAATTATAAAGAAAGTTTGGATATTATTATTTTAATGAATTTTTTTGTTATTATTATTTTCAGTTTCTGATAAAGATTCTTCATTACGACGTATTTTTGATGCCCTCGCCTGGGAACTATTTCTAGAAAGTTGAGATCTTGATCTATTGGGCATTCTAAAATGATTTAAAAAATTTAAACTGCCTTCGAACTAAATTATTTGCTTAACTTTTGAACAGGAATTACCTATCGTAATTATATTTCAGTTTAATTTACTTCTTATACAAACGACTTCAACACACCACTTGTAAGAGAATATAAAATTATATACACGTAACAAAAAATAAAAAGTTTGGGGTGGACCACCCTTATCATTTAGGGGTACAAATAGATTACGACCGATTCTCAGACCTACCGAATATACATATTACATTTCATAAACGTAGATCAAGCTATGAAACCTATCTTAATTATACTTCAGTTTAATTTACTTCTTATACAAACGACTTCAACACACCACTTGTGAGAGGATATAAAATTATATACACGTAACAAAAAATAAAAAAAATTGTTTGGGGTGGACCACCCTTATCATTTAGGGGTATGAAAAATAGATTACGTCCTATTCTCAGACCTACCGAATATACATATAAAATTTCATAAACGTAGATCAAGCCGTTTCGGAGGAGTATGGCAACGAAAACTGTGACACGAGAATTTTATATATTAGATAAGTCGAACATACAATAAATCCAACAACAATCAAATCGTGTTAATCGTTATATCCTTATTTCACACTAACATAATATAAAATATAGCCAACGGGTGACATAATTAATTATTATAATTAATATATTTGTTAATAATAATATTAAATATATGAAGGTTAAGTAATTAGAGTAATTATTATATTATTGAATACAAATAGATATAAACGTTTTATATACAGACTACGGACAAATAGTATTATAGTTAAGAGAGAATACCTTTAGTAGACTTACTTATTTAAAACTAATAATATAGAATATAAAAGTAATAATTACTTAAGATAGTTCCAGCATTGTCTTGTATAATCAGAACAAAAAATCGGTTTGCTTTTATTATAGAACAAATACATATACACATATATAGATACTAGCATACATATATGTATATACAAATTAATGTAATTTTGAAAGAAAAAAAAATTTTTAACTATTATATTTCGAAAACAAAACAGTAAAACGCGATTCTTTTTTTGAATTTATTTAAGAAATATTTATCTTTACTCTCCTAATTTTTTTTTAAATTCTGTCGAGTATTTTTTTTAATACAACAGATAATAGTTGGGCGAGCATGAAGTTTTACATGTTTCTAATGAGAGAGACTGGTGAAAATTTCTGAAACTTCGAGATTTATTAGAAAACCTTATTTTTAGCCTTTGAAAAACAATGAGCAATATCTGTCGAAAAGTGATTTCATGCTGGAACTATCTTAATAAATTTACTTATATACTTTTAGAAATGGAGTATTATACATATTTACGTTTTTAAAAGTTTATAATTTAATTTTTAAGTTTATTTTTAAACAATTAATTAATGTTTAAGTCCAGTCGTAGTCTCGTTATACCAAGATTCTACATATTATAACGTATAATTTTATATACCGTGTGTTCTATTGTAATTTTCCCAGGCTGTCATATCGAGAACTGAGTAAGATAGTGATAAGTGTTTCAGTGACCTTACCTTTGACCTTGAAACCAATTTTGATTTTTAAATGGAAACGTTTTTTTCGTGATTTTATTTTACGTGAAAAAATATTCTTGTTTTCAATTTCTTTAGGACTTTAGTTTATTAAGGTTATTCAGATTTTGAACTTAAGAATAATCGATGATTTTTTAATCAAATTAATTCAACTCTGACGAAGAAATTTTTTTCAAGGCTATTATGTGCAAAACAGATCGAAAACCTCCTCATGGTGCTCATTCGGTAACGCTAATGTCATTGATGAACAAATTTGTTTGACTGGGTTGATTTCCGTCGACATTAGAGTAATCCAATGTGCACAGGAGAAGGTTGACGATCAGTTTTGATCATATCCCTGAAAAAAGCTATTTGAAAAAAATTTGCTCATAAGAGTTGATATAATATGAATAGAAAATCGTTAAAAAATGATTATTTTTAAGTTTAAAATCTGAATATCCTTAATAAATTTAAGTCTTAGAATAAATTTAAGTCTTTGCATACAAAACATGAATTTGTTTTTCCGTTAAACACAAATCTGCTATATTTTATTCGATATAATTGCCAACCATACGGTGAATACCACAGCAAAATCGGTTCAGCTGTTAGGATGGGTATAGGGATTCAACAACAAGAACTGAAGTCATTTTTTTGAAAAATGATATCTCTCTGCGCCAATTGGTGTATACATTCCTAGGTATGTACACTGCCGTTCAAAAAAATTGAACCAGTTGAAGCAAGTTCTAAGTGTTACTGTATGTAATTTCATACATATATTTAGTAATTAATACGCTTAGAATATGAATGACTGGTTCAATTTTTATGAACGGGAGTGTAAATAATAAAAGGCCATGCAGATTGCAATTCTTGATCAATTTTCATTTGTTTTATGTATCATAAATTAGCCTAATTGATTTTAAAAAATAAATAGGATTCTATTGATAGGGTTGGTATTGTCAGTCAAAACTATATTTATTGTTTAAAACAAGTGAAAATAACAAATAGCTGAGTTAATTGATTAACCACCCAGAACATACTAAGTTCATTATCAATACATGAACTGTTTATTTTAGTTTTTGAGCGGAAATTATGGCAAAACTATTCAGTTTATGAAAACAAGTTTCAAACAAATTTTAAGACATTTTTTGTGTTTAAACTTTTTTTCTATCTTTTACGGTTTTAAAAATGGATATTACTAACCCCCCGCACCCTCTGGCGGGGGATAAACAGTCTCATTTTACCCATACACGAACTTGACCTCATGTTTTAGCTCTAGAATAAACACACACAATTTCAGCTCGTTATCTGTTAAAGTTTTTGAGTTTCCTTGTTTTCGGATGCGCATACGGGATATTTATTTATTATATATATATATTATATATATATATATATATATATATATATATATATATATATATATATATATATATATATATATATATATATATATATATATATATATATATATATATATATATATCGGGTATAAATGTAATACACTAAAAATTAGTTTATATATTACATTAGTTATATTAATTCCCACTGCCGGCACGAAATTTTCAATATTTTCAAATTTCCTTATTACACAGACAGACTTACAGTTGTCACTTTGAAGAAAAAAACATAACAGTCCCGGCCTTCGTATGTAGCTGTACAATTATAATTCATTGACCATCTGGACCATCTTTTATTTCACATATTTGAAACATGAACCGGAAATACGAAAACAGATTGAATTAATCATTATTTTACAGAAACGTATATTAAGCAACCAGACTATACGTATAGATTAAATAAATGGATATTTAAAAAAAAAAACGAGATTTAAAGTATTAAAATGACATTTTCCAGAATTTCGTGTACAATTACCTCCATATGTTTTAAATAATAATATTAAGTTGTTTTATATTTAAATTTATTTACTTTAAAAAAATAAAAAACACAACAATATCTTTGTATTTATAAATTTTTTTATGTTTCTACGTTTTTAAATATAGAAATTTAAAATACTTTTAAAGAGAAAGTTCATTTTTAAATAAATCTTTTTTATATCCAGAGTTTATATAAAATTTAAGTTTCTCTTATTGGCTCTCATATTTTGTTCTAAGAAGAAATTAGCAAATGATACATCAAATCATTTTAAACAATTGTTTTACTTAAAATAGTTAATTCGTATGAACTTGATGAAATTGAAATATGACTACGATGAACTTTATTTAATACTAAACAAGTGAAAATAACAACTAAGTTAATTGCTAATACCCGGAATATACTGAATTTATGAACAAAAGTTGTTTAGGTATAGAAACATTTTTTGTCTTTAAATTATTGTTCTATCTCTTACGGTTTTAAAGATAATAGTCAGTTTTGTCCATTTTGCGCAAACATGGTCCAATTTTGTCCATTCACGAACTTGACCTTACTTTTTAGCTCTAGAACACACATCACTAACAAGGAAACTCAAAAAATTTCCGCTTGCTATCTCTTTTCGTTTTTGATTTATCGTGTTCACAGACAGGCGGACGGGGCTAAACTTAATATACCTTGTATATTTACATATACCGGGTGTGAAAATCCAGCTTGTTTACAGATTATGAAGCCTGATATTCGCAAACAAAGTTGAGATTTTTAGCATGTACAGAATACTTTAACGGTTTTCGCATACTCTAGCTTTTCACAAAACAGGAAAAAAGTATAAAAGGGAAATATGTTGGATGAGTTTGTCCGAATTGTTTGGAGAAAACTATATTGGAGTTAATGATAAGGGAGGACCCTAGGTAAATTTTCCTTACGACTCCAGAAAAAGTTCAAATTTCCAATCCGTTCCAAAGTTATAGCCGTTTTCTGTCGACTAGATCTCTGATATAGTTTATAGTTTCTATAGAAATATATGCATTACAAAATTTGGAAAATAATTTATTTGTGAATATTTAAAATATAAAAAAATTAACACATTGAATTTAGAAAAAAAATAATTATTTGACATAAATTTTCTATACGCGCTCTCTATAAGAAATTTTTTAAGCCCGATCAACGCCGACTGTTTCAGCTAGTCTTTGTATATTGAAAATGAATCCTCCCATATTTATTTCATAAAATTAACACAAAGCGTTAGTCAACAGGAATCTTTGGTCAACGCGAATCGTTATTTAACGCAAGGCGAAGCGTTATTTAACAACCTAAGTGTATCATAAATATTAAAATACCACATATGTTTTACTAGATATATTCAATTGGCAAAGCTGTAATAAGTATGTTTATTATACTATAATTTATACACTTTTCCTTGACTGTCAAGAGTAAATTGACTTTAATCATACAGTTTTGAAAGCAGTTACTCAGTGAAGGATTAAAATTTTGGTACATTATCACGTAGGGCATCAACACTCATAATTCAACTTGAATGATTCTAGTTAAAGCAATGGCAAATTTCGAATGCCATTCCATTCAAACAGTTTTAACTAATTTTTTTTCGATTTTTGTTTAAAATAATTCGAAAAAAAGGGTTTTTGGCGACTTTGAAAGATTATTTCTCAGTTAACATATAGTGATACCAATAAATAAGCTCACCAATTTTTGAGCGGTTGCCTCATAACTTTTTTTTTTCTAAATTCGTGGGTGCTAAAATGGCCCGCGTGTTTCGGATGGCAAAAAATTTGTATTATATAAATAGGGTTTAAACTTCAAAGGAACCGCACTTTCACCCGGTTGCCTCGTCAAAAAATGTGACGTTTTGCCCCCCCCCCCCTTCCTATCTTCGCCCCCGTCCATTTGGGGTCCATTCGGGCAGTATGAGGGGTTCAGTATCACTTCAAGGCCCAGATTACCACTCGCCATTCGGTTGCCTCCCGATCCATCTGGTACTTGCCATTGCTTTAACTATACCGATTTATTAGTAAGAGTTTAAAGAGAATCTTTTGAAATAGACTTTTACAAATTTATCTCTACAGCAACATAAGAAAATATATAATCAAATCTTTAAGTCAGTTAGTTAGTCGGATAGTTAATGGATTCGTGATGGCTACTTCGTAGTCAAAATACGTATATTTATGCAAGCAAGCCGTGGGTTGTGTTCCTAACAAGCCTTGGGAACTCTACGTGTGACATTACTAAGTGCAATCCATTAGATCAATGGGTTCAGCTTCCCAGTATGACATTAAATTTAATAATTTATTATATTTAAAACTAATAATTTATTATCTAAATGGGTCGTTACTTGACGAAGATTCATTATATCCATTATTAAACGTAATAGGACATTAAAATCTACAAGATTTGTAGTAAACTTGTAATCAAATTTATTTACTACTTTAATAGTATGTAAGTGATGCCGAGACGAGAAGAGTGCTTCACCGAGGCTACGAGGGATTTTCGCCTCGCCTTGGTCCTCGGTTATGAGGCACGAGGCGAGGCGAGGCGAGGTTCAAAATTTTAATCCTCGCTACTAACCGAGGCGAGGTGAGGTATATTGTCCCAAAAACCTCGCCTCGGCCGAGGCAAATTCACAAAAAGTAAATTTTTTTTTAAAAATAATATAGAAACATTTTTACAAAAAACATGAAGCAATAGATCGATTAGATGCATTTTAAAGGAAAAAGAAATTTTATGCCAAGATTACTTTTTATAATAATAACCATAAATTTGTTCATCGCCGGTGTGCAAATTTTATAGAGAAAAGTAAATGTATTATTTTTATTTTGTTGACCGTCTGGAACGAAGTTCTTTACGTTATTTTTCTCTTTGTTATTTTTAACTCTAAACGTGATTTAATATATAGATTTCTATTGATTATATTAGTGTATTTTTGTCACGCCAAAAAGCGCAGCCCTCTTTTATTCAACTCTCTCTCTCTCTCCATCTCTCTCTCTAATTTGTATTTTTTATTTTAGATAATTTCCGGAAAGGAAATGGAGCTATTGGTCTCGTACCAAAGTCAAAATTTTGCAAATATTTTTTCAAATGTCCATCGATCCTACCTAGTAGATGTCGAAAATCATCGTCTCTAAAAATTATATAATTTATATATATATATATATATATATATATATATATATATATATATATATATATACATATAATATACATTCATGCAAAATAAGTCAAAGTTAGTAATAATTTTCCCTCACCTTGCCTCGGGCTAGTCAACATTCTGCCTCGGTTGATATTTTAAAAAGAGGAGGAGGTTGATATTTAAAAAATCGCCTCGCCTCAATAAACACTAGTCACGATAATAAATCAGCGAGAGACGAGACGAAAATTAGAATCCTGATTTTCGATAAATATTTGAGAGACAGACGATAGTACTCTCTATCAATCTCTAGAGATTATTAATCTGTATAAATGTTCAAATCACAAAACAGCCAATCATTTTTAAAGTTATAAGTATATTTGAATATAATTTTTTTGAAATTGTATTTTTTCGAGAAAATCATCAACTGCAAAAAAACGATACGATAGTAAACTTTTACAAGTCAATACATTATAAGAAACATGTTACTCTCGTCTCGCAGCATCAAATTTTGAATACCTGTTCCTGATTCAGAGTTGTTCAATCCAACGCCATTTCACTGTTTAAAATGAAATATAAAACAGATATACTGTAAAATAAAATAACTGTGCAAATAATATTTTTTTCTTCAATCAACATCAATTGTATTTAATATTTTTCAATAAACAATAAAAATAATTTCAATTTCAATTCAATACAGTTTAGAAACAATATTGAAACAATTGTTTATTGTATGTACAACCATTAAACAAACAGACGCATAGACTATGATGTAGTGGTGCATGTGATCGGAAAATATTCCAGAAGAATATGTCGTCGTAATTATCTTCAGTCTTCAGTAACATATACATATCGTAAATATTCTTAGCGAATTTCCTCCAAAGGAAATGCAGCTATTCTTTTTGCACCAATGTTGGAATGTCGTAAAAATTTCTTCAAATGTCCATCGATCCTACCTATTAGACGTTAAAAATCACTATCGCTAAAACTTTGATATATATATATATATATATATATATATATATATATATATATATATGAATATATATAAATTGCAATTGCAAAAAATTGCAGCAGCTGCTTCAGCTTCAGCGAATTTCTTTACAATACATAAATTACTCTCTAGCGGTCACAGTTCAGTATCTGATATGATTTTAGTATTTGCAAGGCTAATTTTTTTACTAAATGGCATACGTCAAGAGGAAAGGGGGCATAAAGAAAGAAGAAACCACAAAATATAAAATATCTCTATTAATATTAGAACAATCGAAAAATGCGTAAGGTATAAAATTGTAGAAAATCATGTTTGCTACAATTCATTACCTTATCATTTTTGCTCAAACTCTAATGTGTACAGAGATATTAGGGTACATAATGTGTACAAGGAATTTAATTTTCAATCTTAAACCGTCAATATTTCTGTAAATATTAGAGTAACAGAAAAAATGATAAAATACAAAATTATAGTAAGATTAATTACCTACAACTTTACTTCATATAAATTTTTCGATTGTTCGAATATTAAGGGAGATATGCCAAATTTTATTTTCCTCCTCCATCTAAATTCCCCTTTCCCCTTGCCCGATTTTACCCATTAACAAACTTGACCTTTTGAATACCAAAATCGCCTCAAATACCAAATTTCATTCCAATCGGAATAAAACTGTGACCGCTAGAGAGTCCACAGACACATAAAATTATATATATATAGGGTGAATCTAACCAGCCACATAATAGCACACGCCTTCACTTCCTTCCATGATCCTCCCAATTTCCAACAACATCCAATAAAACACCTCCTGTTGGGGAGACAGTCTGTTCATAACACAAATACCATCCTATATGCTATATGCTATCTCAGACGGACATTGCACTCTTATACTGATGCATGCCTGCAACCCCCCCCCCCTCTCTAATTGATACAATTCAACTGAACAACAAATATTTACCAATGTAAAACACACAACATACAAAACAACATTTGTATTATGAACAGACCGTATCCTTAATAAAAACTCCTTATAAATATTTAATCTTTTAATATAATCCTTAATAAAAAGTACTCCACTATTGGATGTTGTTGGAAAATGGGAGGATCGTGGAAGGAAGTGGAGGCGTGTGCTATTATGCGGCTGATTAGATTCACTCTATATATATATATATATATACAAATTAACGATTTATTCTATTCTGAGACTTACATAACTATCAAATGTCTAGCTCTTCTGGAAGTTGCTTAGAGATTTTTATGATCGTTTTCGGTAGCTGCTATAGATAGAAACTTGCAATTTGATATACTACATGCAGCTAAAGAGTGTAGTGCGATTTGGAACTTGGCGGTGTACTACCACAAACAAACGTCGAGTTCTAGTTCATATGAACTATATTTTCCTATATTGAAGAATATTATCTGTTCAACATGTTAATCAAACTTTTAATCATAAAAAATAGCTTTTTTCGATAATTTTTTTACGTCATATTTCTAAAAACATATTTTACTCATAGAATCATATCATTTTAATTCCTGATATATATCATGTTAATTAGTGATTCCACTGTTATATTGTATCGACTTGTAAAGTTTTACCATCGTCTCGCCTCTTCTCGTTTTTACAGTTTTTTGAAAAAATATAATCAAAAAAATTTTTCCTACTTTAGTAAATATAATAATTATTACTGGTCGGTTGATATGTTTCAAAAAAAAAAACGAAGTAAAAAATAGAATAAGAATTCGATGTAAAAAATTAAAGACTATAGAGAAAATCAAAACATTACCACCCAAATCGATTTGCTTTATAGATTGAAAGAGAGTTCTATCGTCAGCAATACTAGTTTTAATCAGTTCTATGATTTCTATCACCTCTGAAACCTAATATAATTTTTCAATACCCTGTGTTATCGTTTTTATGTACGAAAAAGTACTATGCAACAAAATCCTTAAGGTTGTTGTGAAAAAAATTCAATTTAATGACAGGTTCTTCAAAATTGACAGCTTATTATTTCAATAATAAAGAATATCCTGTCAAAATTTGAAGTTGATCCTGTTTTTAGTTTTCGAGTAAAAAAATGTTGAAGTTACGTTTTTTAAGAGATTTTTACATTGGTTAAATGGACTCGTCGGTAAAAACATGAATACAAAAGTCTATATCTCGACAACCAGATATGCCAGTGTTATGAATAACTGTCATAATAATTATCAAAGTCTTATAAATACCTGGACCAAATTTCAAATTAATCCAGTTTTTTGTTTCTGAAATAATTAAATCTGTAGATCGAAAAATGTTCTAAATCTAGTTTCATTTTTAGTTTTATTTATTTTTATCTAGTATTACTTTTAGTTATATTTATTTTTATCTAGTTTTATTTAGTTTTATCTAGTTTTATCACAAGGCAACTTTTTGAAATACATAAAAACATATTTTTAATTATTAAAACTCTTCGAAAAAATGAAATTTAGGATTTAAGTTTTAAAACAATATTTTTTTTTACAAATATATATTTTTTGTTTACAAAAATTAAATTATTTGAAACCATTTAATTGCAAAATTTTTACTTATTTAAAGTTGGCAATGGATGAGATATCAATGCATTTAGTATAGGGCAAACTCACCACCCCCTTTCCAATTTCACAACAACCTTAAGAATATTTTTTCGAAACTAACACGCCACTAGCTCCTAATCTAACATACAAACCGTGCGATCTATTACAACTTACAACCCAACAAACAAGGTAATTTAACAAATAATTTATGTATACCAACAACGAACAAATACCCGTTATAATGGACTTGTCAAATGAACTTGCGAACTAATTCAATATCTTATTTTTGTTTGAAATAAAATATTCATCTTAAATCTTGATAGGTACATGCAATGCAATCAGATCCATTATTTTATGCTGGGTAATGATATGATGAAGGTGAAATATTATTACTGTTTTGTGGGTCAAATTTCTAAAAATTTATATAAGTAGGTACAAAAATAAAATATTATTGTGTATCCAGGCAAGTAGGTACTTAGTAGTTGAATAATCCGGCTTCACCCATGTGTGAAAAAATAAAATAAAAGTATATTATTGTCCAAATGATTGGGCATCGTTTGTATTGGCCTCTCCTTTTCCTCGTGAGGTTGTACCGCGTCTACATTGTACAGCGTTTTGCCTATCGACTTTCCGCTTGTCGAAAAGTGTGCCCCGACCAACGCTACTTCAGGGCTCAAGCAATCACCACAACGTCTTTGTCTTTTGTTTTCTGTCTTATTGTAATGCAACGAACTTGTTTAAGCTTAAGGAATTTCCAAACTATTATTAGGTTGTCAAGAACTTCGCGAAATTCACAATATTAGTAAAATGAATCCTCAGAAATCAGCTGAATTTTTTTGAAAATTTATCACCATGGTGTTTTTGAGAAAATCGTTATGTAAGTTGGAGAAATTTAACATGCATCTTCATAAACATGGTGAAATAAAATGCACGATTCCGACTGTTTTTACTTCGAACTCTCTGAATATAGTCACGGTTGTTCTGAAATTCGACACATACTTTCCTCAATTCTTTAGAAATATTTTTCCTTAAAACTTTGGGAGAATGACCATAGGGTTGTTAAGTTTTTTGATAAAATATGTGTAAAAAAGTGCATTAATTTTCATGTCCGCAGCAAAACGTTATTTTTTATGGTTCAGTTGGCATCCTGAGTACCGGCGCGCTGTTTGAAAGTCGTTTGAAATTATATACTAGTATATGTATGATATGTTATGTGACGAATGGGAACACTGACGACCACGAGCTGTTTTCAACAACGCGCAGGAGTACCAACATATTTTTTTTACGCATCTAATTTTTTATATAGTTCTTTTCGCGCGGGTACACGATCAGATGATATAGTTTGGAATTATCTTAATGTTTAAAATGTTTTGTGTAATATTTTGTTAACATATACTTTTAATTTTTTAACTTGACGGATGGTAAGTGCACAAGTTTGAAGTCCGGAAGTCAGAATTGGAACAATACATAATATGTTTAAGGGACTAATACTTTCTCCAGGCGTTGGTTATTCTTTGTTCAACCTCGAGTTCTGTACTATTTTCAAAAGCTATTATTTGATCTAAATATTTGAATGAATGTACTTGTTCCAGCATTAATGATTTCGAGGTTTACAACCTAGTTCGCATTTAACATAATATTTGGATTAGAAGCCCTACTTCTATACTATAAAATTCTAGTTGGAATAACATATGTTTTAATTTGTTCTCTGATTTTAAAAACAAGACTGCGTCATCTGCGAACCGAAGATTTGATAGATGGAAGCCATCAATTTTAATTCCTAACTTAAATCAATTTTGTAAAGGCTTAAAAGTTAAACAATCCAAAAACAAAATTCAGAAAAAACTGTATAACCCAACCCCAATATCATCAAAATCATCGAGCAAAACTAAAACTATTGTATTGAATTGGAAAGTTTTCAAACCTTTTCTCAATTCGATAAATTTCTAGAAATGATCCCCACAATCTTCACAACTGTCTTTACGAAAAACCTGAAAAAAATGAAAATATTTTATTTTTAGTTTAAGTATACCTAAAGTTGAATTTATATTTATATCAAAATTTTTAATCACACACAGAAATTATTAATAAATTTTTTACTCCAATTTTATATCCGATTCTCTTATCATTTAATTTTATCGATAATTATATTTGATAATCATGAACGTTTTCACCAGTGGTGTTTCATCATTAATAGGTAACAACAATGTCCTTTATTAATCTAGAGCACGGTAGTGCGAAAGGCCGAGTTTAAGGGACACATCGGACTTTTCATTACAGTGCTATTACTACAGGAAATATTAGAACACTGTTTGACCGCGAAATATCTTCTTAACAAAAAGAGCTACAGTGTTGAATTTTCGAATTATCGATACTTTACGTAATTATAAGAAACCGGTTTTTTCAATGATTATACTTATAACAAGAAATATAACAACTGTAGCGGAAACACTACTAAAATCAAATTTACTTTCTTTTAGAAACCTATGCTCCTCAACTGCATTCTCCCTCTGATATCACAGTAATTATTATTGTTTATTACTTTGGTAACTATCAACAAATATAATACAACTTTATTCGATACTTTCATTTAATAAAGATCATTTATACCTTTCAAAGTATCTTTTCATTTATTAAGTATTTGTGGGATTATTAATTATTGGATTCTTTATATTCATCCATCATCCAACAAAACTAACAAACAAAATAGTTTAAATATCCTGTATAAACTAAGTTTTTTTATCGATAGTCTCCACGTGCACAGATGTTTAAAAGTATGACCTGTGGTGTATATTACTGTATATACACCAAGGTACTATATACATATACATACTTCTGAAAGCTGAAGTAATTGCAGATGTTAGATAGATAGATTGTAGAGGCTGCCCTGAACGGGCTACACTTCGACCATAAGGTCCATTGTGATGCCTAAGGATGTGAGGATGTGAGTGGAGTGGAAGGAATTTTTGTGTATAGACTAGGAACTGGTAGGATATGCGGCTGCAGCCGACTATGATAGGAACTATGCCGATATTCATCTGGAGTTCGTGAAGGAAACTGCAGAAAACCTTCTCAAGCATATCCGCTTACTTCGTTCTTGTCCAGACGCCGACAGTTTAGTCAATTAACCGCCAACTTTTTTTTTCTTTCTTTTTTTCTTAATAATTGATAAACTGCCGATGTCGGGATTCGAACCCATAACTTCCCAGTTTCTAAGTAGGCATACCCCGCAGACATAATGCCTTAGACCGCTCGACCACTTGGACTGCTGTATACTGAGTTTATGAAAAAAATTTGCAAGCAAAAGTTGTTTATTTTTAAAAAAGAGACGTTTTTTTCTTTAAATTTTTTGTCTATCTCGGACCGTTTTATAGATGGCTATTTTCTCCTCTGGCAGGGAACACCCGGTTCGATTTTGCTCATTCACGAACTTGACCTTACTTTTTAGCTCTAAATATTATTTGTTAAGTACAAAGCAGTATATAAACAATTTTGTTTTTGTGTATATATTTTGTTAGAATACCATTAGGATACGTATTACCTGTAAGGTCAACATATACCGTGTGTGTTTGCAAGCTTTTCCAGTAGAAAATCAATGTTAAATATTATTTGTTACTGGCTATCCGAGTGGTTACTGTATGAAGTCAGTCAGTACACATGTAATGAGAGTCATCTCATACATACAAACATCTGGGGTATACTGTATGCGTATGGTTGTTTGTTTGTCATTTAAGAGTGAGTTCACATACTACAGTTAAGAATTCAATGAACATATTTAACCATTGCATTGTACTGACTGACTTCACACAGTAACCACACGGACAGCCAGTAAAAAATAATATTTAACATTGATTCTCTATTAGAAAAACTTGCCAACACACACGGTATAGTATCAAATGGCCAGAAAATTAGCGCTCATTTTTTCAAAATTTTATAATTGAATTGTGCCTTGTTCATTTGTAATATTATAAATTACGACGTTTATTTGAAACATTTTCCCAAAAACTTGTATGTACACTCCCGTTCATAAAAATTGAACCAGTTAAACATTCTAAGTGTTACTGAATGTAATATTAAACATATGTTTAATAATATATATATACATACGCTTAGAATGTGACTTACTGGTTCAATTTTTATGAACGGAAGTGTACATATCAACTAAAAAAATTTTTTAACTGATCGCTACTTTTGTGGCCCATTGTACTACGGATCTCTTGTATATGCGGAAAGCACTTCGAATTTGGTAACAGATACTATTGTGACCTGACATATAGACTAGACATACTAGAATACCATTGAGATACGTATTACCTGTAAGGTCAATATATGATGACAGTAGAATTTACCATTTAAAAGCTTTTGTTAGATGGAAAAAAGTATTTTGTGCTTTATATGACAGGTTATTAATTTATTAACAGTAGTATTTCTGAAGGTAAAATTTACGTGAGGCATCTGCGAAACGCAGCTAGTTCAAAATAAATTGTAATAATATAACAAACAAGAAACTAAAATGAATAATTAAACAACAATAGTATTAACTACGCTACTGATAACTTTTAGAAAGTCGATAAAGTTTATTGCATGCAATTTACTAAGGAAATTATAATGTGAAAGTAGGTCTCTCATATAATATTCTTATATATTTTATAGCAACCAACTAATTTACAACCGCACCGCACACTGTACTTTATTTAGTCCAGGAGGAATCGGCGCATGAGTACCGAAAACTATTCCACCTCAATTTTTTTATGCGATTCTCTTCAAATTACCCTACTGATGATATAAATGCATGTTGCCAGGGGCAACCCCGTGCCATATTGTTTAAACCGAAATTGTTTAAACAATTGCAAGGAATTGTTATTTGTGAACCGGACAAATTTTTTTTGTATTCTTTGTTAAAATACAATTAAAAAAGGTCCTATGACTTTTCACGATAAAGTTAATATTTTTAGAGATATAAATTTTTAAAGGTTCGAAAAATCTTAAATTTGGGTACTTTTGACCCATGAAAAATATATTTAAAAAAAATATATATATATAAATAATATTTTTTTTATATTCTTTATACAATAATTAACAATATCCTTAATTGCGATTTCTAAAAATTTAATTATTTATACCTGTTTTTAATTGTTAATTTCGCGCGTTCACAAGTATGCGTTGCTTACCTATAAGTATCGCTGTCTCTCTCTGACTCATACGCTGCGTCGGTCTCTCGGTGTCCTTCAGAATTTTTAAAAAGAGCAATGTTATCCATAATTAAATTATCTACAATTTGTTCACAACAAATTTTTTTCTAATATCAATTTTTCAAAAGTTATTTAAGGTTGAAGCCGAACATATAATTAAAATTACTTTTTTATTGGTTTATATTACTTTTTTGTTATTATCATAGAAATTTATGCATTTTCATTAACAATAATAAAATATAATGGTATTTGAACATTTTATGGGATCACAATTATATATAAATAATAAAAAAATATTGGTACGCAGTTAAATTTTCGAAGTGAAATTAACAATTAAAAACAGGTATAAATAATTAAATTTTTAGAAATCGCAATTAAGGATATTGTTAACTATTGTATAAAGAATATAAAAAAATTTTTATTTATATATTTTTTTTTTTTAATATATTTTTCATGGGTCAAAAGTACCCAAATTTAAGATTTTTCGAACCTTTAAAAATTCATATCTCTAAAAATATTAACTTTATCGTGAAAAGTCATAGGACCTTTTTTATTGTATTTTAACAAAGAATACAAAAAAAATTTGTCCGGTTCAAAAATAACAATTCCTTGCAATTGTTTAAACAATTTCGGTTTAAACAATATGGCACGGGGTTGCCCCTGGCAACATGCATTTATATCATCAGTAGGGTAATTTGAAGAGAATCGCATAAAAAAATTGAGGTGGAATAATTTTCGGTACTCATGCGCCGATTCCTCCTGGACTAATTTTAATATAAGTAAATAATTCCTTTGTTACAACAAGAATACACAAAGCCAAAACACAAACTAGGCAAAAAAAATTACTTAATAAATATATTATTTCAAAACATTTTTTTATACCCAGTATATGTAAATATACAAGGTATATTAAGTTTCATCACGACTTTGTAACGCTTAAAAATATTGATCGTAGGCATAAATTTTTGGCATATGTGTTCATAAAATGGCCTAATTCGGCTATTTCCGCATGGCCGTCTGTCTGTGGACAAAATAACTCAAGAACGAAAAGAGATAATGAGCTGAAATTTTTTTATATGTCATAGAGCAAAAAAGGAAGGTCAAGTTCGTTAATTGGCAAAAGCGGATCATGTTTGGGAAAATTGGGCAAAACAGCCTATCTTTAAAACCGTAAGAGATATAACAAAAATTTAATAACAGAAAATCTTCTTCTTTTTAAAGTAAACAACTTTTGTTTGAAAAATTTTTCTTTAAACTCAACAGTTTTCTTAAATAATTTGTGGTCAAAAGTTCCTCGGAAAGCAAAAAATATGCCCATCTTTAAAGAGATTTTTTTTAAATTGTGGGACAATTTAAAAATTGTTAACAATTCAAACATTGATACACATTTCAGTATATACTGGGTGTTCAAACAATTAACTCAGTTAGTTGTTGCATTACTTGTTTTAAATTATCTTTGCTAATGGAGTATTAAATGGAAAGATACAAATTCAGTGTGGCGATTGAAATGGTATTATAGAATTCCCAGACTTTTCCCGGATTATTTCCTGATTACGAAAAAAATTCCCTAACAAATTTTTGTAACTAGGACAAAAAATTCAAATATTTTTTATATAGAGCAGCCGCTAAAGGAAATTGAGTTTGAGGACCGTTAACTATGCTCAGATTATTATACCTGAGGCCCCGAGAAACAAAAAACTGGATGTTGCCGGCAGTCATATTGGTCCCCTCCCTTCCCCCTGGGACTGGATACCAAATCGAATTCAAATCGAGGCGTCACTATTTAACCATGGCTATAGAAATCGGTGAGATAAATTGAAATTAATTATTAAAATTTTTCGATATATTATCGCTTAGTTTTCGAGATATCAATAGTGAAAAAAATTTGTATGTAAAAAAGAATATCTTAAAAACAAGCGAAATATCGAAAAATTGTATTCTTTACTTTCGATTTATCTCATTCAGTTCATAAGAATCCGTGGTCAAAGCGAGGTGCCTGGCTAACCATAGAAAAATATGATTTAGATTTGACATCCTGGTCTCTTGGGGAAGAAAAAAGGAAAAACACAGCTGTTTCCATCATATAGATGGAGCTCAGTGAAAAATAAGTAGGTTATATTATATGGTCCCCTGTACATACTAACAGCAGAAATTTTGCAGTCTATTTATGTCGATTTCATTTAGTTTTCAAAAAAAACCGTCTTGAATAAAAGCATTTCAAAAATATAGATAGGTAGGTAATTAACTTGTACATAAAAATCATCCGTTATTGTTTGTATTTATTATTATTGTGAATTATTTTCAATTTTTTTTAAGTCGGTTCATTTTTTGTTTCTTTAATGTTTTATGTTTTATTTTGGACTTTTTAGCGTCCTGCACCTTATAGCTATTGTATCCATTTATAATTAACAAAAAAAAAACATACAAAAATACAAACATACTAGGAAAAAACAGAACCTTCCTTTTTTTGAAGTCGGTTAATATACTAGAACCTTCCACAACTGTTAGATTATCCCAGTGAAAGAACCATAAAAATCGATTGGGTAGCTTCTAAAAAAATCGCGCACATACAAACATACTAGAGAAACTGAGAACCTACCTTTTTTTAAAGTCGGTTAATATACTAAAATCTTCCCATAAGAATGAAGATTACCCCAGTGAACTTATTTTGTCAACTTCATAAAAATAGAGCGAAAATTGCATTATATTCTTAAACAGATAATGAAACTTAAATAAGATAGATCCTTATGACCGTGGTTCCGAAAATACTTTTTCTTTGGAGAAATTTTATTGACATCTACGGCTCAAAAAAGTTTGATTATATTTTCTAACTGACCAAATTACAAACACAGTCGAACTTGAATGAGCAAAAACTGGGTAAGTGAGAAAACAAAGTCAGACTTATTATTACGTCCCATCATTTTTATCCTCGAAAACATCTATGAAAGTTAAAATCTCTATATGAATGAGTTGTGTTCACCGCCTGGACAACTGAGAACGCCTCTTCTCTTACACCTCTATAATTCGAAATCCTTTCTCGAAAACCAAACAGGTTGGACAGAAATCTATGAAATTTTGAAAAAAGATCGCCACTTTTGTGGCCAGTTTATATAATTTCGTAAAAAGACCAATGCCTGGCATTGACGAATACATTTTTTGGTAAATAATTAAGCACTATTTTGTGTCTTCTTATACCCTTGATGGTACCGAAACAAATTTTCGATCCTGTAAACTTATACTTATCCAGGTTCGACTTTTGTGGCATTTTATGTAAGAACAAAACCAGACCACCTGGAGAAACATGAAATGCGTGATCAAGTAATAAAAATCATTTAAATAATTAATTAAATACAACAGTATAACAAAAAAGTATCATTTTAAGTGGTGTAAAACTATACAACATTTTAACTAAAAATATCTCGAATTCAATGATGCATTAAAATCATTTTTAAAATTTACAATCGATAACAAAACTCGGTAACAAACGAACGAACGATTCACTGATCATTTAGAACAGTTTTGGTTCATAGATTCTTTTTTTTTATATTTATATTTACAGAAATTCCACAAAGAAATGTGTTTATAAATAGTAGCAGCTGGATAAGCAGAGCACACGACACAAGTAATCTTCTTTTTGTATATAATTATTCGGCAGGTGTATTTTGAATTAATTTGTATACCATATATGTTTATAGCCAGGTTGTCATATGGAAGTTTTGTAAACGATCATCATAGAGGTATAAATGCACACAAAAGTAGCGCTCATTTTTCAAAATTTTTTAGTTGATTTGTACCTTATTCATTCGGTTTTCGAAAAAATGCTTCGGATAAAAGTTGTTCATTATAGATATACTAACAATATTTATTCGGAACATCCCAAAAATCGAATGAATAAGGTCCAAATCGACTAAAAATTTTGTAAAATGAGCGCTACTTGTGTGGCCCATAGTGCATACATATAACACCTGTCTTAAGTTAACGCACATGCACATTTAATACCTAAGTTTAAGTGTATTTCAACTTCCAAACTTAGGAGTAAATGTCATACCATATGCTTTTCATTTTAAAAACAAACTAACTTGAATATAATTTGTCATTTACGGTTGCACAATAGTCTAGACTTCCATTCAGCTAGAAATTTTTTCATTACTTAATACCCACTACATTTGAAGGATAGGCCATTTTATTTTATTCATGCAAATTATTTAAAAGGTATGAATGACTAGCATTACCCGTTGTTGTAAACACCTTATAACTGAATAACATATGATATGTCTACCCGTCAAGGACTGATTTTCTTTGTAAATAAAATATCAGTATTCATGTCTCTAACTTGAAAGAAAACTGAACTTCTACCCAAATTCTCCTTCCGTGTTTCACTCCCTTGAGCTTTCGTTTTCCAAAAACTCCGAAACACGTATTTTATGGTGTATAACTTAAATAACAATATTTTCATGTCTCAAAAAAAATGGAAACTCCGAAACCTTATTTTATCCCCTTAAAGGTTTATTTGCTAAAAACGCTTAAACACGTATTACATTGTTTATTATCAGTAGCCTAAATACCAATTTTCATGTTTCTAACTTCACAAAAATAACAGGATCCCAATTTCATCTCCTAAAGAGTTGATTTTCGAAAAACTCCTACTGTTTTTGCGTACTCAGCCTACTAGCAGTAGAAACCAAGTTGTTCACCAAAGTGCGACCAGGAAACTTGTTGGCCGATTGTATGTCACGCAGATTGGGGCAGGAAATATCGAACAACTAGGTCTACTGTCTAGTTTATAATTTACCTACCAGAGAGTATATCTAAATTGTAGAGTTTCCAATACTAACAAAGGGGAGCGATCGAAATGGTTTGATGCAATTAAATATTTCATTTAACGATTTGGTAAACGGTTTAAGAAATATCGTCTATAAAATCCTATAAAAACGAACATTAAACTGTATCAAGAGAGCATATTTTGGAAAAAAGAAATTTATTTTAATTTTTTCTCTCGATATTTTTTGGGGTTAATTTGCCATATAAAATCGATTATGAAATATTTTTTGTGATTTTTTCGAAGGGATACCATGAAAACATTGCAGAAAATAGCAAAACAATTATGTTCTCGATTTAGATGAGTCACTAAATAAGGTCAATTGGACTTAAACAACAAGAAAATTGTGCTAATTTGACGTTCTGGATAGCAGTTTCCGAGATATCGTCTGAAATCGTAGAAAGGAGTGCAATAATAATTATTATTTTCAGAAAATTAAAAACTATATCGAATATTTAGATTCTATAGTTTTATGAATCAATTTCCTCGACCCAAGATTAAAATTCCCTAATTTTTCCAGAATCTCAAAATTATCTGACATTTTCAGAATTTTCGAGATCATTTACTACCCTGTATCATATAAAATCAAAAATATAATTTCTCTTTAATCACAGTGAAAGGCCTCCTTAAACGCTTTGATTGGTAAAATTTGAAAAAATATACTTTTCGGATGATCCTTGATGGTGTAAAATAAATAAATAATTAATAATATGAATAATTTATTATATTAAAATCTATTCAAAAAATAGTCTAAAAAACACCAACAAATTATGATAAAAATGTACGAATAAACGCCTTAATAGATGATCTACAAACAGGACAATCCTTCAAACTAGGTGCACAATTAATGCAAGTAGTTAGATGACCGCATGGTAAAAATACAACACCAACTTCAGTATCTAAACAAATTTTACATAAACGTGCTTCTTTCAATCGTCGATTTTCCTCTTCTAATGTCAACGCTTTTGTTGTCGATGTATTTGTTGTCATATTTTCGTCAAGTTTATTTGTTACAATATCTGTTTTTCTTAAACTATTGACGGTCATATTATTTTCAACATTTGCCTGACTAATCGCTTGGGTAAGTAAATGTGAAACAGCATCGGATATTTGATTATCATGTTCATCAGTTGAATCTAATTCTTCAAGCTGAACATTTAATGCAGCTTCAATTAATGCATCAGCTGTTGAAAATGGGGTTCCTGTATGTTCTATTTTATACTTGATAGCTTGTTTGATTCGACCAACGTGTAAACCAATAGCTAATGCTGTTCTTGCTTCCGGTGAATCCATGAGATGTTGTAAATCTTGATCGTTTAAAACACGGATTCGATCAAATGGTACCGTACCAAAACTTCTACTTGCTCCTTCAACCTAAAACAAAACAAGTTAAACTAAAAATTTGTGCAATTTCAATTTTAGCATCCTTTTATGTCGAACGTACGGAAAATTTCCAAATATATAAAAGAGAAAAAATTGTGTGTGTGTACGGGTGTTTGTCGGAATTGTTTGGAGAAAACTATAGGAGATAACGAAATAATGATTAGAGAAGACCCTAGGTAAATTATTCTTACTACTCCATAAAAACTACCAGAAGTTCAAAATTCCTAACTGTTCCAAAGTTATAGCCGTTTTCTTACGACTATAACCAGATCTCTAATATAGTTTATAGTTTCGAAATGTCATTTGACATAAATTTTCTATTCTCTATAAAAAAAATTTTGAAGCCCGGACAGTGCCGGGTATTCTGGTTAGTCTCCAACATAATTTAAAATTTTCGTTAAGATATTCCATCGTATGAAAAAGTATCAGAATCAAGTGTTTATCTAATCGCAAAGACCGACTTCATAATTCTTTGATTTTCTGCTATTCAAAATAAATATTTATAATAGATAAAAGGGAATTATTTCAATCAAACATGGCTAAGAACAAGCTCGCAAAATTCAACTTTCAAACACAGACATAGGCACCAAATTAGCAACAAGCAACATATCTCTGAATCCATATCCCAGAGATAGTTACGATTAGCTAATTCATACTGATGATGACTACATTGTAGTCGAAACACGTATTTATAAAATACAAACAAATGTTCTAGGAATAGGGGCAAAATTTGAAATATAATTTCAAAATTGTTATAATAAATAAAATCAGAACTTACGCTGCCATCTAAATTTGCATTAGCTTCAACAAAATTTTGCACAAACATTTGTCCTTTAACAAGTAATAAAAATCCACAAGTTGGAAAACATCGAGCATGTTCTCTCCACGGTTCATCTTGGGGATCCCATCGTCGTAAACCGCCATCACAATGAAAACAACGAACTTGATCACTAGATCCTGTATAATAAAACCCTGCTTCTGCTAATGCTTCTGGTGTTTGTACCAATTCATCAGGCCACCCATCAAAACTACGTAAACGAGATTCTAATGTTGCAAATTTTGGTTGATGTGGTCCTCTATGCTTTTGTATACCTAATTCTTGGAAATTAGTTTGTGAGATCACTTGCTCATTGGAAGTTATTGAGATTTTATCTCCTAAAAACAAGGAGGATATTAAAAAACATTGTACAGTATTAAAAGAACAGATATTATTAAAATAGTGTATGGAATTGTACCAGGAACAAAATATTGACGTATAAATTCACAATTTGGAAACAATCGTTTATGCTCTTCAATCGGTTGATCCCCAGCTACCCATTTTCCAACCATGACATTACATTTAAAACATTTGACTTTATCACTTTTATTTACATAATAAAATCCCGCTTCAGCTAATAATTTGGGTGGTATAATATTCGTACAAGGCCATGTAGTAAATGTAGCCAAACGACATTCTTCAATAGACATATCACTTGGCACTGTTCGAGAAGATGAATCACTTGTGTTAGGTGTTAAAGCCACATTTTCTGAATTGGCTGGATTCAAAACAAATGGACACTGTGGATTTAAAATTCGATGACGAGCCATCACTTGATCACCAAAATTCCAATCATCTATTTTTTTGCCACAAGCAAAACATTCCACTTCGAATCCACAACCAGTTGCAAAAAATCCACCTTTAGCAATACGTGCGGGCTCGATTACACTATGTGAAGGCCAATTTTGAAAAGAATTTAACCGATTTTGTTCTATATTCATTATTTTTTTCGAGGTTAAATATTTAATACTGATATTATAAATTTCTACTGTATAAAATGACATAAAATAATTTTGAATAACCACACATTTTTATAAAAATTATTTATTCACGTTGAAGTTTTTTTTTTAAATTAAATTAAATAATATATACAAAAGTTACAAATTAAGTTCTTTTTTATCTCACGAATGACATTTCACATGTCAAATAGTCTACATTTCTATTCAAAATGAATACACTTAATTCCATCTATTAAAATTTGTGTAAACTAATTACATTAAAAAAAGTTGGATTACTGTTTTGAATTTTTTTTTATATCAATTATCTTGCGCAATTGACTGGTTATCGAATTACAAATGAATTGAATTCGAATTATTAATTCGGCCTTTTGAAGTTGTATCATCGTCCTAAAATACAAAATTAATTTTATACAAGCGTATGTTTGTTTTTAAAGTTATTTTCACATACGCTTTATCTCTGAAAGAATTTTCACAAACAGATGCTTCTTGTCCTTTATCTTCTAGATCGAAATCAAGAACTGCACTATGTTCACTCATGTTTTCAAATTTATAATGTTTATAGCTATGGAAGATTTTATAACCAGAATTACGACTACTTCTTCAATAAAAATAAAACGAAATTTTTTATTTATATTATACAATAAATATAGATACGAGACAAAAAGCAATATAAAAAGTTGAATTAGGTTAGTTTAGGTTATGTTCATTCCGTTTTACCGTTATGATCATGAAGAATAGATATATTAGGAGAGCGAACGTAATGTTAAAAAAACGGTCAAGAATTGGTGTAACTATCTTTTATCAGTAGGGGTCACTGGTCTCAGTGCCGTACGGAATTTAAATGTTTAAATGTAGGCGCCAAGTAATCACTTTCATTCAGTTAATAAGAAGTCTTAGTTTTATAGATAATAAAAAATTGTTTTCGATTATCAAGTAATAATTAAATAAATATTAATAATAGAGAATTCTTAATAATTGCAATAAATTAAAAGATGAAGAATCATAGTGATAATTTTGCAATAATAATAATATACAATATATGTTTACAATAACTGACATATATTAGATAAAGAAAGAAGATGATGAAACCGGTAATTACAGACCATATTCCTTTCGTAAATGCAGACACGCATTCCTAACCTTAAACAACCTTTCACTCATAGATATATAGCAGTATATCTATGCTTTCCCTGTACAACATCGTCCCATTTTTTCACATTTATAAAATTAAACAATTTTTATACATACAATTTTTATTTGTAAGATGTGATAACCGTTAATTTTAATATGTAATAATAATAATAATTCCGTACGGGCAGATTCGCACTGCCGCTAGTGGCGAAAATAATAACTATGATCTCTACACGTTTTTGAGGACAAAAAAACAGACGAATTGCCTATGTCGTTCAATCTCCTAATATATCTATTCTTCATGGTTATGATCATAGACACTAAACAAGGATACATAACTCCATGTAAACAAATAATTGGCAAAAATAAGATGTCAGTAGTGTTCCTTCGGCACCGGAAACAGAATAGAGAGTATAAGGCGCGAGTTTTAATTGAAAAACATTACGCATTTATAGTATTATAAAAATTATTTCCAGCCAAAGTATTTTTCCAATAAAATATTTTTTTAAATAAATGATAAGTAATTTCAATTTTTCAATAAGGAATTAGTTGAAGTGATATTAAAATTTCGCAAAATAATTACTTCGAAATAAAACTAGTTACATTTGGCTGTTTCATATTTATTTATTATACTATACCGTACGTTTAGTTTACATCTTCGCATAGCAGATCTCCCACGAGTATGAGAGAGTACATATGTATACGTTAAGATCTCCTTCTCATACACATTGCTTAATGTATAGATATGCACTCTCTCATACTCGTGGGAGGTCTGCTATGCGAAGATGTAAACTAAACGTACGGTATTTCACTTCGGTACGGATGAGCTCCTATCACAAACTAGCGACTCTAGCGGCATAAAAAGTAAATATAACTTCTACCATTTCGTTGCCATATTTTGTCAATTTTCCCATTTGAGTTAGATCTCCTTTATATAGTCTCCATGATCATAGACATAGTTATGATTTAATGCATAGATACTACACAAGGATACCTAACTCCATGTAAACAAATAATTGGCAAAAATAAGATGTCAGTAGTATTCCTTCTGCACCGGAAACAGAACAGAGAGTATAAGGCGCGAGTTTTAATTGAAAAACATTACGCATTTATAGTATTATAAAAATTATTTGCAGCCAAAGTATTTTTTCAATAAAATACTTTGTTTTAATAAATGATAAGTAATTTCAATTTTTCAATAAGGAATTAGTTGAAGTTGAAGTGATAGTTAAAAATTCTCAAAATAATTACATAAAAATTAAAAATAAACATCGAATAATTAAATAGTAACCTGTAAAGTTGGAATTGTAAAAATGAAAATAAATTATTGAATCAGATATTAAATTAAACTTTTATTTATTAATAATAATGCTGCTTCCCATTTTAAATTTTTTTTATTAAAATGTTATTTGGCTTCCCAGAACCTCCACCTTTTTACACCTCGAGTTACATTATTGGAGTTTCCCTAATTTTTTTGAAAATATAATATAGCCTATGTCACCCGTGGATAGTGTAGCTTCCCAACGGTGAAAGAATTTTTTAAATCGGTCCAGTAGTTTCGGAGTCTGTTCAATGCAAACAAACAATAAAATCTTTCCTCTTTATAATATTAGTATAGATTAATTTATATAAAGACAATTGGATTTTGAAGGCATTTTTATCATTTTCTTGGTCCAAAATTTAAAAAATCTGACATTTTTTGTTTTCAAGGTTGCTCAGCACTCAGAACCTTTAAAAGTTACTCCAGAGCTTAGACCTATTATCTTCTTTTTTTACCTGAATATCTGCGGTTGAAGAAAGCCGCTGGAAATCGTTGACCCTTTGAGGACCGTTTATGTCACTTAGAATTAATCTTTGAAAAATAACTAGTAACACAAACTTGTATTTAATTTTTATTAAAATAGTTAATAATATAAACAATTTTTTGACAAATTCAAATTATGTTCTGTAAATATTTAATTTAAATATCACCACAATACAAAGTGTTTAAAAACTTAATTCAAACACTCATCATTTTAGACATTAGATTATATAAGTGTTTGGGGGGTATGTAGGTAGTTATCGCATTACATTACTCTGACCAAGACTGACCTCATTTCTATAAAAAAAAATCAAAACAAGTGATGCAAATTTGGCAATTATATTTGCATTAATGCTTGCCACATTCAATTTACCCTGTGTTGAGTGAATTTATTTCACATTAAGTTCCAGTGATAACTACTCTCAAATGAAATAATTTGATTAGTAAAATTTTCTTTTATACTAGTGTATGAGACTAAACTATTTTGATTCAGAAATTAATTATTCCTTCGATTGAATTTATTTAATTCCTTTTATTATTAATTATTCTTTTTATTATTTATTAATTTGATTCCTCTTGAACTAATTTGGCTTGCATAAAGTTCATAGTTCTATGTTGAATACTAATCCTGATGTGAATAAAAAGTCGAGGAAAAACAATCAATTCATTTTAGCGGATTGAATTAAATAAATCATTTTCGCATATGAAAAGTTGTTTAAACTGTAAGAATTTATTTATTATATTCACCACTGAATGAGAATATGATATTTAATAAATATGAGAATATTTATTAAATAATAATAATTTATAATGAAATTTCCGTTATAGTAGTCTACGTGGAACTTAAGCAATTATTGATTGAATCAATCACGGGAATCAAAGCAGTTAGCTGTATTTAACAATCAATCACATTTCGTAAGGCTTCTAATTAATTTTTTCCAGAAATTATCTGTGTTACATACCCACATAACATAATAGCACACCGCTCTTACCCGTAAAAAAATGTTACCTAGTTTCGTACCCCATAAAAAAGCACTAGTACAGAATGAAAGATAAAACATTTTCATTTGATTGAATTCAATCAAATGAATCAATTTCTGAATTAAAGTTGTTCAGTTCAACACTACTTTTAACGTAAATCAATATAATGATAAATAATTTTTACAACTTTTTCAACTTATATATATTTACAAATTTCAAACAAATTTACGTGACCTTTTTTGTTCTTTTTTTTTATTAATTTCGAATTAAGTATATTGTTGTATTGTAAAAATTATGCAAAAAATTTAATTTTTCATGATATTTATTTTAAGATTGAGCGATTACATATCTCTTATATTTAATTGTTTTTTATTCATCGCTTAAAAGTCGAAACAATGAAGTTCAAAATTTATGAAAGCCGACGTTCTATTTCTGGAACGAATCAAAATATCGATTTCAAATGAATATTATTGACTTTAAAATGTTACAAATTGAAGTGACAATTATAGAATTTTTTCTATGGATTTATTTTATGTAGGACAATAAGACGTTTCATCAGAGCTCAATTGTCCACATTAACTTACCCAACAACAGCAGAGAACTGCGTGGAGTGTATCTCTATTCGTCTATGAATCTAAACACAACTGCAACCGTTTGCTGTCCATAATTATAACGTTTTAAACTTATATAAAAAACTTTCGTTTAGCAATTTATTTTATAAACATGAACAGGTCTCATTAAAATCAGTTCTGTTCGGCGAAAGAAGTAAAATTAATCTTCATTGACTCGAATATAAAAACAAATTAAACTTTAAATAAAAAAAAATTGAACCTTTATTATTTAGTTTAGCTTTCTACAATGCCAATATTTAAGAGAGACTCTCAATTACTGATCTAGTTTACATCGAATAATATTATGATTCTATATACTATTTTCCTGAAATTGACAGATAATTAGAAAAAAGATATCATGACAATGAACGGAAGATAAAAACTGATAAATTTAAAAAAAGAGTGTAAAATGTTCATGTAATTGCATGTATGAAAAAGGATAATTTCAAAATTTATTTTATTACTAAGACTAGACAAATATTTATAGACTATTCATTTTCATTAATTGAACATACAAAAAAAAATATAAACACATAAAAAGTATCAATTTTCACTACTTGAATAAATACCCATAATAAGATTATCATTCCAGTTTGGTTACGTAAAACAAATTGAGGAAGCCCCAATTTAAACACTTTCAATAAAAAAACTACAGTAAGTGTTCAAATAATAAAAATTAATAGTAGATTTCTCAACTAAAAATTGAAAATACAAAGGCTGCTATACATTATAAACAGTTTTTACGACATTTTTAATAACTGTGCACTAGCCTTTTTAAATTTGAAAAAAAAAAGAAACTCAAAAGCACAGAAAAAAAATAACGTAATATATTTTTTTTTTAAATCATGAGCAAATGTTTAAAAAAAAATTATCAGCTTTTCAATTGTCCTTTCCCCCTACTAAAACAGTAAACTGTTTTCTACAATAATTTATAATTGAAAAACTGAGGAAAAACAAATACAAATTTTTTCGAATAAGATTAATGTTATATTATATTATCGTCTATATTTTCAAAAAAAGAAGTATTAATAACAATAGTAGTAGAAAATGGACAAATTACGGCCACGTAGCCTAATTTATGTGAATAGTTTTGTAACTGCAATTTATATGTTAGTAAAACCACTATTATTTCAAATATTTCGTGTTGAGCTAGGTAGTACAGACGGGACCAACAAGGCGAACGAACGATATTCGGCGTTATCTATCGTACGTTTAAATGTTCATTAAGTGTGAACAAGTTTTTTCAAACCCACACCTAACGTCATCACAAAGAGATTATCGGTACCCTTTCGTTGTTCTATATTGGCCACATCTGTACCAATTTATATATTAATTTTTTAAACAGATAGGAACAGGTAACTGTGCGATAAAAAATAAAATGATTATTTACAAACAAAATTAATTAATCAACAAATATTTTCCAGTAATTCCCGGAATTATTATTTGAATAAACATCAAAAACTACTATCCAGAAAATTAGAATTTTTGTTCACAAAAATTTTCATTACTTTGGACAAAAATTTTGAATACTGTTTCCATTAATGTAGTTATACAAAAGCCGCAACTAACATGTGCTTCGGCTCTTTATTGAATTGATGGCGGACCCAATACCGAAAGTTCAGTACAGTGCGATGTTTTAAAGAATAGTAACTAGAAAATACACACGAATACGTACATATTGAACACATCGACATTCAAGACAATGAGAGCTTGCGAAACAAATATTAACGACATATGATAACTATCTTTCAAGTTTTCTTGACGGCCCTCTCATAAGTAACAGTGGCTATAATGCGGCATTATATATTAACAAGTCTGAGCATCCTTGTTTTTTCGTCTGCTTATCTATTTGTTTTTTAAGAAAAAAATTGTACACAAAAGTGTGGCCACAAAAGTTACATTGTTTATTCAAAATTTTATAATTGATTTATGGCGAAACCATTTGATTTCCGAAAAAAAGTTTTGTACAAAAATTGCTAATAATTTTATGACGACCAATTTTTATTCGGGACATTTTTTCGAAAACCAAATTTTGAAAAAAAACCGCCACTTTTGTGGCCGTGTGTATTTTACGGTATAAGATATCAACTTACAAATACTATTATGATACTTTAAACCGTTTTTAAATGTAATTTTTTTCTAAATACAAATAGGCAGACATTTGTATTCCTTTTTAATATGTAAAATCATATCTAAGAGCTATTGTTTTGGAACATACTGTATATATTTGAATATTTATGAGTTCACGACTTTAATCAAATCAAAATAAATTATTTAGATTAAAATATTTATAATTAATGAAAAACAAAATTCAATGAATGCCTTTTAAATTAAAACCTGAATTCAAACCTTATTTGTAGGTACAGTGTGTCACAAAAGTAGTGCCATAAAATTTTTCAAAATTTTATGGTTGATTTGTGCCTTATTCATTCGGTTTTTCGTAAAATGTTTCGAATAAAAATTGTTAAGATATTCATAATGAACAACTTTTATTTGAAGCATTTTTTCGAAAACCGAATGAATAAGACACAAATCAATTATAAAATTTTGAAAAATGGACACTGCTTTTGAGACCATGTGTGGCCAACGGTGTTAAAAATTGATATTTTTCAATTGATCGATTTAATCTCTAGTGTACTGAGATATATATTATTTAAAAAATTGTACTTTATAAAAGATAATAGTGATTTTACATTCCCGATCAAAAAAATTGAAACTATCTGAAGAAAACAAGTACCCGATTTTGTTTAATGTTTATAATCAAATTTACAATAATTTATCAGTCTAATGAGAGAGATATATTGTAAGTATGTATATAAATAAAATTTACTTTCTTGTGTCTTCTAAATACCTTGTTAATTATTAACACATATAGAATTATTTATCAAATAGTGTTCGAGTATTAAGTTGAATACATAGCTGGTATTCCATTAATCAGTTGATTTACTTTTATTAAAAAAGATTTAGCGCTCTTAATCACAAATAATTTCAGATCGATTCAATTTATTTTCAAATCGAGTGTACATTATAAATCAGTTTAAAATTAATTTTTTTAAAGTTTTGATCAGACCTAGTAACAATTAAGACTATTTATAATATTTTATAATTAGTATTAATTAGTTTTGAAACATTATGAGTAAAAAAACAATGTGTATTCAGCAACAAGATGATTTAGCCGGTTCCGCTTCAATTAAATTAAAATCTAGTCCATTAGGTCGAGCAAACCCTGTTTTGATACCATCCCATCCATCCTCAACTTTATATTCACCAGTTTGTATTCGATTATAAACCTCTTGTGTTACTGTTCTAAATGCTTCCTCAACATTTAACCCAGATTTTGCAGATGTTTCAATGTGATGTAAGCCATATTGATCGGCAAACGTGCGTGCCTCTTCTTTTGTAATTTCACGACGGCCACCGTTACTGACTAGATCTAATTTACAACCAACTAGTGCAAACGCAGGTCGATGTGGTTCAATATGACGTTTGGCTTCTAACATCCATAATGGTATATGTTCAAAACTAGCACGATTACATATATCGTAAACCAATAATGCACCTACTGAATTTCTGTAATATGATTTTGTGATGGATCGAAAACGTTCTTGACCGGCGGTATCCCATAATTGTAATTTTATTCGTGTACCATCTTTTACGTCTATGATTCGTGCGAAAAAGTCTACGCCAACTGTTGGATCGGAAATCTGAAAAAAAATTTTATTTGGATTAATGATTACAACAAAACTCTTAGATTTAGATAAAAATAATTTAATTTTGAAGAAAAGGTGACCTAAAATTTCTCTTATTTTCTAGAACTAAAGAATTACATTAAAATTGTATAAAGAGGCATCGTACATTTCTCGAAAACTATCCATCAAATTAACTGGATTATTGGGTCTAATTTATCTTATAAACTACTTTTCATTCAAATAGGCTAGTAAATTTGTGTTTCTAATGGGTTGTTTACCATATAAAAATTTCATAGAATCGAAAAAAAATTTTTTTCCCCTGATTTGGATGAAATGTATTATATAAGTAGGATGGAGTCAATAATATAAAATAACCGTGCGACTTGGTAAGCTGTTTCCGAGAAATCTTCTGAAATCGTACAAAATGGAGCATAAAATAATTAAGGAAAAAGAGTTGCTAATCTATTCAATTATATTCCAGAAATAAAAGTGCCATTAACTTAAAAACATTATTTAAGACAAAACTCATACAGGTTCTTTAGGTATTTTTATCATTTTTCCTGGTCTATACTGTCAATTATTTTACGTTTCCAAGTTTTTCCAAATTGCTCGCCACCCTGTTGAAATGTATCTATCTTCTGGAGGGATAAACCGCACCAGAATTTTGGAAACTTGGTTTTTTGTTTGTTTCCAGCGCTTATAGACTGTCTTGCAATAATAACTGGATTTAAAAAAATCAGGTTGGACACGCAAGAATCGTGGGAACATCAATCATCTCAGACCCCGTTTTTGAAATGGGCACAGATATACTTCCCAAAATATACTTCTTCTCAAAACCTTTCAATGTAGTCTGTGATAGGGCCATGAGGACGGAAGGAGAACCACCCTATCTCAAGAAAGGGATCGTCTAGTATACAAACGGATCCAAAACTGAAGAAGGGACCGTGGCGGGAATCTACGATGAGAGACATAAAGCAAACATAAGCCTCAACTTGGGGAAATATGCCACGGTCTTTCAAGCAGAAGTCTACGCCATACTGGCTTGCGTCCGTGAGAACCTACGTAGAGGCTACATAAACCAGAACGCATGTATTCTCTCGGACAGTCAAGCTACTCTAAAAAACTTGTCTGGAACTGAGGTCACCTCAGGAGTAGTCAAGGATTGTCTAAAGAAACTGCTGGAGCTGGCAAAACGAAACAATTTTAAATTGATTTGGGTGCCGGGTCACAGTGGTTTCGAAGGAAACGAAAAAGCAGAGGCCTTGGCAAAGAAGGGTTTCGGAATACCCTTCATAGACCCAGAGCCTATTTTAGGAATTCCAAGGATGCATGTAAACAGGTGATTAACGAGTGGTCAAATGCTAAACACCGTGATCACTGGGAAAATGTACCGCGGCAGGAGCTCGGGAAAATACTGCTTCAGAGTGCAACCAAGAGGCTGTCTCTCGATGCATTGAAGCTGAACATGATGCAACTGCGGAAGATTACCGGATTAATTACCGGGCATTATCCCCTGCCGAACCATCTGCACACAATAGGACACCATAACGGGTCTATTGTGTGCAGATTGTGTGGCGAGGAGGAGGAAACGTCCAGCCACATTATCTTTGACTCTGGGTTACATCAGATATAGGATATTCGGTGCATATCACCCCGAATATATGAACCTTCAGGAAGACCTGATAAGCAAGCCAATGGCTATTGCCAACATATGGGAGAAGCGAGAAGTAGAAGGGGGAGCACAATAGTCCACAAGGTCGAAGTGCAATACTTTTTAGACCCCAAGATGTATCTATCTATCTACATGGTGTTTCAAGATGTCAAGAAGAATGTGTCACGTTCATTTTTGAGATCAAGAATAATGGTATCATGCTACTAAATAGACCAGAATAGACCTTCGTTCCACCAAACAAGAAGAAGAGAATAACAACGTTGGATTTTTCTGAATAAGGGACTTATATATCTTAAAATACGAGTATATACGGCGTCACTATAACCACGAAGGTAGGCCAGAATAGACCTTCGTTCGACCAAACAAGAAGAGAATAACAACGTTGGATTTTTCTGAATAAGGTAGAGGTAGGTAGATTGTAAAGGCTGCCCTGAACGGGCTACACTTCGACCATAAGGTCCATTGTGATGCCTTAGGATGTGAGTGGAGTGGAAGGAATTTGTGAGTAGACTAGGAATTGGTGGGATATGCGGCTTCAGCCGACTATGATAGGAACTATACCGATATTCATCTGGAGTTCGTGAAGGAAACTGCAGAAAACCTTCTCAAGCATAGCCGGTTACTTCGTTCTTGTCCATACGCCGACAGCTTAGTCAATCAACCGCCCCTTTTTTTTTATTTTTATAATTGACAAACTACCGATGTCGGGAACCCATAACCTCCCAGTTTCCAAGTACTGCATACTGCGCAGACATGACGCCTTAGACCGCTCAGCTACTTGGCTGGTCCTGAATAAGGTACTTATATATCTTAAACTACGAGTATATACGGTGTCACTATAACCACGAAGGTTTTGACCGGTAAGTCGTTATTTTTATGGTCATTTTTTCTTACGGTTGCGGCGCGAAACTATCCGCGTGGAGTGACAAAATGCCAATAAATGCAAAGCTCCATTTTGGATATACTTTTAAATAACCAATATATATAATACATTCCGGTTACTCCCAACACTATATATTGTTTAATTTTTCTTTGAAAAATTCCCAATAATCACTTAATTTTTTTACATCTGGAGTAGCTTTTCCCCTTAAAGAAATTTGTGCCAAAAACTAATTTGTACCTGCATCCACGGGCTACTAGATATATAAAAATAAGAAACTCGTGTCGTTTCACATCGCGTGAACAGCTAACTCAACCATAACAAAATTAAACATATTCATGATTTTCATTTCTAATAAAAATACACGATTTTGAAGAATAAAAGGAAAATTTTTTAGTTAAGGTCAATTAACCCGAAATAAATCACGATGTTTCGAAGCAATAAAAAACTATCCATGGAATTAGGTGAAAATGAATGTGCGGTAAGTAGTTGCAAATATCCAGCGATTTTTTTCATACGATGTTGTCAATGGTTCTCGTTTTCTAAAGATGATGTAATTTTAAGTAAGGTGGACAATAATTTCGACAGTTTTTTCAACAGAGCCAAACAGTTAAATGAAGGCTATCTCAAGAAGAGCAAATATTTTAATTTCTTAATAGCGCACATTTGTTATTTGATACTTGAGAATATTTTTGCTTTATTAATAAACTTATCAACTCTTTAAACTACTTAATATTAAAATTTTTCTTAAAATTTCTTTTCGTCTATCAGATTTCCAAAATTATACGTCACTCGATTGAATTATTACCAAAAAAATATTTTAATTATTTAAAAAATAAAGGCAAAAAATTTAATTAAATATAGTAATTTATTTTCTTCACCACAGATAAGATAATATTCGAATAGCAAGGGTACGGGGCAAGGCCTCCCGACACTGCGACCTAGACTTTTCTCTATTAGGATCCCCAGACCAGGTCTAGGTTCTTGATGAAACCTAGGATTGCAGCTGCATAGCATACGACCCGCTTACCAATCTTTTTGATATGATAGCGCAGTGGGTAGTGTCCAGAAAGAAGTTCGGTAATGATTAATGTCTGATCTGCTAAGTGACATCAACCGGCTCGACAAGTGGTCTATGAAGAGTTTAGGTCTGTGCCCTGGATGCCCTTTTGTTACAAAGATAAACAATACGATTGTCCATCCAAGGCGTTAGTGCGTCCTTGAATAAACGATGAGCGATTCCGCGCTCTCCTCGTCTTCAAGACCTGGCACTCAAACAATAGTAACACTGTTTAAGAAAAACGAGCTCGTGCAGGACATTGAGACCTTGACAAAAAAGTGTACGTACTTAATGGCTTCAGGACTGTCTGACATTATATAGATTTTACCGCGTTTGTTGTTTTTTGAGGCAATTTCTAAAGCACAGAAATTACCTTTATGCCAAGGGCGGCAGCGTACCAACAAAGGAGGCTCTGGGGAATTGAGGCTCGGTGACGCCCCAAACTTTTCGGTCGAGAATGACAACCTTGAAAGGCAGGTAGAAGTTAAATTTCTCAGGCATGCGATCCGAAGGTATAAGCACAAAAACTTATTATTAGAAAAGTGAAAATAACAACTAACTGAGGTCGTTTCTTAAATACCAGGTATATACTGAGTTCATTATCAATGCGTGAACTTGACCCTCAAATAAGCGTGAAGCTAAAGCCAAGGTAAAAATCAAGGTCACCATAAGATGTCCCCCACCAAACAAAACAACTTAAATTCTAGTTATTTTTTCCAGACTGATTCTGTCAAAAAATATATAGGTTCATTTTAAAACACAAGTTGGCCTTCAAATAACCTCGAAGATCAAGGTCAAGGTAAAAAACAAGATCACCAAATGATGACCCGTCTGAACAAAACATCTTTTATCCGGTTCATTTTAAAAAAACGCTTCCTTGAAGAAATATTTAAGTCCATTATTTAAAACGAGCATCCTGTATATACCGGGTTTAATAAAAGTTGTTTAGTAAAAATTTTGATTAGATACATGTAATTTCTTTTCCTCACCACAGTTCAAACTAGTGTTTATATGCAAAGTTATTTCTTATTTATGATTCGTAATAAAATCAGTGTTGCGGTAAAATTATTAATGATGTAATTTCGGTTATCATCAATATATTTCGGTTATCATAAACAATTTCATTTCCTTGCATTATTATTCCTCACTTGTAGATAATTATATGCATAATATACAATATACATAGATACAGTGATGTTTTATTTAAATTTTATTTAGAACTAGATGACCCGTACTGACTTCACATTCAAATTGTGTCTAAACCATATATGTATTACATATATGGTCTAAACTATTGGTTGTATGAAAATATGTTTCAATCAAAAATTATTTGTTTTTATTAGCCTATGTGTTATCTTGCAAAATTGTATACTATCCGGTGAAAACTGCATCAAAATATTAACGTGATATGTAAACAAACAGGAATACACAAATTTTGGAAAACGGTTTTTTTGGAATCTATTGTGATTATATTAAATTTTAATATTATTTTCCAATTACAGAATTGATCCTATTTACTATTTTATTGTAAGTATAAATTAATCAAACGTGTTTTAGTCTGGGAGGAATCGGCACATGAGTGTTGAAAACTATTCCGGAGCAATATTTTGTTAGAATGCTTTCAAATTATGCTAAATATTATAGAAATGCAGTTTGCCGTGGGGCATTGTGGACACAACTAATTTTTTTTTACCAAACCTAATGACCGAAAATTTTGATCCGAATGAAGTTTTTTTAGGTATTTCACGTCATTTTAAACAATAAAGGTCACTTGTCATTTATTCGTAAACTTGACCGTTTCCGAGTTATAAACAATTTAATGTTTGAAAAAACGCAAAAAAGACCGTTTTCAGAAAAACAACATTAAAAAAAGTAATTACATACTATTTCATTATAAAGCTTTTTTTAAAATTGTCAAATAGGCAATTTTATACCCGGTATAAATAGTATATACAAGGGTATTATAAGTTTAGTTTCGACTTTGTAACGGTCGAAAATATTGATCGCAGAAAAACATTTTTGGTATAGGTGTTCATAAAATGACCTAATTAGTTCATTTTCGCAAGTCCATCCGTCTGTCTGTCAGTGGACACGATAACTCAAAAACGAAAAGAGATAACGAGCTTGATTCGTTAGGTTCAAAATTTTCTGTCAATCGGGTTGGCAAAAAACAAAGTTAATGTAAAAAGTTGGAACCACAATGCCCCATGGCAAACTGCATTTCTATAATATTTAGCATATTTTGAACGCATTCTGACAAAAAAATTTTGTCGGAATAGTTTTTTATACACATGCACCGATTTCTCCTAGGAAGCCTGTTCAGCATATAACACGTGCATTGACATACATATAAGTCTGCATCAAATAGAAATAAATCAGCCCCAATTTTTTAACGAAGGGTAAAGTTTGGAATGGAAACCCAAACGTTCATAAAAATTGAACCAGTAAGTCACATTCTAAACGTATATTTAAATAAATATATGTATATTACATACAGTGACACTTAGATGTTTCAACTGGTTCAATTTTTATGAACGGGAGTGTACTTTGAAAACTGTAACTTTTAATATTTCAAACAAAGTATTGAAAATTTTAATTCTTTTTTTTTTTTTGTTAATTGCGCTGTTATTTTAATTACTACCACGATTTAAATTTCCATAGTTACAGTTTTATAGGTTTATAAACCCGTATGTGGTTTTATGGATATAACTTTTGATTTATCAAAAAATGAATGAAACATTGAAAACTTGTATTCTTTAATGTTCTTTTAAATTGATTCACATCGTGTTCTAGTAAAATTCTACAGAACAAAATAGTAAAGTTTCGCGCCCAAAGAATAGTAATAACCATTAGGTAACATGTGTATAAAACACGACAGCTGAAATTGTAATTTAGAAACGGAAAGAAATTCTAGCCATGATAAACTTTCTTTGCGAATGTTTTCAATGGAAGGGGCATATGATATATAATAAATTCATTAACTTAGTTTATTTCTTCAGACATGCAGAATTTTAACCATACATTTTAGATACGCATCCATAAAAATAGTTAAGATTTTCATTCAATAAATCAAATTGCACGAAAACATATTTGAAAAATGTATAAATTTAATTGGTTATGTCGTTGTTATGTAAACTATTTGTAAACTTCTTTGTGTTTACAAAAAAATAGGATAGGTGACTCATTAACTTAAAAATAATTTAACTAATAAAATATTAATGAATAATCATTGTCACAATACAAATTTTTGATAATAAGATCAAATCACAATTGCACAATTCAGAATATTATTAAACAATAAAAACCATAACGTAGAATAGAAAACCCTCATGCGTAAATTTTAATCAAAATATTTCATTAATAAACTAGATAAATGTATAATTAATTAGAATAGAGAAATTGAACACACAAAACAACACACACCTCAGCAAATTTTCCATCCGTGAAATATTTTAAAAGTGAACTTTTTCCAACCGTACTGTCACCAATTAAAATTAAACGAAACTGATAATCAAACATAGGCTCAACCATTTTTTAAATTTAATTTTTATGACATTCTAAACACAGGAAAAAATTTAATTATTAAAACCCACTTTTTTTAATTAAAAATTAATTTACGTCGTAATATTTTGATACTGTCCTTGTCACTAAGTTAGTTCAAAAAAATTTTTATTGAATATATTTGGATTGACTTTAATCTACCTACTCAGCTGACAATGACAAACAATCGCCTAGCATCAATTACGATAACTTAACCGTATGGTACAATTACTTTCTACTTTATCGGTTTGTGTAGTAGTAGGGTAAAATTGTACAAAAATTTAAATTTTAAATGAATGCTGGTATCAAAATACTCTCTACTATGGTGTTTTTAATGTAACCTGATTTTTTTGTTTAAATTTTTTATATATTTTGTATCACCATAGCACGGTAGTGCGTCAGACCAAGCTTAAGTACTATATTTACAGAAAGGATTAGAGACGGTTTTTAGGCCTCTGTATCTCAGGAACGAAAAAAGCTACGTTTTGAACCTCACCGGCGCCCTATGCAAATTGTTACACCCCCCAACTATTTCCAGAGCACCCTCCTCCTTCAGTTCTTACTTTGCCAGTTTTGGTTCGAGAGGATTTTCCCCTTAACTCTCTTACTCTTTTTCCTTCCCTTTCTTTGTTTTTTTTCTTTGGAGAGCCTTTCCATTACCCACCACCTAAGGACCCGCCGTGTTCTGGACTGGCAACAGGCAGCCGTAAAGAAAGTATAGTGGCATGGTTTGGCCACTCTTGTACATATATATATTTTTTTGTAATAATCTTTGTAAGTACTTTACAATAAATTAATTTGTGCATCAATTAACTTTTCGAGAAACCTACCTACGCCAGTAGGCTGGGGCCAAATGGGATTTATTTTCTTTTTTCGTCCTCCAAACTTTGCGCCCTCAAATCTGTTGGGCCCTAGGCACGTGCCTAAGCTGAAAACCGGCCATGAAGTTACGAAGCTCTTTAAAATTTAAGACGTAGATTGAAACGTACCATCTGATGGTACGTACTATGAATACATATAAGAAGTCTTTCTGCGTACCTAATTCTTTTTTGTGTACGAATTTTCAACTAGAAAGTTTTCTCGTTTTGAAATAAAGTTTGTTTATGGCCCGGAAATGTTTTAAAAACTTCCAAATATAAATATTCCTTCGGAATAACCCTTCGAAAATGTTTGGTCTTCATATTAAGTCTCGTAAGTCGATTTATCGCGAAAGAAAAGGGACATTTCAGGCTAGAAAAATTAACATATTTCGTACGACCAAGGCGATTTATATTGATTTAAAGTAGATATGTGATAAAGTAGATGAATTCTACAACGGACAGCTCGAAAAAGAAAGACACATTCCAAAAAACCCTATCATGTTTCAGACAAGTAAAAGCTCTTCCGAGAGCTTCAACCAGAGAAGTCACAATGCTTGCATTAATATTAACAAAATTGGACTGCGGCTGAATAAATTTCATATAGAAGCTTGTGAGGTTGTATATCTGAAAAATGAAGATGATTGCAGATTCTGTAATATATGGATAAATATTCGGAACATCACCTCAGAGAATACAGCGCGCTTGTTCTAAAGATAATTCGATATTTGAGAGTATACAAATTGCGAAAAGAGAACCTTTACTCTCTATATTCAATCTAGAGAAATCCTTCATAAAAGTAATCGAACTCTGTATGGCTTACTGCTATGCATACTCAAAAATAGAACCAAATGGCAAGTCTCTAAAACTGTAAACAAAATTAATAGTCATAAATCGATTTTCGATGCACGGGGAGCAAATATTAAAGGTACTATACACCAGGGAAAAATTATTCTATGAATTTGTTACACTAATTAAATCTCTCCGCATGCTTGAGAGGTTTTCGCCAATTCCGGACTCCCTGTACCACGTTAGTGTAAAATAACCATTTTATTAGAAAAATACTATAATTTTAATACATACAATAGAAAATTATAAGCTAAGTGAAGAATTAATCATATTTTGTTAACGACAATTACATACTTTAATAAATATTAATTTAATTAAAATTAATTACAAAAAAAAAACTTATTAATAATAGTCTTTCTAATTTTATGTATTTTATAGAAATTTCTTATTATTAAATAATTGAATACAATCAATTGGTAATTGAAAGCAGAAGAATCATTTATTCAATTTATTGTTATTTAATTATATTGACAATAAATAATTCAATGAAGATTTTTTTCTACTATAAAAATTCTCGATCGAAATAATTTCGAGTAGACCTTTTTCTTATTATGAACCTTATACTTTCAAATTATTATAATATAGATAATAGTATTTTTGAAATGTTAATCTAGGATCAATGTACAAGAAGGACTGCACATAAAAAGCGCTTTTTTCAAAATTTTGTAGCTTTTTTCGAAAATCGAATGAATAAGTAATCAATTATGATCTATATTACTTACTTCTTTTGAAAAAAGAACACTTACTTTTGTAGCCATGTGTACATCCACTCTTAAAGTGGCGTTCCTTTTTCACAATTTTATACTCTAGTACTTGAATATGTAATTTGGTAGATAAATTATAAACTATAGAGCTGGTAGGTCGATGTTTGCTGCTCCAACTCCAAGACCATGAAGAATAGATATATTAGGAGAGCGAACGTAATGTTCATGAAGAATAGATATATTAGGAGATTGAACGACATAGGCAATTCGTCTGTTTTTGTGTCCTCAAAAACGTGTAGAGATCATAGTTATTATTTTCGCCACTAGCGGCAGTGCGAATCTGCCCGTACGGAATTATTATTATTATTACATATTAAAATCAACGGTTATCACATCTTACAAATAAAAATTGTAAGTATAAAAATTGTTTAATTTTATAAATGTGAAAAAATGGGACGATGTTGTACAGGGAAAGCATAGATATACTGTTATATATCTATGAGTGGAAGGTTGTTTAAGGTTAGGAATGCGTGTCTGCATTTACGAAAGGAATATGGTCTGTAATTACCGGTTGTCATCTTCTTTCTTTATCTAATATATGTTAGTATTGTAAACATATATTTGTAATTATTAATTGCAATTATCACTATGATTCTTCATCTTTTAATTTATTGCAGATTATTAAGAATTCTCTATTATTAATATTTATTTAATTATTACTTGATAATCGAAAACAATTTTTTATTATCTATAAAACTAAGACTTCTTATTAACTGAATGAAAGTGATTTCTTGGCGCCTACATTTAAACATTTAAATTCCGTACGGCACTGAGACCAGTGACCCCTACTGATAAAAGATAGTTACACCAATTCTTGACCGTTTTTTTAACATTACGTTCGCTCTCCTAATATATCCTTCATGGTAATGTTAAAAAAACGGTCAAGAATTGGTGTAACTATCTTTTATCAGTAGGGGTCACTGGTGTCAGTGCCGTACGGAATTTAAATGTTTAAATGTAGGCGCCAAAAAATCACTTTCACATTCACTTTAAAAGAAATCATAGTTTTATATATAATAAAAAATTGTTTTCGATTATCAAGTAATAATTCAATAAATATTAATAATAGAGAATTCTTAATAATCAGCAATAAATAAAAAGATGAAGAATCATAGTGATAATTTTGCAATTAATAATAATAATATACAATATATGTTTACTATAACTGACATATATTAGATAAAGAAAGAAGATGACAAAACCGGTAATTACAGACCATATTCCTTTCGTAAATGCAGACACGCATTCCTAACCTTAAACAACCTATCACTCATAGATATATAACAGTATATCTATGCTATCTTTGTACAACATCGTCCCATTTTTTCACATTTATAAAATTAAACAATTTTTATTCTTACAATGTTTATTTGTAAGATGTGATAACTGTTGATTTTAATATGTAATAATAATAATAATTCCGTACGGGCAGATTCGCACTGCCGCTAGTGGCGAAAATAATAACTATGATCTCTACACGATTTTGAGGACGAAAAAACAGACGAATTGCCTATGTCGTTCAATCTCCTATTTATCTATTCTTCATGTCCAAGACATACCGTTCGTCCAACAAGTTTTGTGGTCGCACTCTGGTGAACAACTTAGTAACTACTGTTAGTAGATTGAAATATTAAACTCCGTCCCCTGTCAGACATCCCAATTGATTATGTATACCGAATTCGTTCGGTTTTCGATTAAACAGTTTTTTCGAAAACCAATTATGGATTCGACACAAATCGGCTACAAAAATTTGAGGTAGGATAGCCGTTTTTGTAGCCGATCGTACAATCAGGAAACATACGGAAAAAGTCATATCCTAGAAAAAATTTAAACAAAAGCTCTTTATGAATGATTTCTCTCTTACACTGCAGTTTTATACAAAAAAGTTTCCTTTTACCAAGGTTTTTCATATCAAAGATTCAAGCTGTCACATTTAGTAAACGCTTTCTAAATTTGTAAATGTCAAATTTAGTAAACGCTAGTCACCTCTGTTTGGATAACATAACTAAAAGCAAAGAATACAATATACATAGAAGCGTATAAGTACGATTTTTGTGACACTTAAAATTTGTAGTGTGTATGCTGACCACTAGATGACAATAGCTGCTCGATTTCGGTATTTAGTGCCATTATCAGCACAAACAACTGTATTCTTCGGCAGAAATAAATTAATATTTTATACAGCTTATAAAAAAAAATTAAAAAATGTTGACTAATTAATTCTAAAAATTCATAAAAACTTCATCAATATTGGTGGATTCCCTTTTAATATAAATTTGAAGTACATTCCCGCTACGATGTGATCCGGGCAACTGGTACTAAGTTCGGCCAAAGTAAAGTTGGTTGTGCTGATAATGGCACAAAAAACCGAAACCGAACAGCTTTTGTCATCTAGTGGTCAGCATACGCACTACAAATTTTAAGTGACACAAAAATCGTACTTATACACTTGTATGTATATTGTATTCTTTGCTAAAAGGCAACCCTACTAACAATGGGTGTTCGGCCGAACTAAGAAGTAAGAAATCTTAGTAAGATAGAATAAATAAAATTTTGTTCTGAGCATCTGAGTCAGCGAGTTTCGGCCTGGACACACTTTCTTTTGCTTCTTAATCAGTGTTGCCTGATCTTCCGTTTAACGGTAAACTGGCAACACTGCCCGTGACGTAGATACTAAGTAAAATGGCGGCATAAGAAAAGTTTCTTAGTAAGTATAAAGTGTCCCGGCCAACAACTAAGTAAGTTAATCTGACTATCTTACTAAGATTACTAACTTCTTAGTTCGGCCGAACAGCCCCAATGACTATGGTCACGATTCTCGTTGCATTTTGACAACACGCTATCTGTCAAAATGACATTTACTATAAATTATTGTTTTTTTCTATATATATCGAAAATTACGGTTTATATCAAAAATTGTTATGGATAAAATTAAAGTATTTATTGGGAACTCTAGCACTTGGAAATGCTCTCTGGTGGATAAATTAAAAACAAGAGCTAGTATTCGCTTCGAGCGCAACCGCACTCAGCGCCATGCGTGGTCAAACAAACAACTTCATGACCAATGAAAGTTTATAAAACCTATGGTTTTTATCAAAAAAATAATTAATTAACAAAAATAACTAATTGAATTAAATAAACACAATGTAAAAGCTAAATACTAAATTAACTGTAACTTTTTGTTAAACGCCTATGGTTTTTAATATACTGACATTGGTCATGCAGTTGTTTTTTTCACCACGCTTGGCGCTGAGTACGGTTGCACTTGGAGCGAATAGGTCTATGTTTCTTACCACAAGCTCCGTGACATACTCTTCGGTTTACAAGTTTCGTATGCGCACTCTGTTGAACAACTTAGAAACTGCTGTAAGTAGGTTAGCTTCACCCCTGCCAGAGATTTCAATATTAAATTCTAAAAAAATGTATCTCTAACATTATTTTTCTCAAGTCAATATGAAAGAGTTAGATTTTATCACATCATATTACATGGAATAACAGTAGTATGAAGTTTTGCTACAGAAAAAAACAGTTTTTAAATTAAAATTTAGAAGTAGAGGTACAGATCATGGATACTACACAAGGATACCGAACTCCATATAAACAAATAGTTGACAAAAATAAGATGTCAGTAGTGTTCTTCTATACCGAAAACAGTGGAGAGATTATAAGCCGCGAGTTTGAATTGAAAAACATGACGCATTTATGTAGTATTATAAAAATTATTTGCAGCCAAAATATTTTTCAAACAAAATACTTTTTTTAATAAATGAAATAAAGTAATTAGTTGAAGTAAGTGATAATTAAAATTCGCAAAATAATTACATAATAATAAAAAACAAAATAATTATAAAACATAATAATATAAAACGAATAATTAAATAGTAACCTGTAAAGTTGGAATTGTAAAAATGAAAATAAATTAAGTAAAAATAAATTATTTTAAAATTATTAAAATCAATTTAAATATTATTGAATCAGATATTTAATTAAACTTTTATTTATTAATAAATGGGCTTTAGATTTTAATCCGGTATCTAATTTCAATGAATATACTCTGAAATGAGACCCGGATTTCATAGTATATTCAAATTTCAAAATTTGTTTACCATTTTTATTCAGGATTTAATTATCTTAAATCTTTGTTGTTATGCTATGTTTTGTTAATTTTGATAATGTTTACGATAAACTCATAGCTTTCGGTGGCCATTATGAAAAACAATACACTTCGGTTTTCGACATTGGTAAACATTTTTTCCTGTTAAGATCAGTGTACACATAATTGCAAAAGTTGCGCTCATTTTCAATATTTTTTTTATTGATTTGTGACTTATTCATTTAGTTTTCGAAAAAATGCTACTAAAAAGAGTTGTTCATTATAAATATACTAACAACTTTTATTCGAAACGTTTTCCCAAAACCCGAATGAATAGGGTACGAAAATACTAAAAAAATTTGAAAAATGAAAGCTACTTTTTAACCCGACTTCAAAAAGGAGGATGGTTATCAATTCGTCTGTATTTTTTTTTAATGTTTGTCACCTCAGAACTCCGTCATTTATGAACCGATTTTGAATTTTTTTTTTTGTTTTACAGGGTTTGATTTCAGATTGATCCCATGGACACCAAATGGCATCCCCTGGAAAACGAGGAAAATCCTCATTTTATATGTGATAACCGATTTTGGCAAATTTTTTTTTTTTTTTTGAAAGGGTATACTCATTCATAATGGGAAAATAAGAAAATTTTTTTAAAAAAACCGACGAAAAAAATATTTAAAAAAAAAAAAACCGACCCCCAAAAAAAAATTTTTACAAAAAAAAACAAAATGCATGTAAAAAAAAACTGAAAATCTGTTATAAAAAATTGCACTAAAAATTAAAAAAAAAAAAAAACGGATAAAAAAAAAATGTGTCATAAAAAAACGCACTAAAAATTAGTAGGTCGTTTAGTAGGTCTACCCATCTTTAGACAAATAAAATCAGTTATAGAACTTCAAAGTCACTAAAAAGCGAGAAATGAAAAAAATTTTTAAAAATGGAAACCCGACTTCAAAAATCAAATATTCTAAAACAACAATGCACTAAAAAGTAATAAAATAATTGCATATTCTTGTGCCAATTTTAGTTCACCTAAGCAAAAATTTTTAAATATATATGTACAATTATTGTTATTTTTGGAGGCGGTGTCCAAATTTTATGTGAATTTCTCTATGTTGACACCGACTCCAAAAATAACAATTATAATTGTACATATATATTTAAAAATTTTTGCTTAGATGAACTAAAATTGGCACCAGAATATGGAATTATTTTTTTACTTTTTTGGCTTAGATGAACTAAAATTGGCACAAGAATATGGAATTATTTTTTTCACTTTTTAGTGCATTTTTTGCTTTAGAATATTTGATTTTTGAAGTCGGGTTTCCATTTTGCAAAATTTTTTTTATGGAGTCTATATAGTACTTCGTAGCAACAAAACATACTCAAATCTCTTCTTTCAAGGTAAATAAAATACATATAGTATTGACAAATACAATTTTATAATTTAGAATAATTGTCAAATGTAATTTTATTTTATTTATCAAATGTCAATTTAATATGAATATCCTGATATGAAATCCCAATCCGCGGGAATTCCACTTTACTATTTGTGAACCAACCCCAACTTATTAATGATATTTTACAAAAAGGACAAGGGGTCTTATGTTACTGTCTATAACGAGTTAATTAACTAGCAATTAATTATGGATAATTAAATCTTATGAAAAAATATCCAGAATTATAAACATAATTATTAATTTACAATGACCGTCCTTGGTTCGAAAGAACACTAAAAATCTGTTTGAAACTAAATTCTAATTAGAAAGAACATTTATAGAATATACTTAACATTGCTAAATATATAGCCGAAAAGAGTTTCAATCAATTTGATTTTGTAATCAATATTTTTCCTCGTTTTTATATTCAAAAAAATTAATAATAATATTCGTTACAGCTAGTGGAATTTAAGGAAACTAATTTAAGTTTAATGTTTATTCGTATTTGTCATAGTGGCGCTTTATTCAATTCATTTTCGTTTGTGTTTGTCAGTACCAAAGAATATTGTATTCTTCAGTACTCAGTGGTTCTTCAAATTGCATTAGCAATATTGAAATATAAAGCTGTTAAAAAATTTATTTAAAAATGATTTAATAACGTGTGATAAAAGGTGTTAGTTTTTGCATCGTAAAAAACCAGCATAAAAACATGTCTGGATCAATAGAAATCCCTCTCCGGGATACGGATGAGGTTTGTATTTATAGGTTATAGAATACTTTAAAAATAGATGAATTTGAAATAATTGAAATTTTTTGTTTAGGTAATCGAATTATATTTGGATCAATTGCCGGACGGTGATGAAGTTTTAGGAATATTAAGACAAGAACGTGCTCAATTAAGTATTTGGGTGAATTTAGCTGTAAGTATATTAATTTCGAACTAACTACATTAAATGGTTATTTTATTTGAATATTGAAATTTTAGTTAGAGTATTACAAGCAAAGGAAAATCAATGACTTCATCAAAATATTGGAAGCTTCACGGACAGATGCCAATATCGATTACCGTGATTTTGAAAAAGATCAAATGCGAGCGTTTGACATGTTGGCTGCATACTATGTTCAAGAAGCGAATAGGTCCAAAAACAAGGATAAAAAACGTGAATTATTTACGAAAGCCACATTTTTGTATACGACCGCTGATAAAATTATTATGTACGACCAAAATCATTTATTGGGCCGTGCATACTTCTGTTTATTGGAAGGTGATAAAATGGAACAGGCTGATGCTCAATTTAATTTCGTTTTGAATCATTCAAGCAGTAATATCCCATCATTGTTGGGTAAAGCTTGTATAGCATATAATAAAAAAGATTTTCGTGGAGCTTTAGCATTTTATAAGAAAGCATTACGTACAAATCCGAATTGTCCGGCAGCTGTACGCTTGGGTATGGGACATTGTTTCATGAAATTAAATAATCAAGATAAAGCACGTTTAGCATTTGAACGAGCTTTACAGTTAGATTCAAAATGTGTGGGAGCATTGGTTGGATTAGCAATTTTGAAATTAAATCAACAACAACCCGATGCAATTCGTACAGGTGTTCAAATGTTATCAAAAGCGTATACGATTGATTCAACCAATCCAATGGTATTGAATCATTTGGCAAATCATTTTTTCTTCAAAAAAGATTACGCTAAAGTACAACATTTAGCTTTACACGCATTTCATAATACAGAAAATGAAGCGATGCGTGCTGAAAGTTGTTATCAATTAGCACGTGCCTTCCATGTTCAAAATGATTACGATCAAGCATTCCAGTACTATTATCAAGCGACACAATTTGCACCACCTGCATTTGTTTTACCACATTTTGGCTTGGGTCAAATGTATATTCATCGAGGTGATTCCGAAAATGTAAGTCCATTTATATAATTTGTCTGTATGCCTTGTTAATTCGGAAGTAATAACCTCCGGGCTAAGAGATCGATGCCATTTGGTATGCACTCGATCGGCCCATGAAAAGAAAAATCATACTACTGAAGAGTGTTTAGGAAGTAAAATCGTTTTTTTTCCAAATAGGGTTTTCATGGCGCCACCATTTGACGGTGTGTTTTTACAGATTTCAACGAGTCAAAACGAACAGCAAGAATTAATTTTTTGACATCTTGCTTAGTTTTCGAGATATTGAATTTAAAAAATATTAATTTTCAAATTTTTTTTTGTCGATTTTGCTATGATTTTGAGGATACAAAATGAAAAAAATTCGTTACGCATGAGCTGCTTCAACTTAGCGAATTTCCTTAGAATACATAAATCACTCTCTAGCGGTCACAATTTTAGTCTGATCAAAGTGAAATGTAGTATATGATTTTAGTATTTGCAATTCAAATTTTATTAATAAATGACATACGTCGTGGGGAAAGGGGGGGGGGGTGTATAAAGCAAGAAGAAAACACAAAATATAAAATATCTCTCTTAATATTAGAACAATCGAAAAATGTTTGATAGTCAAGCTACTTAGAAGTGCAACATAGATAGATATCTATCCCAAGGTATAGCTATCTATCTATCTAAGCCAGTGATGCCAGTGTGCCGCCAAATTTTAGAAATGTATATAGTAAAGTATTAACCAACATAAAAACGAAAAAAAGATCGAGACTGTTAAATGTAGAAGACGATATGAGAGTAGCATTGTCATTTTTACGACCAAATATAAATGAAATTATCAAAAAACATCAAGCTCAAATTTCTCGTTAAAAGTATTCTTATTATTAACTTGTAATGAATCTCTTAATCAACGTACTGTTGTTTTTATAGTACATATTATTTTATTTTACATTCAAAATTATCATCATAAACTATTTTACACAGTGTATTATAGGTAAGTAAACAACTTTTAAACTTCTTTTAAACAACTTTTAATCTTTTTCTTTGTGTGCCGTCAAATTTTGAAATCGTTAAAAGTGTGCCGCGACAAAAAAAAAGGTTGAGAATCAATGCAGGTTTATGCTACGAAGACCCAGACAATCTAATTTAACCAAACCCAACGCAGGTCTAGGCATAGAGATATATATTATAATACAGATATGTATTATCCAACTTTATTCTTAAATTTAGTCAATTAATTTTATTAAACTATAGATAGATTTTGAACTTTAATACACGTCAAAAAAGTTGAAAGTCTTTAATTTGGTTAAGCGATAATTTTGAATCTTCATAAAATAATTATTGGCTAAAGCTTTTTTGCGGGCGTACGGAACGCAGTTTAAGATGCCTTTCTTGTACATATTTTTTAATTATCTATGGAAAAATCATCTTTTTTTCTTTATAATATTTGTTTTTTAAATTATCGATATCTCGAAAATTTATCAATGTACGTCGATTTTGATGACAAAATGATATCGTTAAAAATTACACACAATTTTTCAACTTTAAAATTAACTGTAATTGGTTCGACTGTTTACACGATAACAGTAGCTGAGATTTGAATTATAAATGAAATTAATGTGAAATATTTTTCTTATAGGCTGCTCAATGTTTTGAGAAAGTATTAAAAGCACAGCCAGGTAATTATGAAACAATGAAAATACTTGGTTCATTATATGCAAACTCTACATCGCAATCAAAACGTGATATTGCAAAAAATCATTTACGTAAAGTGACTGAACAGTATCCGGATGACGTTGAAGCATGGATTGAACTTGCTCAAATATTGGAACAATCTGACTTACAGGGATCACTGCAAGCGTATGGCACAGCTACAAGAATTTTAAAAGAGAAAGTTGGTGATGAAATTCCACCAGAAATTTTTAATAATGTAGGAGCATTACATTATAGGTAAGCGAAATATTTAACATTTGAGGGTTTCGCAAACAAAATAGAAAATCCTTATAAATTCGTTGTATCCGACCATCTATAAGTCACAGAATCAGAACTTATAGAGCTTAAGACACTTTCAGCGGGCCACAGCCTAATTCAACAGGTTTGTGGGACTAGCCAATCCAGTCGGAAAATAGGGAATTGATTAGGTCATCTCTTATTCGTTCATAATAATTATTAATGTAAAGTGCTCACAAAATCGCCAAATAATTTGGGTCAAATTTTCCTTATATGGTGAACCAAGTTACACCCCTTGAAAAATACAAAAAATTTGAATAAAAATTAATTTACAAAGTAAATTGGACTCAAAAAAACACAAAAATTCATTCTGTTAATAGGTCATCTCTTATTCGTTCATAATAATGATTAATATAAAACGCAGTTTTATGATTTGACGGATAGATCTCGAGATATATGCCCTCTTGGACGATTTTGATGTCACTAATTTCTTGAAAATGATTGAATTAATTAGGAGGTCTTTCTTTTCCTTCAGAATAGCAGGGGAATTTTTCCTCAGTCAGATAATATTCGTAGAAGAGTCAGGGAATTGTATAACATCATTTCGAACACCACCCTATCCAATGAAAAGTATGTTGGCTAACTTATATTGACAAATTAAAGAAATTTAGATAAGATACCAAATCCCGTTGACCCACTTTTGGACAATTTTTTAATTTATTAAATCCTTTTTTTAAATTAACTGTTTACATGTTTAATTTTTTTATAATTTCAGGCTAGCAAATTTAGAAGAAGCCAAAAAGAATTTAGAAGAATCATTAGAACGTTCAAAAGTTGAAGCCGCTGAACACGATCCACAGTATTATAATTCGATTGCAGTTACAACTACATACAATCTATCACGACTGTATGAAGCCTTATGCGTATTTGATAAATCTGAAAAATTGTATAAAGATATCATTAAAGAGCATCCAAATTATGTTGATTGTTATTTAAGATTAGGATGTATGGCACGTGATAAAGGTCAAATCTATGAAGCTTCTGATTGGTTTAAGGAAGCATTACGTATTAATAATGACCATCCTGATGCATGGTCATTATTGGGTAATTTACATTTATCCAAAATGGAATGGGGTCCTGGTCAAAAGAAATTCGAACGTGTGTTAAAGGTAACTTACTAACAAATTTCATCTATATTTAATTTCTTATTTGCATTTATATATTTTGTGCGAAACCTTCGGTTTTGTATATTTAGGCTTTGCAAAAAGCAGTCATATCCGATCAAAAACGTAAAAAGGGCCGAGTTTTCGGAGAAATCCTTAATGTAATAGTTGCTCTTTAAAAAGTGATCAATTTACCCCTCATAAATTTTCTTGGTAAATAGTTTACCGAGCTATTTACTTGGTAAATAGCTCGGTCCTTTATCCCATATCATCACTTTTTAAAGAGCAACTATTACATTAAGGATTTCCCCGAAAACTGGACCCTTTTTTACATTTATGTTTTCGATCGGATAAAATATATCGGTTCGGTTCTAGTTTTCGTTTCGGTAAAAAAAAAGCAGTTTTCGGCTAATAAGTTTTTTTGCTCATAACTAAGAGCAGTTCTTTTTTAAAAATATTTTTCCAAAAAAAAAAAACCAAAATCTCTTAATGGCGAGTTGTGATTATGTTACGAGACCCCGCAATCGCAAATGAGTAAACAATAAGTACCAAAACGATAACTGAAGTGGAGGCTGCATAGTAGAGTATGCTAAGTATTTGGTAACACGCGTGTTTGTATATGTATGTTATACGGTTCAGCTGCGGTTTTCTAAAAATAACAATTTGACAAAAATAACGGTTTTTCCTATAACAAAATTTTATATTAATTTGGTTTTTTCTTGTAGAATCCAGCAACATTGCAAGATGCATATTCATTGATAGCATTAGGTAATGTTTGGTTACAAACATTACATCAACCCACCAAGGACAAAGAACGTGAAAAACGTCATCAGGAACGTGCTTTATCTATGTACAAACAAGTATTACGTACAGATCCACGTAATATTTGGGCTGTGAATGGTATTGGTGCTGTATTAGCACATAAAGGTTGTGTGAATGAAGCACGGGATATATTTGGTCAAGTGCGCGAAGCTACTGCTGATTTTTGTGATGTTTGGTTGAATATTGCTCATGTTTATGTTGAACAAAGACAATATGTTAGCGCTATACAAATGGTAAGTAATTATATTTGAATATCTTAAAATAAATTTCGTATAATTAGTCCAGAAAAAGAAACTAAAACAATTTAAAAAAAATCTGCTATACTTAGATAGCAGATATAATAATTGAGAAAGATATAATAATTGAGATATCTCAAGTCGTTCAAAACATAAAATTTTAATACAATAAAATAAATCAAATTTTTAAACGACCAGTTACAAATTCAAAATGTAAAAAAATGCCAACATTAGGATTCGAACCGTAAACCTCCGTGTATTCCACATAAATGCGCCAAATATTGTATAATGATTATTTTTACATCACTATATGTATTTATGCTTTTATAATAGTTTTTAGTTTTGCAATAATTATAATCACTATATAAAGATTAACAAAATACAAGGCTGCATACAGGAAATAATAATATTTGCAATTCTTTGTTCAATGTTTCAGAACATTGCTCTAAAATAAATTGATGAGCAGAATTTATTAAGACCATTTTATTATCTCTCATTATGCCTGACTGTTGACTTAAAGATGATTTTATTATACAGATGAATAGGCTAATTGACTTAAGTTGCTCAGTAAACTTAAGATTATTATGTGTCAATTAAATCGTTAAAAACGATGTCAGGTCATATTCCGATGCCATCGTTGGTTTGCATATCATAACCATAGACAATATATTTAAGTTATATGCAAAACAGCGATGACATCTGATGTTTATTATGATAGTGACGCCACGACCTAAACCATGAACGAGCAGCGTTTTTGTGCGTTTGTACAAACGTAAACATATAAATTGTTTTGATCCTTTAAATGACGTAATAAAAATCTATATTTATCAATTTTTTGACAATTAGCACATTATAAACAATATAAAATGCATTTCAAAAAATTGTCTTCTAAAATATCATAATTAGAAATAAAATAAAATCTGTCTTCGTCACTTAAACCAATATGGTAGAGAAAGAAAATGGATAAGCTAAAAGAACTGCCAAAAATTAGTTAAAATTTGTTCATATTATATTATTTGTTATTTATTATTTAATTCAACATTACTGGTAAAATTTCCTATCTTATTTTAAATTATATATATTCCCTTTAGTATTGACACTTTTTATTATGCTAAGAAACGTAAACATCCTTAAATAATCCCAAACATCCTTAAATACCATAAAAAAATACTTGATAACATCCATATTCAAATGCATATAGAGTGCTTCTGAAACTGCGATGTTATTTACAATCGCGAATTGATTAATTATTTTTTTTCTTGAATGTTTTTAGTATGAAAATTGTTTACGAAAATTCTATAAGTATAGTCATGTGGAAGTATTACAATATTTAGCACGTGCATACTTTAAAGCCGGTAAATTAAAGGATGCAAAAATGGTATTATTAAAAGCACGACGTGTTGCACCACAAGATACAGTTTTACTGTATAATATTGCATTAGTATTACAACGATTAGCAACACAAATATTAAAAGATGAAAAATCAACTTTACAAACTGTTTTACAAGCTGTCCATGAACTTGGACTTTCACATAAGTAAGTAAATATTTGCTATTAAATAATTTTATTCGATACTTGATTCAAAACAGATCATGATATTTTGTATACTTCAATAGAATTTTCTTAGAAGTTAAAAGACCTAGGATATATGTAAATAGTAAATAAACAAATTAATAATACAACGTTGGTAGAGCATTGGTCTAGAATACCAGAGGTCGTGGGTTCGAACCCCATCCTAGATGTATATGATTTTTCATATCAAGCATTTGATATCAAAGAATGTAGGACAATCAAGGACAATCAGTCTGTGACGAGGAGAAATATTATGTTACTCAGGTATAAGGGCTTTACAAAACTATTGCGAGCGAAGCCGCAACGGGTAATGCTAGTATATTATATATATGTAGGACATAATTAGTTTAAGGATGTTCCAGCATGAAACCACTTTTCGACAGATTTTGCTCATTATTTTTCCACAGGCTAAAAATGACTTTTTTTTAATAAATCCCGTAGTTTCAGGAATTTTGACCGTTTAGAACGCGAGATAATTAATAGCAAAGTAATCATTTTCTCTCACTGTTTCTCATTAGAAGCATGTAAAACTTCATGCCCGCCCAACTATTATATGTTGTTTTAAAACAAATACTCGACAGAATTTAAAAAAGTACTAGGAGAGTAAAGATAAATGTTTATTATATAATTAAATTTAAAAAAAATAATCGCGTTTTACCGTTTTGTTTCGAAATACAAACGTTTAAAATTATTTAATTACATTTATTTGTATATATGAATAGTGAATTTGTCTATGTGTTGTGCGTGTGTATACATGTATTTGTTCTATAATAAAAGCAAACCGGTTTTTGTTAGATCGGTTCGGTTTTTTTTTTTTTGATAGACTTATCCAAATATCGGACACCGCTATATAAATGTCGCACTGAATTTGCTGATGGTTTTTTGTTGAAGTGCGCCGCAATCAAAGGGTTAATGTACTGCCAAACCATCAGTTTATTCTAATCTCTCTGTATACGATTTTTCCTTTCCTATTTGTAATCAGTCACCAATACTAACAAACGTTTCCTCTCCTGTATGTATGTTGTTTTCTGTGATAAAATTATTTAAAATGAACTTATTATTGTAATTCTTTCCAGATATTTCCAATATTTATCTGTACATGGCGATCGTATGAAATACGATGTAACACTCGCTGGTCTTGAAGCACGTCAATGCCAAGATTTATTAAGTCAAGCTCAATACCATGTGGCACGTGCACGTCGTGTAGATGAAGAAGAGCGTGCTTTAAGACGAAAACAAGAAGATGAACGTACTGCATTCAAAATGAAACAAGTAGAGGAACTACAACGTCTGGAGGAACAACGTCGTAAAGATAAAGAACAAATGTTACAAAAACGTCAAGATTATAAAGAGAAAACAAAAAATGCATTACTATTTGCAGATATGCCACAAGAGAAAGGTAAAGGTAAAGGTCGTAGTCGTAAAGATCAATATATCTCAGATTCAGGTGGCAGTGACGATGGAGTCCGTGGTAATATTGAATCTGGTGAACCACGCCAAAAAAGTAAAAAACGACGACATAGTAATGAACGAAAGAAAAAAAGTGGTGGTAGTAAACGTAAACGTGATAAACGTGGTAACGATGATCGTTCTGGTTCAGATTCAGATCGTCCAAGTGGTAAGAAAAGTGGTGGACGTAAAAAACTTAAAGAGCCCAAAAAGAAAACTGACGAAGGTCTTAGTGGCAAACAAAAAATGCGCATTGTCTCCAAAGCGACAATTTCTACAAGTGAATCTGACGATAGTGATGGTGGTGGTAAATTGAAAATTGCCAGTGGGGGTGAAAGTGGAAGTGATAGCGGTGAAAAGAGAGTAAAGAAGAAGCGACGTATTGCATCCGAATCAGATCGTTCTGGTAGTCGATCTAGTCGTTCACGATCACGCTCAAAGAGTGGATCACGTTCAGGATCTGGATCACGATCGAGAAGTCGTAGTCGATCGAAAAGTGGATCACGTTCGCGATCCAGATCAAAGAGTGGCTCTCGTTCACGAAGTCGTTCAAAAAGTGGCTCACGATCTAGAAGTCGTTCAAAGAGTGGATCACGATCTAGAAGTCGTTCAAAGAGTGGATCACGATCACGAAGTCGTTCAAAGAGTGGATCCAGATCTAGATCCCGATCAAAATCAAAATCTAGATCCAGGTCTAAATCTGGTTCACGTTCAAATTCAAAATCACGTTCGCGTAGCAGATCACGAAGTGGTTCTAAAAGTCCTAATCGAAGTAGATCGGGATCACCAAATAAGTCTGGATCTGGTAGCGATTAAAATATATGTAATTTTAAATAATTTGGTATTAAAGATTTTACATAATCTTTTAATTCAATTTGTGATCATGATTTTCGTAAATCGGGACCGTAATTTTAAATATTTTATTTTTTCTTATAGAATATTAAAAATAAATAATATAGACAAATCTAGACAGACTAAATATAGACAGGTTAAATATATACATTTGTACTGAACACCTGTTTAAAAAAATTGATAAAATCAAAATGAGCCATTGTTTTGTTTCTTGTACACATGGTTATAAACGTAGTGCTCATTTTTCCAAATTTTAAAATTGATTGATGCCTTATTCATTCGGTTTTCGAAATAGTGCTTCGGATAAAATTTTTTATTATAAATATACTAACAACTTTTATTCGAAATATTTTCTCAAAAATCGAATGATTAAGAGGCCAAATCAACTAAATAAAAATAAATGAAAAATGAGCGTTACTTTTGTGGCCCATAGTACATAAGAATAAATGACGAATTTTAGTCGGTTGACTCAAATTAATCAATTCTTTTTATTACGGATTTGTACATACCAACTTGCACTGTATTATCAGAGTAATTAAAGATATTTGTGCTTTAAATTACAAAGATAAATATCATTTTTAATTTAATTAAAGTAGGCGTCACTTGTGTAAGTCTATATATTTAATATCACGTCTATGATTTTTATGTTTCTTTGTGCGTATTATTTTGACTTTTTTTTTCTTATTTTTACGAAATTTTTTGACAATTCTACCATTGCATAAACAAATCGAATGGAATTTAGATGCCCATAGTTAATAAAATCGTATTACGGACTTTATTATATATAGATTTTATGTATAAATTTATAATGTATAACTTTGGATGAATAAAGCTAATATTTTGAACATATGTTTGAATATGGTCTCCCAGATTTTTCATGCGCTATAAAATTTAAAGTTAACTACTATATTTAGTGCCCATTTAGTTAGGGGATGAAACTTTCAGAAAATATAATATATATATTGACTTTAATTACTTGCCTAGGCAAGTGATGAAAAACAGTTTCATACAAACAACCCCCCGACAATTTAATATTATAAAAATTTTTTTTTCGTAAAAACCCTTAAAAATAAAAACATTTTTGGATTTCAAGGACGAAAAGGATTTTTCCTCCTTGGAATCATTTCCTATTAGGACCATAGGAAATGACAAACCATTTTCACCCATTTCCACTATTTTTATGGGGGGGGGGGGGGTAGTGTAAAACGAATAAGATAAAAAACAAGTTAAAATAACTAAGTTAATTGCTTAAATACCCGATTTATATTGAGTTCATGATGAAAAAAAGTTTCAAACAAAAGTTCCTTTATTTAAAAAAATGGAACATTTTTTATCTTTAAATTTTTTTACCGTTATCTCTTACCGTTTTGAGAATGTTGGGGGTTAAGTTATTTTATGAACACATACCAAAAAGCCGAGACGATGCAGACCAAGCGTTGTGAGTACACACTCGTGCTCGTTATGTCTCGCCGAGAGTTTACTGCCGGCATAAAAGCGTCAATTGGCATCAATATTCAATATGACGGATGAAAACCGTTCAGCTGTTTTTCAACCAATAGAATGTTTGAGTGAAAAGCCACCAAAACACCCTAAACTGACAATTTGAACAAGAATGCCGGTTTTTTAATAATAAGATTTTGTATGTTATGTGGGTTTTTCGTTTATTCAGAAAAAAAATGAAAAAATGCATAAAACACCTAAAATTTTTCCCTCCTAAAAATACCCTAAGGTGGATACCCTACACTGTGCATATGATACATAAACAAACGCTTATAGAGTGTTCGTTTTGGAAGTTAGTGCGATTTAGCGCTGACGCTTTTGCTGCCTTACGGCTTACCTCAATAGAGAAAGCGTCTGTGAGCATGGTGTCTATCGTGGAACTCAACCATTATCATAGATAAAATATAGTAGTGGGTAACCATTATCACGCTTTGTCAGCATACACAGCGCCAAGACGAATAATAAAAACAACACTTGAAAACGTATAAGCGTCCAAAACTGATACACCCAATAAGTGACCAAACAAAATTTAGCTTTCGTAAGACTCAATCACGTCCGTGTAAGACGGATTTACACGAAAAAATTGATTTTTCATCAAATGGTAGTGATTTAAATAAAACAAAACGAAAATGAAGTTGGTAAAATTTTACATTTTTACTAAAAAAAAAGTATTCAAAACAATTCAAATTTCTTCCCTCTTTCACGAACGACCTTTAGATATTTTTAAATCGGCTTGGTAGTTATCGAAATATCTTTGCCACTAAGCGAATGAAAAGAAAAATAATTTTGAGAAAGTTTAAGCTATATTTGAATCATAGTAAATTGATAATTCATAAAAATATCCAAAGAATTATCACCTTTAATTTTAATTATTTAATTCACATTTGTAAGTTCAAAAATTGTTAGAATGTATTTTCAAAAGAGTTGAGCTTTTCTCGTAATTATCTGATGTAGAACACAAAAATCAGTCCAATCGTTCGTTTTCTATTCATTATTATTTCACATGTGTTTTTCTCACATGTTTAGCTAAATTACTTCGATCGTTAAATTTTGTATCACAATTTTCACATGAAAAAGGTTTTTCTCCTGTGTGAATTATTTTATGTCGAGGTAAATTGATTTGCTGATTAAATGTTTTATCATAATCATCACATGAAAATGTTTTTCTCCAGTGTATGTTTTCTCCATTCGTTTATGGTAAGCTAAACTGCTTTGCACATTAAATGTTTTATCACAAACGGCACATGAAAATGGATTTTCTCCAATGTGGATTCGTTTATGTTGAGTTAAAATGTCTGGTCGATTAAATGTTTTATCACAAATAGACCATCAAACGATTGCGAAAAAAAATTGCAATAACTTAACATGAGGTGCTAAATAATAAAGGGTCTTCAATGGGGGTTAAGGGTAACCTGTCCAGTTATTTAGAGACCATTGCACTACATACGTAAATTTTTAGTACCTTGGCTAGTTGAGACAGTTAGACAACGCTGTTATTTATTATTTTAGGAGCCGTTATTTTACGTTATTTTTTCACAATCGTTTGATGGTCTATGGCGGCCTATTTTTATCGTTTGATCGTCCTTCATTTATTAAAAAAAAAAAAAACAAACCCATGTTAATAAAGCAATTTTTTGTTTTTGTTCGTTTTAAATAAACGAAGGACGATCAAACGAAGTATTACATCATAGACTGTCAAAGTGCCATCAAACGATTGCGAAAAAAATATTGCAATAATAATTTAACATGGGGTGCTAAATAATAGAGGGTGTTAGTAGCGTTGTACAGTGTTACCAGATTGTTTTTAACAAAGCCACCGATGAGTGACGCATGAGTAGCCCAAACAGAATCAATATTAAAATAAAAATTCGTTACGCAGGAGCTGCGTCAACTTAGCGAATTTCCTTAGAATACATAAATCACTCTCTAGCGGTCATAATTTTAGTGTGATCAAAATGAAATATAATATCTGATATGACTTTAGTATTTGCAAAAATTAAATTTATTAATAGCTAAAATAGAACAGTATAACGATTATAGTTTTTAGTTACTATGGAAACGACAATCAAAATTTTTTACAATAAAATATATTTCATGTATTCGTGTCAAATAAACACAATATATTTAATATCTCTCTTAATATTCGAATAATCGAAAAATGTATAAGGAGTAAAGTTGTAGAAAATCAAGTTTGCTACAATTCATCACCTTATCATTTTTCTAAAACTCTAATGTACGAACAGAGATATTTAGAATTTTAACTTTCAATCTTTAATTGTAAATATTTCTGTAAATATTAGTGTAACAGAAAAATAATAAGAAACAAAATTACGGTAAAACTTAGTACCTACAACCTAACTCCTGATAAATTTTTCGATTTTTCAAATATTAAGCGAGATAGTCAAATTTTGTGTTTCCCCCTCCCTCTAAACCTCCTTTCTCCTCGTCCGATTTTAGCCATTAACGAACTTGACCTTTAGAATTCCTTCTACCATGCCGTAGTGTTTCACCGAGGCTACCTCGCCTCGTGCCTCGTAACCGAGGGCCGAGGCGAGGCGAGGTTCAAAATTTTAATCCTCGTTACTAACGGCGAGGCGAGGTATATTGTCTCAAAAACCTCGCCTCGGCCGAGGCGAGGAATTTGCAAACAGTAAATTTTTTTTAAAAAATAATATAGTAACATGTATTTTTATAAAAAAACATGAAGCAATAGATAGATTATTTTGCAAATATTTTTTCAAATGTCCAGCGATCCTACCTAGTAGATGTCGAAAGTCATCGTCTCTAAAATTTATTTACATATATATATATATATATATATATATATATATATATATATATAAGTTTTTTTTACCATATTATGTACATTCATACAAAATAAGTCAAAGTTAGTAAAAATTGTCCCTCGCCTCGCCTAGGATATAGGCCTAGGATATGATAGCTAACCCAACGGAGGCGAGGCGAGGCTAGCCAACATTCTGGGGCGAGGCGAGGTTGATATTTAAAAAAGCGAGGCGAGGCAAGAGGATACTAAAACCTCGCTTCGCCTCGTGCTTCGTGAACACTAACCATGCGTCTAAAATATTTTACTAGTCTCGACAACTGTGACCACCGCCAATAAAATTAAAATTTCAAATGTAACTCCACTATGTTATCTCATTTTATTAAAAGTGATTTTGTCGATAGTATCTTAAATCCGATCAAAAACATAAATGTAAAAAAAAAAAATACAGACGAATTGAGAACCATCCTCCTTTTTGAAGTCGGGTTAAAAAGGGCCGAGTTTTCGGGGAGATACTTCATATAATAGTTGCTCCTTAAAAATGATGATATCCCATTAAAGAGCTGGGCTATTTACAAAGTAAATAGTGAAAAGTAAAATGTAAGAATCAGTGGCGTAGCGTGGGTGTCAGCCGCCCGGGACGGAAGAAAATTTTGGCGCTCTCTTATTTAGGTATTTCAATTTAAAAGACTATAATATACAGTAATTCTAAAGAACTTTTCAAAGTCATCATTATTGTGTATTGTACAGGTTTATTTACAAATAAAAAAGTCATATATATATATATACACATATATATATATATATAAATATATATATATATATATATACATATATATATATATATATATATATATATATATAACTTTTTGTATATATATAAATATATATATATATATATATATATATATATATATATATATATATATATATATATGTAGTACATATATGTACTATATATGTACTATGTACAATGTACTATTCGTTGTACTATGAAAGACTTGAGTTTCAAAAATGATTTAAAATTAAATAAAAGACCTGAATAACCCCTCAAGTTCTTGCACGATTATGAACGCGTAATAATCACTTGTGGATAGATAAATATATTTATTTATTAAATGTTAAATCTCGTTTGGGTAAATGTTTTAAGTCCCACCCCTAGCCTTTATTTCATTGACGAAATTGAAACAATCTCCAGAGATTCTTTCAGAGCTAACACTTTTTTGGTCATTCTTGATAGGCTGAGATTTGAATTAGAGAGAAGGTACGATGCGTATGTATATTTCCATATTAAAAATTGATGCGTGTGAAGCCGCGTGTGTGACTTGTTATATATAAAGTTTTTAATATACGCTTTAGTTACGTGTATATGAAATAATTATTTACCTACTTTGAGTTAAGTGTTATATGAGGTATATGAAAATTCACTGCAATTCATTCGGCGTTAGCACCTTTTTAAGAACACAGGTTTTTATTATCATGAGAAAAATACGACGAATTAAAAAACAATTATTTAATCGTAATTTTAATAAAATCTTTTGATGGCAATTAATTAATTTATATATATATATATATATATATATATATATATATATATATATATATATATATATATATATATATATATATATATATATAAAAGTTTAATATATATATATATATATATATATATATATATATACTCTAACGTAATCCAATATACTCTGTTCTGGTGGAATTCAGGGTCGTATTTAGTAAACTTGATATGAATACATATTATATGTATAATAAATGTTATATTTCAAATGTTGCCCCTATTCCTAGAACATTTGTATGTATTTTATAAATACGTATTTCGACTACAATGTAGTCATCATCAGTATGAATTAGCTAATCGTAACTATCTCTGGGATATGGATTCAGAGATATGTTGCTTGTTGCTAATTTGGTGCCTGTGTCACAATGATATTAAAAAATTCTGTCCTTTTATACGATTTGCCTGAAGGTATAATCTGACTTGAGGAATATTTAAGTTGCCTGACTACTGGATTAGGTATGTGGAAAGCCCCACCTATTTATTGGCGGTATTCTTTGGTGACTATGCGGCGTTTTGTTTTGTCACTAAAGTGAGTGTACCTACTTTAACCTTGACATTCAAGTATTGGATTTTTATTTTTGAAAATGGTTTAATTTTATTAAATCAGAATTTGGAATTGGGCCATTGTCTAAATTCATTATCTGTTTTCTCAATTTCTTCGAACCGAAAAATCGTGTATAGCGGCGCACGTTATTGAGAACAACCATAAAATTGATAAATCGAATCTAAAACTACTTAAATCGGTACAAAACCCCACAGAATTAGATGCATACGAAAGCATCTACATATACAAATTGAGAAAACAGATAATGAATTTAGACAATGGCCCAATTCCAAATTCTGATTTAATAAAATTAAACCATTTTCAAAAATAAAAATAAAAATCCAGATTAGCAACAAGCAACATATCTCTGAATCCATATCCCAGAGATAGTTACGATTAGCTAATTCATACTGATGAAGACTACATTGTAGTCGAAATACGTATTTATAAAATACAAACAAATGTTCTAGGAATAGGGGCAAAATTTGAAATACTTTGAGTTGAACTTGTTCGACGCATAAGAAGATAAATTAATCCTCCTGGTAACTCACAGGAGATCATAATAGCTTTAGTGCAGGAAAGGGAGATAATCACCCAGGATGCCGTTATAGCGAACTTAATTAAAAGTGTGCCTACAAGGCTTGAGGCAGTCATTAGAGTAAGAGGAGTAGAAAAATGGATAGTATCTAGAAAAAAAATTTGGTCAAGATGTAAGAAGTTAAGAAGTTTCACTTCTATCAAGTGTACAGTGCTCTATCCGCATTTAATTTAATTACTATTTTTTTTAATACAGAAAAATTTTTTCCGAAAGTTAAATTTTTTGGTCATTTAGCCTCACTTTTAACTGCTGCAAATTTATAAAAAGTTTAATTGTATTGTAAACTTGCAGTAAAAAATTTGCAGAACTATATCTTATGAGTTCAATTTCAACTCAAAGTTAACTACTTTACCGCTTCTAAAGCGGTTGGGCCTCAATTTACACATCTGGAAACATTTTCTTTCTATTTCTATTTTCAAAATGTAATACTACACCAATTTTTAGAACTATGTTCGATCGGTTTTTTTTTTGTTCAAAATCCTACACGATTGACTCCTCGCCCACAATCTCGGTCTCCAATGAGACTTCTGCAAAATGCGGCTTTTGCTTTGACGATATCATTCGAAAATTATGAGAAAAAATCACGTCTATGTTCGATCAGTTCACTTTCATGTAGCCCTTCTAGTCTATAAGCGTTACTATAATATTTTGTCTATCATACATAAAACGGTAAGCAGTAACATTCTGCAATCAGATTAGAACAGATAATGAAAATGTTTATATAACCAAATAAAACGTCAAAAGATTTTCATAGATTTATATTTCAAATAATAGATATATGCAACAAACAAATTTATTAAAATACAAGATTATACCAACGGCCTTGCCGCCGTTTTTTAGAGCATTTCCGCAAAGGAAATCAGCTATTGTTTTTGTACCAATGTGGAATTTGGTACAAATTTCTTCGAATGTCCATCGATCCTACCTTCTAGATGTCAAAAATCACTATCATTAAAATTTATTTATATATATATATATATATATATATATATATATATATATATATATATATATATATATATATATATATATATATATATATATATATATAAAAGCATCTATAAGTTTATGAGTCTGTGGACTCTCTAGTGGTCACAGTTTTATTCCGATTGGAATGAAATTTTTCAAGAAACTTAATATTTGAAAAATCGAAAAATTTATCGGGAGATAAGTTGTAGTTAAGAAGTATAGTTGTAGGTACTAAGTTTTACTGTAATTTTGTTTCTTATCATTTTTCTGTTACACTAACATTTACAGAAATATTTACAATTAAAGATTGAAAGTTAAAATTCTAAATATCTCTGTTCACATTAGAGTTTGAGAAAAATGATCAAGTAATGAATTGTAGCAAACTTGATTTTCTACAACTTTACTCGTTATACATTTTTCGATTGTTCCAATATTAAGAGAGATATTTTCTACTTTGTATTTTCTTCTATCTCTATGCCCCCCTTTGCCCTTGACGTATGCCATTTATTAATAAAATTGGCCTTGAAAATACTAAAATGATATCAGATACGGCATTTTATTTTGATCAGACTTAAATTATGACTAGAGAGTGATTAGGTATTCTAAGGAAATTCGATAAGTTGAAGCAGCAACGCCATATTTTTTTTGGTTATTTCTCCGGCTCCCATCATCGGAGGAAGATAAAATATATACCAGTGTTTAAGTCTAATCATAAGCTATCAAACACTGGTTCATCGATCCAGTAGTTTTTGCGTGATGTTCAAACAAACAATTACAAATTTATAATAGTAGAGATTGAAAAATTATGTAAACAACCTATTTTCAATAATTTTGATGTTTAGTTTTGTGGCCGAAACTATTAAATTGTAACTGTATAGAAATTCGACATTTTAGGTTAGTAGGTAAATATTAATAATTTAGTAAATATTACTTTCATATATTTGCGAATAGCAAATATATTTATCAATTTTCAATTTCTATTTCTACGCTATATGCTTATGTTTTAGAGATTTACAACCCTACTTAGTTTCAATTAATATTTTTTCTTTACCTAGCTTTGGAAAATATAATGTAACGAAATTTCTGGGTTTCTTCTTTTTTTGGATGAACACAAAGGTACTGAACAAGATCGAGACATTATTAAATTATAAAATTTGCTAATTATCAAGTGAAAATAACAACTGAGTTATTTGCTTAAATACCCGGTATATCTTGAATTTATGTAATAAGTTTATAAAAAAAGTTGTTAAATTTAAAAAAAAGGAACATTTTTTGTCTTTACATTTTTGTTCTATCTTTTTTGGTTTTCTAAGACGGGCAGTTTTGCCCATTTTGCCCAAACATGCTCCAAATCAGAAAAACGCGATATTAATCGATCGCCAAAAATTTCACGCAGAAGAGCCATAGTTGGACGTGTGAGCTGTGGCTCCATCTTGTTGGAACCACAATTCTGGATCGTTCTCTACCTCTGGCCTTAAAAAATTTGCCAGGTATTGAATGCCATTAACATTAACCGCAACTTGTTCGGCGTTTTCGAAAAAAATATGGTCCAATGATCCTTTTTGAAGTTATTCCACACCATACTGTGCATCTAAGTGGGTGCATTTGATCTTCAACAATTATTCTTGGATTTTGGGTGCCCCATATTCTGCAATTTTGTTTATTCACGTGACCATTGAGGTGAAAATGGGCCTCATCGCTCATTATGAGTTTGTAAATAAACTCGTTGTTTTCTAGGCACATTTTTTGAAAACGGTGACTATATTGACTTTGGTTCTTTGTTCTGTGCTGAGTCTTTACATCATAAATTTCCCAAATTTTTCAAAGTTAATTCTGAAAAAAAAAACGTAAACAAAAAATTTATTCACTTATTAAATCATTACGTTAATTATGCGCCACCCTATACATGTGACAGCCACACATACATTAACACATATACTTATTACACATACATCCCGTGAAGGCGCGCTGAAACAAAAATAAGTACCTTGGCTAGCTGAGGAGTGTTTCAATTCGTATTAATGGCGTATCATGGGATTACCTGTCCAGTTATATAGACGTTAGTGTTTTAAATTCATTAAAGCTAGAAAGGATTGTAATTGGTTGCCACCGCAGTCATCTTACGTTCTGCGGTGGCTGCGATGGATGATGGAATACTTTACTGTGATTATTAAGGATTTTTATTTGTCATGGCCATAATATACACAGTTCACGCACTGATATTATACTTAGCATATACAGTGATGTGAATAGTTAGTTACCTGTTATATTTTCACTTGTTTATAATGTAAATCAGAGGTGGGCGTAGACGGCTCTCCGGAGCCACGAGGCTCTCCATAAGAAAGTGAGAGTAAGTAAGCAAGGTATGTTTTGAAGTAAGACGGAACGATGTTTCAATACAGGTTGCCTACCAATGCATCCTTATTAATACATAATTTTTTGGCGGACGATGATTCAAAATAATTATTTTAAAAAACAGCAATTACGCGATCGCGTTCTGCTGTCCCTATTTCGAATTTATAAAACTCGGCAGAATCTTTCGCGGTATAATGACGTTGGAAATTACTTCTTTTTAAATAAATAAACGTTTTACCACAAAATAGGCAAATTAACTCTTTATCAGGTTTGTTAAATATACCAAAACGATGCTCCCACTCGTTGATGCCAAAAAATATCCTCGTTTTCTTCGCAGACGGCGCTGCACCTCCAGTGCTGAACTTATCCAAGACTTCTTGCGATGTATTCTCCATTATTAAAATCACTACTTTTATTTTTTTTGAAAAAAGAAATTATGCGAAAAATAATTTTCAATCGCACGAATAGTACTTTTCACTTTTTTAATTCAAAGTAACTCAGACTAAATCAAAACAACTCAGTCAGGTTGAGTAAGCTATCATAAAATTCCTACTTTATGTAAAATTTAACCATTTAGAAATCCGTAACAAATTAACCCCCACCCACCCAGCTATATCATTGGCATGTTTATTGACATCAAATTCCCATGACACTATACCCTCTACTAAGAAAAACTAATTAAATCAGGTATATAATTGTTTATTAGTTCTCCGATATGAATACTTTTGGCAAATTATTCGGAATTTCCAAAAACCTAATTCAAAATCTAAACTAATGCTAACCGTCAAAAAATTTACAAGAGGTTTACAATTGTCAAGCGGTAATCGTAAAAGATCAAAAGATTTATATTTTATTCATACACAAATATATTTAAAAGGTACATTTTATGACCCAAATTACCAGCCCAAAATTCCAGAGTATGTATTCAATGAATTGCATAGTCAATAGTGTATATTTTGTATAATTATAATCGATAGTGACCATAAAAAAGGGTTGGTATTATTATATTTTTTTCAGAAATTGTTTTAATTAAAAAAAATTATAATAATACTTGGTAAGTACCCTGTATTTATTTTATCTCTGTTCCTAGCTCTCACTCATAGCTTGTAAAGTCAAACCCTGCCCACCTATGATGTAAATATCAACAACATTTCATTGAAATCTTTTTTTAACATGTTTGACAAAGTAATAGTAGGAGCGGTGATCGTAAATGTCATTTATTGGACGAAAATTTCAGAAAAGATAGTACATATAGTGACTTTAATCACTTGCCTAGATTTCCCTGCAAGAACCTCATCCAACAACGGGTGGTCTACTCTCAAAATTTTATTTCCAACAACTATTGCATGAGACTTTCTTCATATTTATTAGTTTCTGAGAAAAGATATATATAAAGATCAATAAAGAGATATATAGATACTTTAATAGACACGAAACTATAATAGATACGAAAAAATGTTTCATACAAAAGTTGTTGGACATAAAATTTTATGAAAAAAACATATCACTGTGTTTTTCTCGATAAAAGATTTGGAGGATGTGGCAACCCCCCTGTTGGATTAGGTTATCTCAGGGCAGCCTGGGCAAGTAGTTAAATCATTGTACTGTACTAGTTTTTCTGCAAGTTTCATCCCCTAAGTCGATAGGCACCGTTTAATATGGTCCCCGCTTGGACTATAACACAATATCCTCAACCTAGAGGTCATGTTTTTCAACTTGTCAAAATAATTACCCTACATATTATGCAAAATATAACACATTTTGGTAAATACCATAGTTTAAGGAAAAGAATCTATCAGAATATTAGGTAAATCATTATTATTATCACACATTTAAAAAGCTGTACAACGCAAAAACCAAACGAGCTACAATTAAAATAGATGATAATATCACCATGGCAACAGTAAACCAAACAAAAACAAAATTGATATTTATTTATCATATGAATTTATAAATATATTGAGCTGTAATATTATTAAAAACTATTATCATGATTATCATAACAAATGAAATTGTAAATGGTCCTGTTATAAAAAAAAAAGTGTTGAAACATTTTTTTATTGCGTTTTAATGTAAAAGACCTTTTATTTATAATAATATAGACACATCCATCAGCTGTTGTATTTATTTTTTTACATACTTAGAAGAGTCTGCGTCGAAAGTTCGCGTCGATTTGTTCTTGTACGCCGCCGGTGTTCACGACTGATATATGTGGCACATTGTGGCGTCGTATAGTCTTTTACCATAATATTATTGTTAGTTTGTACGACGTTATCGCGATCGCCGGCTACAAGTTACATATTCAACTGCTGCCCCCATATACATCTCTTCAAATATTTCTACAACAATAGATGTTAATTATTTAAAAAAAAAAGTTTTCCTTTTTTTTTTTAATCTTTGATAAAGTGTGCTGTCGAACGATAATAAAATCTATTAAAAAATTTTTCTTAAAATAAAATTGCCTAAAAATAATTTATAAACATATACACAACTTGTATCACTTGTACTGTTGATTGCCTAGACAACAATATGTTAATATAGGCAATATTTATAACTTTATATAAACTTTACTTGCCTAAATTATTTTTTAAGGTGAACAATTGTGAATTGTGCGTGTTGATAAATGGAACAGGAATTCACAAAACTATTAAAATTTGAACATAAATAGAGCAAGAGCATGTGTTGATTTATGATAAATTTCTTTTTTTTTATAGTGTTTAAAAAAAAAGTATATACAAAATTAACTACTTTTTTTGTTTTCTTTTATTGATGAAGAAAGTTAATTATGTTTTTAAATGACGTTTCGTGATTATTATCAAAACAATCTACCAGGATATTTTGTTGTATGAGTGTTAGTTACTACTTCATATCAAACCATACAGTTCAAACAGTTAATTATTATTTTATAACACACTTACTACTTACTATATACTCTACACTACGCTTGGTGGTGGAATTTAACGTGTTTGAAAATAACTTATTAGGTAGGTGAATTGTGCATGTTTTTGATTGTTATTGTGTGTGTACATTTATGCAAATTTATTCGATTATATGGTGTACAATTCTCTTAATTGTTATTCTATGAGTTTCATTAATTTTATTTTAAAAACAATTTACATAGGTACATTCACGAACCATGGAATAAAAGCTTATATAATTCAGTTGATTAGATTTAGATATCGTGTGTCCCCATTTAAGGAAATTATATTAATATATAAGTGAAAAGATATTTTTCAAATATATCTTTTGTTTTTAGCGAAATTTTTAAGCTATTGGTTTTTTTACGAATAAAGAAATTTTGTAAAAACTTTATATATATATGTATTTATGTGTGTCAGATATGTGTCTGTAGGCGCTCTAAAGGATGATTGGAATGAAATTTCATATGTGACGTGCTTTTTGTATTTGAAAGATCAAGTTTGATAATTGGCAAAATCGGACAAGGGGATAGGAGGAGGGCATAGTGGGAGGGGGAAACATAAAATCTTGAATTTCTCTCTTAATACTAGCAAACTGGAAAAATTTGTAATAATTACAGTTTTAGTAAATCAATTTTACTACAATTCATCGCCTGGTCATATTTTCTGTAACTCTAATATTTACAGAAATATTTGCAATTTAAATATAATACCCATAATAATGAATATTACAAATATCATTTTTATGGGCTGATACCATGGTTACTTGAATTTTTGATAAAGTATTTAAATCAATTTTCTGGAAAGAAAGACACAAATCCGTTTAAGATTTTGAAATACTAAATCAAAATTGTATATCTAAAAACTGTTTAAGAAAAAAAGGAAGATATTTTCCATAAATAGAAATTTTTGTTGGGAAAATATCATTAATAATTGAATTACGTAATTTCATCATCTCGCCAAAATCATATCCGAATAATATATTTAATCATAAAATATATTTTATTGTAAAAATTTTGATTGTCGTTTCCATAGTAACTATAAACTATAATCGTTATACCGTTCTATTTTGGCTATTAATAAATTTAATTTTTGCAAACACTAAAGTCATATCAGTCAGATATTATATTTCTATTTTGATCACACTAAAATTTTGACCGCTAGAGAGTGATTTATGTATTCTAAGGAAATTCGCTAAGTTGACGCAGCTCCTGCGTAATGAATTTTTTTATTTATGGACTAACTGGGCCTGAAACAAAGTTTTTTGTAAATTTCTCTAAATTTTTTTCAATTGTATATAATATGGCCACAAATTTAGCGTTCTTTTTTCAAAAATTTATAATTAATTTCTGCTTTATACATTTAACAAAATGCTTTACATAAAAGTTGATCATTATAAATATACTAACGATTTTTATTCGAAAGATTATTCCAAAAACCGAATGAATCACTCATAACAAAATATGAACTATTAGTCAGCGCAGTACATCCACAATACGTCAATAATGGCATGCCTGTCGTAAGCGTGTAACAATTTGAATAATCAAATAGTGGTACTCGCTGTCAATTAGTGAAAATTCTTAACCAAATTTAAACAATTTGAAATTACTAAATGCATCAATACTTCTATTTTAAATGTATAATGGAAATAATTTTTCGAAATACATTTAAAGTATAAAATGGAAAATGTCATTTACATTTTAAATAATCAATTTAAAAGCATCTATTTTAAATTTTACCTATCTCTAGAAATATTTTCATCCCAACTCTTTTAAGAAACAGAACCCTAAACATCTACTTATTTACAACAAATAATACCTTTTTAGACTTTAGACAAAAAAAAAGTAATTTTTTATTCATTAAAACTTCTTAAGCCTGTCGTTATATGAACACAAAATACAGATTGTTTACTCGTAATTCTAATATAAAATTATATAAAACACATCTGTTTGAATAAATTTTGTTGTAAAATTTAAATATAAATTTATTATACAACATCAAGTGACTTCTATTGTACAACAATTTTTTTACAGCAAGTCCATTTTTAGCGAATTTTCAAAGAAAATGTAGCTATTGGTTTTTTACCTACGAAGGAAGTTCGGATATATTTCTTCAAATGTCAATCGAATATACTTAGTACCTAGATGTAGAAAATAACTATCACTAAAATATATATAAAGTATAGATATATATAAATATATATATAAATATGTATATATATATATACATATATATATATATATATATATATATATATACTAGCTGACACGACAGACGTTGTCCTGTCTTAACTATGAATATTGATTTCGAATTGGTATAATTAATAAAAAATAATAATTATTCCAAAAAATATTGTTATTATTCTAATGCTTTATGATACACAATATTCTTAGGGGGGGGCTTAGAGGAAGGGGAAAAATTAAAGCTTGAATTTCTTTCTTAATATTAATATAATGAAAAAATTTGCAATAAGTTTTTGTACTTCATCAATTTTACTATAATTTTACAATATTACAATTTTACTACATTACCTGACCATATTTTCTGTACCTCTAATATTGACAGCAATGTTTGCATTTTAAATACTATACCCATAATAATGAATTTTACGTAAATGTATCTGCATGGTTACTTGATTTTTAGCGAATTTTCGAAGAAAATGTAGCTATTGGTTTTGTACCGATGAAGGAATTTCGGAAATTTTTTTCGAATGGTCATCGAACCTACCTAGTAGATATGGAAAATCACAATCACTAATATTTACATATATATATATATATATATATATATATATGTTTACATATGTATATATATGAATGTATGCATGTAAACATGCGTCTGTAGGCGCTCTGGAGGCCACAATTTTAGATTGATCGCAATGTAATTTGGTATCTGACGTGCTTTTTGTATTTGAAAGGCTAAGTTCGTGAACGGACAAAATTGGACAAGAGGAAAGGGTGGTTTATAGAGAGGAGGGAAAAAAATTTTGAATTTTTCTCTTAATATTAGTAAAATTTTGCAAGAGCATAGTTTTAGTAAATAAATTTTACAACAATTCACTATCTTACCATATTTTCTGTAACTCTAATATTTACAGGAATATTTGCAATTTAAAAAAAATACTCACAAAAATGAATTTTACAAATGCATCATCACCATGATTACTTTATATTTTAAATGTATTTAAATGAATTTTTCAAATGTTAAGAGGTATATTCCATATTTTGTGCTTTCTTCGTTCTTTAAACGCATCTTATCCTTAATCGATTCGGTTCAAAAACGAACTTAGTCTTTGAAATACCAAATGCATATCAGATACCAAAACATATTTATTTATGTACGTGTCTGTAGCCACTCTCGCGGTCACGGATATATTTCCAATAGAGAAAGGATGAATTTATTCTGAGAAAATTCGCTAAGTTGACGCAGCTCCTGCGTAACGGATTTTTTTATAATGTATTTAAATGAACTTTCTGGAAAGTACGACGTACATTTTGAAATACTGTATCCAAATTGCATTGGTCAAAAAATGATTAATGTTATTATATATTAAGGGATATTTTTATTCTCAATTTCTAAGGAAATTTGCTTAGTTTACGCAGCTCCTGCGTGACGAATTTTTATTTCATAATTATATTGAATTATTTAAGGGTTTGGGTTTCAATCAATTTAAGAATATTGGGAAACGGTAATCAATTTGAGTGATGTTTTAAACACAATAAACCTGATAGACTTTATTACGGAATAATAATTAATAAATAATAATAAAATTATTAAGAAAAATAAAAAATTTTTAAACTACAATTCTATTTAATTTAATTTATTTTATTTAATTTATTTTAATTTGTAAAGTAAGTCGGAAGAAAAAAATATATTATATACATCTATCTATACCTCGTGTATAAAAACGTGAATAAGCGTGATTATTATTATTATTATTATTTTCAATACATATATAATTAGTTTTGATATAAATGCGGAGGAAGTCGCGGGAAACAGCTAGTTTAATATATACAATAGTAAATTAAGTTTAGTTCCGACTTTGCAACTTATCTCTGACTCCATATCCCAGAAATAGTTACGATTAGCTTATTCATACTGATGATGACTACCTTGTAGCCGAAATACGTATTTATTAAATATAAATAATTGTTCTAGGAATTGGGGCAAAATTTGAAATTTAAGCTAGTATAATATATACAATAGTAAATTAAGTTTAGATCCGACTTTGTAAAGGTTTAAAATATTGATCGCAGAAAAAAGTGTTGTTATAGGTGTTGATAAAATTTTCGTCTATCCATGTCTGTCTGTGTCCCAGTCTGTCTGTTTGTCTGTAAACACGATAACTCAAAAGCGAAAAGAGATAACGCACTGAAATTTTGTGTGTGTTCTATAGCTGAAAAGTAAGATCAAGCTCGTGAATGGGAAAAATCGGACCGTGCTTTACCATCAGAGGGGAAAATTTCTTTCTTTCTCTCAAGATATACGGCTTAGAAAAGGTGAGGGCAACTTGTTAAATTGGGCAAAATGAGTCGTTCAAGACGTTTAGGTTTATGTCGACCAGTAAGATTACAATTTATTGATAAGTAAAATTACAAAAAATTTATTGAAGTTAAAAGTTCGCAAAAATTAGTTTTTCTCAAATAGAGGTTATGTTAATAGAGGTCATTATCAAATTTACTCCTTAGTAAATTTTGCACAAAAAAAATCCCATACAAAATTCACATAGTTACACCAATAGTTCTCAAGGTATATGGCTGAGAAAAGTTAGGCGAACGATGGGTTTCGTTATGGACTTTTTGTTCTCGTATTGCAAAACAAAGAGAATTCCGTTGGCAAATCTCCACTTGTATTTTTTAAGAGGTAAAAGTTCTATTTGACTGGGTCAGATGAGTTCATGTAGACCAGGCATGGCGAACCTTTATTGATCAATGTGCATTTTTTTTTAAGAATCTTGACTTGATTAATGGGAAAAAATATAAATAAATGCTATCGACATAAATTCTCAAATAATTGTCTTCAAAATAATAGAATACGCGCTGGTAGGTGAGCCCCTTCACTCCTGTTTTGTGAGAAATGGTGGTGATTCAAGGTAAGAGAGCGAAAATATAAGAGAGACTGTAATTGCAGTCACCGACGAAAACAAAAATAAAACAAGTGAAGCGCGTCCCTCCTGTGTCGCTCACATTTCGTGATTCAGTAGCTAACTCCCGTCCGTCGTTAAGAAGCACGCGCGAAATCTACCTATCTCTGTCGCGCAATCTGTTGCCGTTCGGGCAACCGTAGCCCCGTTCACAAAGAGCTTTGGTACTATAGACGAAAGAATAAATTATTTCGATCAGATACCTATATTCCTCAATCAATCTCGTGCCCGAATTATTTTGTCGAGTGCCATTGGTTCGTATATTTTTGAAATATCATCTTTGTAGTCCAAATACGCCATTATAAAATACAAACAATGGATCTAAAAATTAGGGCAAATTTTGAATTAGCCCCAATTAATGAATTACGTGACAATGATTCTCCACCACTTGGATATAATAAGCGATCAGAGTTTGTAATAGTAGCAAACTTTCTCCATGTGATTAAACCCAACTTTGTTTAGACGCCATTTAATTGATTCGTTTAAATTACATTATTCTGATAAAAAAATTACAAGTGTTAATCGTTAAAGTTCTTATCTTGATACGTAATTTTTCTTATACAATAATTTTTCTTATACAGATAGAGATTTGATATTAATGATGGTATATCAAATTACAGTATTCTTTTTAAAAGCTTCACGATAATTTATATCAACTGCTTTTCATCGGGTGAATGAATCTGAGTGGTAAAGCATCTGAGTGTCTAACAAGTAATCTGATCTTATTAATATAATAGTATGGCATTCAATTTTCAAAATTTTACAATAGGGAATATGCATGAAAATTTTTTTTCACTTGAATTGAAGCATGTTTACTTGACAAATATCAAGGTAAAATTACTTTTTAAATAACTTTAAAAATAAGCGAGATATGAATGATTGAAATTTCCGATTAGACAAAGAGGGTGATAGTCCTCTTGATATGTTATGTGACGTCATATTACACTTTCACCATTTAAAATACACGTAAAACTCCGTTTTTAGTATTTTTGCAAGAATGTGACACATAATAATCTTTAAAAGCTTATAGCTTCCTTGATATTTGTCGGATTTTAATTTCGTTTTTAAATATTATTACAGTATTAACAGTATTTTCATATTCTGAAAATAAATGTGAAAAAAAATTTTCATGCATATTCCCTATTGATTTGTGTCAAATTCTTTCGCTTTTTGAAAAACTGTTTAGAATACATAATATTTTTATAACAAACGAACTTTAATTCAAAATATTTTTTCGAGTGCAAAAGTTTAAAAAAGAAACGCCACTTAATTTTATAGTACACATGGTCACTTCGGATGAAAGATGTTCATTTTTAATCTGACTTCTAAAAGGAGGATGGTTCTCAATTCGTCTGTATTTTTTTTTATTCTCTTTTTTATTTTATTAACTCGACTTCAAAAAAGAGGATGGTTCTCATTTCGTCTGTATTTTTTGTTATTTTTATTTTTTTAATGTGTGTCACCTCCGAACTCCGTCAATTATGAACCGATTTTGAATTTTTGATTTTGTTTTAAAGGGTTTGGTTTGAAAATCGGATTCTGATGAGGGGATCCCCGGGAAATCAAGGAAAATCCTCAATTTATATACTCATTCATAATGCAAAAATAAAAATTTTTTTTAAAAACCGAAAAAAAAAACCGATTTCAAAAAATAAAAATTAAAAAAAAAAAAATAACCAAATTGAAAACCAATTGTACAAAAAACTGAAAATCTGTTATGAAAAAATGCACTAAAAATTAAAAAAAAAGAAAACGGATAAAAAAAAATGTGTTAAAAAAATGCACTAAAAATAAAAAAATAAAAATTCATTAAAAAAAAAAAATTTTACAAAAAAAAAAACAAATTGCATGTAAAAAAAATTGAAAATCTGCTAAAAAAAATGCATTAAAAATTAGTAGGTCGTTTAGTAGGACTAAACATATTCAGACAAATAGAAAAATCAGTTATAGGACTGCAAAGTCAATAAAAAGCGGGAAATAAAAAAAATTTTGTTAAAATGGAAACCCGACTTCAAAAATCAAATATTCTAAAACCAAAAATGCACTAAAAAGTAAAAAAATAATTGCAGATTCTTGTGTCAATTTTAGTTCACCTAAGCAAAAATTTTTAAATATATATCTACAATTATTGTTATTTTTGGAGGCGGTGTCCAAATTTTATGTGAATTTCTCTATGCTGACACCGACTCCAAAAATAACAATAATTGTGCATATATATTTAAAAATTTTTGCTTAGGTGAACTAAAGTTGACACAAGAATATGCAATAATTTTTTTACTTTTTACTGCATTTTTGGTTTTAGAATATTTTATTTTTGAAGTCGGGTTTCCATTTTGTCAAAATTTTATAAATATATATATATATATATATATATAGGTATATATATATATATTTTTTTTTTTTACACACACATACTCGCTATGCTTGCGTGGTTCTTCGTGCCTTAGAAAGAAAACGTATCCTGCGTAGAAGGAGTGAAAAGTTTTCCGATAATTCCCATAAAGAAGGTATTTTTGAGAGTTTTTTCCAAGTTCTGTAACTTTAAAATGAACCCGCATCGAATATGGTGCTATTAAAGCGTCAATTTATTGCAATCATTTAACAAAAAATTTTTATGTTAATACTCTTTTTAAGGCCCGGACCATCTTAAGATACCACTAAGGGGGCTTTATTTTAGGCAGTACCGCGCGATAGCAAAAATTCCGTTAAAAAACTATTGAAGAAGGAAAAACCGCTTTTCATGCAGTGATAAAAAGCTTAGATAATCAGATCGAATAGTGAAAACAAATAAATCATCATTCTATTCGCCGGAAAATTCGACAATGAATATAAACGGAGTAGATCCTTGCTATACCACTCTGAAACAGGTGTTCGCTGTTCAAATGACTAGACGTATTCGACCAGAAGTGCTGATCTTTGTCTATTGCTATTTTGCTTACACTTCGAATATTTTTAATTAATTCAATAACTGCAACGATATTTCAAAAGTAAACCTTATAAGGAACCGAGCCTTAATAGGCTACAGTAACGTATAATATGGTATTCGACTGAATACTGTATTAATAACTTTATTTTCATGTTGTCGTTTTGCCAAATTATTCATGTGTTCGTATTGTTAACTCTATAAATGAAAAAAAATTTAGGTTTTTAGCTATTCTGGACATAATTTTGACAATTTGATTATCCGTTAGTGAATCAGCTATAAATTAACGATTTTTGATGTCGAAAATTTCAATACGAATCATTTTACTGATTTCAATTACCTTTTTCAAGTAAAGAACAAAATATAATGCTCAGATACTATAGGTACCCCATTCATATAGTAGACGGTCTTTATTAAGATATCGTATGACATTTGTGTGCCTGTTAACTCGAATTGACATTGTCAAAGAGAAAAAACAATTGATAATAGAAAATTGAAATAAAAAAAACATGTTTTTGTGAGTTATGATACATTTAATAAACGAAGACACGCGTTGTTCTTAAATGATGGGTATTAAAATTACTGATGAGATGACATTTATAGAGTTTATTGACTGACTATGTTGGATCATTTACAGGGAATTTGAGGCGGATTGTTTTAAATTTAGATAAATGACAGTTCAATTGTAAATTTATTTTTCTTAAGAATTCGTTGAAATATGATAATTTTTTGTTGAAATAAGGTACTGCCGTCTATCAAGGCCCGGCTCCTAATAAAGCCCAGTTATGAAAAGTCGTTATTGTAATTATTAAATTCATTCGAAATATCCAACATATAGGCAGAAACATTAATAGACAAAAATGTAATAACACTTTTAGTCAAATGCGTTTTTGGTTAGATTGCAAATCAGTGTATATCAGTGATATGTCAATGAGACACTCTGTTAGATAAATTGTAGCGGCTGCCCTTAGAATATATAAATCACTTTGTAGCGGTCACAATTTTAGTCTGATCAAAATGAAATGTCGTATATGATTTTAGTATTTGCAAGTCCAAAGTCAAAATTCAAAAATTTCGCTAAAATTTTTTTAAATGTCCATCGATCCTACCTAGTAAATGTCAAAAATCACCATCTGTAAAATTTATATACATATATATATATATATATATATATATATATATATACATGTATATATATATATATATGTATATATACATATATATATATATATTTTTATATATACATATATATATATATATATATATATCTGTAATCACTCTAGCGGTCACTGTTTTCATTTTATCGGAATCAAATTTGGTATGTTAGGCGATTTTGGTATTCAAAAAGTCAAGTTCGTTAATGGGTAAAATCGGACAAGGGGGGTTTAAAGGGAAGGGGAAACACAAAATTTGACATATCTCCCTTAATAATTGAAAAATCTAAAAATTTATAAGAAGTAAAGTTTTAGATACTATGTTTTCCTGCAATTTTGTTTTTATCATTTTTTCTGTTACACTAATATTTACAGAAATATTGACGGTTTAATATTGAAAATTAAATTTCTTAATATCTCTGTACACATTAGAGTTTGAGCAAAATTGATAAGGTGATGAATTGTAGCAAATTTGATTTTCTATAACTTTATACCTTATGCATTTTTTGATTTTTATAATATTAAGAGAGATATTTTATATTGTGTGTTGTCTTCTTTCTTTATACCCCCCCCCCCCCCCCCCCATTCACTTCGACGTATGTCATTTATTAATAAAATTGGACTTGCAAATATTAAAATCATGTACGACATTTCATTTTGATCAGACTAAAATTGTGACCGCTGGAGAGTGATTTATGCATTCGAAGGAAATTCGCTAAGTTGAAGCAGCTCCTGCGTAACAAATTTTTTTTAATCTCTTACCGTTTCAAAGATGGATATTTTTCCTCCTGGGATATTACCGTGCCCATGGACATGCGCAAATGAACCAATTCGGTCATTTTATGAACACCTATACCAAAATATTTTTTCCTTTATAAATATTTCTAACCGTTACATAGTCGGAACTAAACTTAAAATACCCTTCAATATGCTATATATACCGGGTATAAATAGCATATTACAAAGTTAACTTAGAATTACAATAGTAAATAGATTATAAAGACATACAGACTGGTGAAATTAAATAAAATGTTCTAAAAACCGCATAAACATTCGAATGCATAAACATTCGAATTTATGGAAGTTAAAAATTATAATAATATTTTCGGTAGATCGAACAATTTTTCTGAATAATATGATTTAAAAAGTTTTTCACATGTTCCAAATCATATAATTTAATAAAATTTAACATATTTTTAAATATTTATACGTAAGGGAAAATCGTTTGTATGAATACGAAAAAGAAATGTTTTGGAAAAAATTTATTAAATTTGTTTGTTTGTTTTTTTTGAAAAACAATATTCCCATTTTGTGTAGATAGATAGATTGATTGCCCTGGCGGGCTACACATCGACCATAAGGTCCATTGTGGAAGGAATTTTTTGTGTATAGACTAGGAATTGGTAGGATATGTGGCTGCAGCCGACTATTATAGGAACTATGTCAACATTCATCAGGTGTTCGTGAAGGAAACTGCAGCAAACCTTCTCAAGCATGGCCGGTTACTTCGTTCTTGTCCATACGCCGACAGTTTAGTCAATTAACCTCCCCTTTTTTTTCTTTCTTAATAATTGACATACTGCTGATGCCGGGATTCGAACCCATAACTTCTCAGTTTCCAAGGAGGCATACTGCGCAGACATAACACCTTAGACCGCTCGGCCACTTGGACTGGTAAAAGTGTATTGTGTAAATTAATACTACTAATAAAGTATTTGAAAATTTGTTGTAAACCGTACAATGTCTTGGAATTTTTTGTTACCGGAAAGTTGAGTGCCTAATCTCAGTGCTTATTAAAAAAACAATTACACTAAGAAATCTAATGAATCTTAAATTACTATTCGTAAAACTTTTTTCATTTTACGAATTAAGCTATTATTAGTAAAAAAAAAAAATACAGACGAATTGAGAACCATCCTCATTTTTGAAGTCGGGTTAAAAAGTGACTCGGGGAAAAAGTATATTTTCTACTTTTTAGTTCATTAAATGAAAAATTTTGTTCAAATTTATTTATTTATATTTTAAGACCAAAAAACACAATTTAATTTCCCACAGTTTCCACTACTTTCCGAAATTGAATTGTCACGAGACTTATGTAGGTGACTTATTATAATAAGATAATGAACCAGTTAAATTTTTAAAGAGCTGCAGAGAACCAGAAAAAGGATATTAATATAAAAAAATTTTTTTTTCAATATATTTTTTTGATTAGACCGATCCCAAAAAAGATAACAGGGGTGATAAATGGGCACCTGTATATTCATATAAATATATACCGGGTACAATAAACACAATCAAGTACTATATAGCACAGTGATACCAAACCTTTTTTTGTCGCGACACACTTTTAACGATTTCAAAATTTGACGGCTCACAATTGAAAAGATAAGTTTAAAAGTTGTTTACTTACCTATAATACACTGTGTAAAATAGTTTATGATAATAATTTTGAATATAAAATAAAATAATATGTACTACAAAAACAACAGTACGTTTATTAAGAGATTAATTACAAGTGAATTATAAGAATACTTTTAATGAAAAATTTGAGCTTGATGTTTTTTGATATTTCCATTTATATTTGATCGTAAAAATGACAATGCTACTCTCATATCGTCTTCTACATTTATCAATCTCGATCTTTTTTTCGTTTTTATGTTGGTTAATACTTTACTATACACATTTCTAACATTTGGCGGCACACAAAAGTGCCGCGGCACAGTGGTTAAGAATCACTGATATAACCTTATAATGAACCCACACTAATTACTATGATTGACGTGTTATGTTGACAACACCGTCCACACTGCGATGTTTTTTGACTAAAATAAATTAACAAGGATATACAAGTAACCAGCTACAAATATCTATGATGGTATGCTGCTCGATGTTGACGAGTATCCATTAACATGATGATTGTTGACGGGATACATGACAGCAACATGTTGCTAGAATAACAATTTTGTTGCCAGATGTGTACTAAAGCTTAAAACATACCATACATAACCATTATATACCATACATAACCATCATAACATTAAGTTTATAACATATAGCCATAGGCTTGAAATTGAAATGAAGTGTTTAAACATTATTACAAAATAAACTTTCCTATTCAGACTTAATAAAAAAAACACATTCGTCTTACATACCTGCTCAAAAAATAAAAAAAATTAAGATATTTAAGGTTGTTGTGAAGAAAATTCAATTTAATGACAGGTTCTTCAAAATTTTACAGCATATTATTTCAATAATAAAGAATATCCTGTTTTTAGTTTTTGAGTAAAAAAATGTTAAAGTTCGATTTTTAAGAGATTTTTACATAGGTTAAATGGACTCGTCGGTAAAAACGTATATCTCGACATTTGTAGATCGAAAAATGTTCTAAATCTAGTTTTATTTTTAGTTATACTTATTTTTATCTAGTTTTATTTTTAGTTATATTTATTTTTATCTAGTTTTATTTAGTTTTGTCTGTTTTATCACCATGCAACTTTTTTGAAATATATAAAAACATATTTTTAATTCTTAAAACTCTTCGAAAAAATGAAATTTAGGATTTAAGTTTTAAACAAAATGTTTTTTTTTTACAAATATATATGTTTTTTTACAAAAATTAGATTACTTGAAACGATTTAATTGCAAAATTTTTAATTATTTAGAGTTGGCAATGGATGAGGTATCAATGCATTTAGTATAAGACAAACTCCACCCCTACTTTCCCTCACCAGTTTCACAACAACCTTAATAAATAAACTTTATGGAAATTTAAAAAAAATAAAACATAGAATATTGGGGGAATATATGCGTAAATGAGTATGTTAAAATCCGGTTGGCGAATATTTACAGATTCCATCCTACCAAATTCCATCCAAATCAAAAATCAGTCAGTTAGGAAATAAATTATCATTTTTAAAAATTTCAATTTTTAGGCATTGTCCGGTTTTACCCATTCACGAAATTGAACTTACTATTTAGCTCTAAAACACACACACAAAATTTCAGCTTGTTATCTCTTTTCGTTTTTAAATTATCGTATTGACAGACGGACGGATGGATAGTTATGCGGAAATGGAATAATTAAGTCATTTTATAAACACCTATACCAAAAATTTTTTTCTACTATCAATATTTTCCACCGTTACAAAGTTGGGACTAAACTTAATGTACTCTAGTATATATTATCTATACCGGGTATTAAACGCGTTGACATTTCTCTTGGTTAAATCTCAAAAGTTTCCACAATTCCATGATCAATTATTTGTATTGTATATATGCGTATTTCGACTACAAAGTAGTCATCTTTCGTATGAATTAGCTATTCGTAATTCATAACCGGGAAGATATGTTTCTTGTTTCTAATTTGATACGTGTCTCAAAACGATTAGATTATCTTCGATAATCTTTATAGTTCTCTCTAGCTGTTCATAGGATATTGTGGTTCTTCTTATCCGCATTGACAGTTGATTTCTGCCACTAACCAATTATAAGCCGTGGGTTAGACCAGAGGTGGGCGCCGACGGCTCGCCGGAGTCAAACGACTCTCCATAAGCTGGCTGAGAGTAAGTAAAAAAGGTATGTTATGAAGTAAGACGGAACGATGTTTCAATACAGGTTGCCTACCGATTATTGCCCAATAATTTATTCAATCAATTTAGAAATAGTTTTATAAAATATTTATTGTTTAAGATATATCTTTTACAATATGGAGAGATACACCAAAAAACATAATAATAATAATAACAATAATAACAATAATAATGATCATAGCAGTAACAATAATTACAACAACAACAACAACTATATGTATTCTCACTTTATGTAAAATTTAACCATTTAGAAATTAGTAACAATATCCTCCTTTTCTTAGCAGACGGCGCCGCACCTACACTGCTGAACTTATCCATCACTGCTTGCGATGTATTCTCCATTATTAAATTCACTAGTTTTATTTTTTTTGAAAAAACAAATTATGCGAAAAATAATTTCCACTACTACGAATAGTACTTTTCACTTTTTCAATTCAAAGTAGACTAACTCGAAGAAACTCAAATTCCCACTTTATGTAAAATTTAACTTAATTCATCAAATTCCCATGACACTATACTCCATACGCAGAAAAAATAATTAAATCAGGTAAATAATTGTTTATTAGTTCTCGGATATGAATAGTAGATGGTAGATTGTAAAGGTTGCCCTGGACAGGCTACACTTCGACCATAAGGTCCATTGTGATGCCTAAGGATGTGAGGATGTGAGTGGAGTGGAAGGAATTTGTGAGTAGACTAGGAATTGGTAGGATATGCGGCTGCAGCCGACTATGATAGGAACTATGCCGATATTCATCTGGAGTTTGTGAAGGAAACTGCAGAAAACCTTCTCAAGCATTGCCGGTTATTTAGTTCTAGTCCATACGCCGACAGTTTAGTCAATCAACCGCCCCTTTTTTTATAATTGACAAACTGCCGATGTCGGGATTTCGAACCCATAACCTCCCAGTTTCCAAGTACTGCATACTGCGCAGACATGACGCCTTAGACCGCTCGGCAACTTGACTGGTGATATGAATAGTAAAAAGTTTAGGCAAATTATTATGTTTATTACAACGGTCCAGCGGTAAGCGTAAAAGTTCAAATGATTAATATTTTATATTTATATATTATATATTTATTTATAAATAGCATTTTTATTTTATTCATACACAAATATATTAAAAAGGTACATTTTATGCCCCAAATTACCAGCCCAAAATTCCAGAGTATGTATTCAATGTATTGTATGTATTGTATACTTTGTATAATAGTGACCATAAAAAAGAGTTGGTATTATTATATTTTTTTCGGAAAATGTTTTAATTAAAAAAAGAAAATATTAATAATTGGTAGGTTACCCTGTATTTACTCTATCTCTCTTCCTACCTCTCACTCAGAGCTGAGTTGAGTCAACCCCTGCCCACCTATGGGTTAGACACGATGATCCAAATAGGTTCAAAAAATAATTAATGTAACAACTGAGTTAATTGTTTGAATACCCAGTATATACTGAGTTGTATATCAATGATTGAATTGTTAACAATTCTGCGTATTCGAATTGTTAACAATTCGCTTTCCGAGGAACATTTAATCACAAATTATGAGAAAACTATTGAGTTTATGAAAAAAATTTTCAAACAAAAGTTGTTTATTTTAAAATGAAGAAGATTTTTTCCTTACAAATTTTTTTTCTATGTCTTACGGATTCAAAGATGTATATTCCCGTTTATGCCCATTAACGACTTGACCTTACTTTTTTACTCTAGAACATACAAAAAAATTTCCGCTGGTTATCTATTTTCATTCCAAAAGAAAAATATCTGCTCACCGATTTGTGTATACTCAATTTTGGCAAGGATACCCTGGGTTGGTTCCGTGGTAATATATAACATTGTGCTTTTTGCTTGCTTGTGTTTCGCAGTACAAGTTCGTTTTACATATTACTCTATACAACATAAACATGTCATGTTTATATAAACAAATATATGTGAGGTAACAATATTATGATATGCATTATATTATGATACACATAAGAGTTATATGCACCTCCGTTAAGCTAGCAGAGCAAAGTACCGAAAATGAATTTTCTACGTACCAGAATTATGTGCTAATTATGTGCTAATTATGTGCTGCAATTAAAATTTTTGTGCTTTTTTCGTTTCGGCGGAATATGAAAGTTAAAAGTGCTCGGCTAGCTTAATATCAAGCCAGCAGAGCATCGGTTAAAAAGTCCCAAAAATGAATTTACTACCTACCAGAATTATGTGCTAATTATGTGCTGGAATTAAAATTTTTGTGCTTTTTTAGTTTCGGCGGAAATTGAAAATTAAAAGTGCTCGGCTAGCTTAACATCAAGACAGCAGAGCATGGGTTATAAAGTGTCCCGAAAATAAATTTACTACCTACCAAAATTAAGTGCTTTTTATGTGCTAATTATGTGCTGCAATTAAAATTTTTGTGCTTTTTTAGTTTCGGCGGAAATTGAAAATTAAAAGTGCTCGGCTAGCTTAACATCAAGACAGCAGAGCATGGGTTATAAAGTGTCCCGAAAATAAATTTACTACCTACCAAAATTAAGTGCTTTTTATGTGCTAATTATGTGCTGCAATTAAAATTTTTGTGCTTTTTTAGTTTCGGCGGAAATTGAAAATTAAAAGTGCTCGGCTAGCTTAACATCAAGACAGCAGAGCATGGGTTATAAAGTGTCCCGAAAATAAATTTACTACCTACCAAAATTAAGTGCTTTTTATGTGCTAATTATGTGCTGCAATTAAAATTTTTGTGCTTTTTTTGTTTCGGCGAAAATTGAAAATTAAAAGTGCACGGCTAAATTAACAGCAAGTAAGCAGAGCATCGGTTTTTAATTCCCGAACATGAATTTACAACGTACCAGAATTAAGAGCTAATGATGTGCTGCAATTAAAAATTTGGTGCTTTTTTTGTTTTGGCGGAAATTCAAAATTCATAACGCTCGGCTAGCTTATCATCAAGACAGTAGAGCATTGGTTTATTTTTGCAATACTCATATTTGAACTAACGTAATATTTATATGCTTTTCAAATGTCGAAGAGTCAAATCCATAACTTTTTTATTTCCCCAAAAATAAACGCTCGAAGATCCAAACTGACTTTAAAAATGAGCATAAGTCATCTTCTTGACATGCCAAATCAAATTACACCTCATTTGAGTGCTATTTATGTGCTCTCAAAGTATCACAGACTTTAACCGTTAAAACGTAAATTTTTTGAAAATCCACCCCTATAAGCCCCCAGCGACCCTCTGATACAAACATGGACTATTTTTGCGATATCACCAATTTAAATTACGACACATTTGAGTACTATTTATGTGCTCTTAGAATATGACAGAACGGAGAGCGCCTAACGGCCTATCGTGAAATTAATGTACACTATACTTAAAATCTGTTCATATACTTTGAGGATGTCTCAGGCATCAACCTATAAACATCCATAATTTCAAAGATTTTACCTCTCAAAGAGTTCCTTCAATGTGCTTTGCGGATATCCGAGACCTCAAAGCCTAATCCGGGAATTTCTGCAGATAATGGCCTCTTTTTTTATATCATGAAATAAAATTGTACAACATTCAGGTGCTTTTAGTCGTTTTAGAAAATCAAAATCTTAAGATGAGATTTTTCAGAAGTACTAATTTTACTTTTGAAGACTCATACTACCTTCCAAAGAGAGCAAGTCTGTAATTAGAGGATACTTGCAGATACCATTTCTTAAAGACTTTTCTCAGTACGCATTGGGTATTTCTGTATTATCGTTTATATAGGCGCACTTTATTCTATGATTATCATGTGATTTCGAAATTTTCATGATTAGATCCTGGACGACTGGATCGCCTGAGTTTCTGAAAATTTAGGTATAATTTGGGGTGGAATTATGAAGCATCATATCTCGAAAGAAAGGAAACTATGCAATTTGAAACTTGCCAATTGCTTTCCCGAAATTGTTCACAGTACTTTAAGATTTTTTTAATAAGGAAACCAAAATTAAAGGAGGTAATAGATACATTTGAGTATTGTGTAGTTTTAAATACCATTTTACATTTTTCTTCAATATTTTTATTATTTATATATTCTTTGGTCAAGCCTTTTATTGCTTGTAACTTTTTTTGACAAAAAATATTTGTGCTTTATTTAGTAACAGATCATTTTTACGCAATCTTATAATTTAAAGAAAAAGATAGTTCGTTAAATCAAATATGAATATAATTATGTATTACTTAATAGAGTGTATATTCACCATGTAATTATTTATCGGTTTTTATATCTAATACAGTAAAACATATATATCTTCCAAATTAATAAATATTAATCATAAATTGGTTCACTACAGACGAACTTAGTTCTGTTTAAATATAAACCGACTTTTAATTTTCAATTTCCGATGAAATAAAAAAAGCACAAAAATTTTAATTGCAGCACATAATTAGCACATAAAAAGCACTTAATTTTGGTAGGTAGTAAATTTATTTTCGGGACACTTTATAACCCATGCTCTGCTGTCTTGATGTTAAGCTAGCCGAGCACTTTTAATTTTCAATTTCCGCCGAAACTAAAAAAGCACAAAAATTTTAATTGCAGCACATAATTAGCACATAAAAAGCACTTAATTTTGGTAGGTAGTAAATTTATTTTCGGGACACTTTATAACCCATGCTCTGCAGTCTTGATGTTAAGCTAGCCGAGCACTTTTAATTTTCAATTTCCGCCGAAACTAAAAAAGCACAAAAATTTTAATTGCAGCACATAATTAGCACATAAAAAGCACTTAATTTTGGTAGGTAGTAAATTTATTTTCGGGACACTTTATAACCCATGCTCTGCTGTCTTGATGTTAAGCTAGCCGAGCACTTTTATTTTTCAATTTTCGCCGAAACTAAAAAAGCACAAAAATTTTAATTGCAGCACATAATTAGCACATAAAAAGCACTTAATTTTGGTAGGTAGTAAATTTATTTTCGGGACACTTTATAACCCATGCTCTGCTGTCTTGATGTTAAGCTAGCCGAGCACTTTTAATTTTCAATTTCCGCCGAAACTAAAAAAGCACAAAAATTTTAATTGCAGCACATAATTAGCACATAAAAAGCACTTAATTTTGGTAGGTAGTAAATTTATTTTCGGGACACTTTATAACCCATGCTCTGCTGTCTTGATGTTAAGCTAGCCGAGCACTTTTAATTTTCAATTTCCGCCGAAACTAAAACAGCACAAAAATTTTAATTGCAGCACATAATTAGCACATAATTCTGGTAGGTAGTAAATTCATTTTTGGGACTTTTTAACCGATGCTCTGCTGGCTTGATATTAAGCTAGCCGAGCACTTTTAACTTTCATATTCCGCCGAAACGAAAAAAGCACAAAAATTTTAATTGCAGCACATAATTAGCACATAATTAGCACATAATTCTGGTACGTAGAAAATTCATTTTCGGTACTTTGCTCTGCTAGCTTAACGGAGGTGTTATATGCTACGTGTTTAAAGCTAACGAGAGTTTGCAAAATATTCAATATGATCGTAAATTATTAGCTCGGTTATTGGAAAGACATTATAGACATTAAATGGAAATGATTCATGGTAGAAATATTATCATTTAAGAGGGAGCGATATAATTAGAGAGGAAAAAAAGTTAATTTTTGATAATTTTTTTTTAGATGGAAATAATAAACTTTTGTAGGTTAGCTATTTATTTTTTGAATCTAATTTTGTAAAATAAATAAATAAATAGAGTACTTAATAAATAATTAATACACTTTAGTCCCACGGTAAATATACTATTTTTTAGACTTTCGGGACTAAAATGACAACTTTACTCCCTCCAAATAGGTACTAAAGTAGTACTTTTTCTCCCGTTGGAGAAAAAGTCGATTTTTTTTCCTATGGGAGAAAAATAAGTAATCCTAGCAACAAAATCAAAATGATATTTCTGTTTAACAAATTTTAGCGAATTTCCTGAAAGGAAATAGAGCTATTGATCCCGTACCGAAGTCAAAATTTCGCAAAAATTTCTTCAAATGTCCATCGATCTTACCTAGTAGATGTCAAAAACCACCATCTGTAAAATTTATATATATATATATATATCTATGGACATATATATATATATATATATATATATATATATATATATATATATATATGTGTCTGTAATCACTCTAGCGGTCACAGTTTTCATTTTATTGGAATGAAATTTGGTATTTGAGGCGCTTTTGGTATTCAAAAGGTTAAGTTCGTGAATGGGTAAAATCGGACAAGAGGATGGGGGGTTTAGAGGGAGGGGGAAACACAAAATTTGACATATCTCCCTTAATACTTGAAAAGTCGAAAAATTTAGAAGAAGTAAAGTTATAGGTACTAAGTTTTACTTTAATTTTGTTTTTTATCATTTTTTCTGGTACACTAATATTTACAGAAATATTGACGGTTTAAGATTGAAAATTAAATTCCTTAATATCTCTGTACACATTAGTTTGAGCAAAAATGATCAGGTGATGAATTGTAGCAAATTTGATTTTCTACACCTTTATTCCCTACGTATTTTTCGATTGATCTAATATTAAGAGAGATATTTTATATTTTGTGTTTTCTTCTTTCTTTATGCCCCCCTTTCCCCTTGACGTATGTCATTTATTAATAAAATTGGCCATTTTATTTTGATCAGACTAAAATTGTGACCGCTAGAAAGTGATTTATGTATTCTAAGGAAATTCGCTAAGTTGAAGCAGCTCCTGCTTAACGAATTTTTTTACTTTTTCTCCCATTGGAAAAAAAATCTATTTTTTCTCCCATGGGAGAAAAAGTACTACTTCAGTACCTATTTGGAGGAAGTAAAGTTGTCATTTTAGTCCCGAAAGTGCAAAAATTATTTTCTTGGTATATTTAGTCTTAAAATAAATGTTTTTTTTTTCTGGTTTAGGGTTCACATCCGGTCGGAAGCTCTGGTTCAGTAATTGTTCTAATTTTCTATCATCAGTTTTTAAGAATACTCTGTCTAAAATTATATATGTATATGCACACTAAGTATATAAAGGTGACAGAGTATAATATTATTTTAACCTATTTTAAAAAGTTTTCTTGTTAAAAGAAAAGAGCTATGGAATGTGTGTGTGTGCTAGTAAATTATAGCATGCATTCAGTTCATCAATATTAAAGTTATATTCGTAACATTTTCGAAAAATACTGAACTGAAAAAATTATATGCCGGGATTTGGATCTGAAGTTCAGATTAAATATACTTTAGAAAGATTGCAAAATTTTCTATACAAAAAACGTAGCATAGTCCCCTATCGTAAGCAATTGTATGTGAACTAATTTTTTAAAAACATTTAAACACCCACCATGCAGAAGTTAACCATTATTATTAACAATTAATAATTTAACAATTGATTTTATTAACACTTTATAAGTTTTTATCATACTTTTACAACTTTTACTTATTCACAAATTGAAGTATGTAATCCACTAACAACAAGTACCATTATAACACGTGATATTTGTCAAACTACATACGACTAGAGTTCCACTAGTGAATACAAGATGGACTCTAGATATGTTGAGTAGAGCTATCTAGGCAAAGCTACCTTATGGGAACTACACAGATACGTTTTTTAGAGAAATAAATTAAATGAAAACGCTTGAATTGACGGGTATCTTACCATATATGTAATACTCCAATATGGTCAGTTTCTATAAGTGGAAGCTGTTCCAACATTGTGAGACAGATATTGTCTCGTGTGCTGTATCCTCCGAGTCCCTATGCAATGAAATATTGTCATTCTACATTCTTTTTTATTGCATATATATTATATAACATAGGTGGGCAAACTTTGACTTCACTCAGTTCTGAGTGAGAGGTAGGAAGAGAGATAGAGTAAATACAGGGTACCTACCAATTATTATTATTTTCTTGTTTTAATTAAAACATTTTCTGAAAAAAAATATAATAATACCAACTCTTTTTTATGGTCACTATTATACAAAGTATACAATACATACAATACATTGAATACATACTCTGGAATTTTGGGCTGGTAATTTGGGGCATAAAATGTACCTTTTTAATATATTTGTGTATGAATAAAATATAAATGTTATATAATTTATAAAATATAAATCTTTTGATCATTTACGTTTACCGCTTGACAATTGTAAACTGCTTGTAAATTTTTTTGATGGTTTAGATTCTAAACCTCTTATAGTGTCATTATATAGTATAGTGTTATTGGAATTTGATGATACTGGATACAATAAACATGCCAATGATGTTAATTTAAATTCGTAAGGTTTTCGATGATTTATTTGTTAAAGAAGAACTCTTTGCGATAATTTCCCTACATCGCGAAACGACCGCCGAAAATATCTATGACAGAGTACTTGCACGAATAAAATCGTTACCTTTAGTAAAATTCATTTCACTTACCGTGGATAGTGCAAGTAATATAACGGGCTGCAATAACGGTTTAATTGCACTTTTGCAAAAAAATCCCTGAATTAAAAAATCTTTTATCATTTTATTGTATCATACATCAGCAGGCTTTATGCATGAAAAGCCTTTCAGTTACGGAAATTGAAAATATTCCCAACTATTCCTAAAACTATTTCTAAATTAATTGAATAAATTATTGGGCAATAATTGGTAGGCAACCTGTATTGAAACATCGTTCCGTCTTACTTCAAAATATACCTTTCTTACTTACTCTCACACAGCTTATGGGGAGCCCAGTGGCTCCGAAGAGCCGTCCATTCCCACTACCAATATTTTAGAAAATTCTCAAGCATCTACAGTATGGGCGAGGTGTCTCAGAGGAGAGACACAAAAATATAGTCGGCACCTTAAAGTTGGGACATTTTTTCCTATACCAACTGACCATATAGGAGCTCTACATATATGTACCTTACCAATTCCGCCATTGTTGCTAATGTGGTGTAATACCGTAATTTATTCACCGCACACAAATGTGAAATTTTTAAACCCTCCGGGAAAACAGGTTTTACAAAAAAATTCCATTAAATTTTGGATCAAATTTGGGTACAATACAATACAAAAATTTATAACTTTGTGACTTCATCAAGACCCACAACAATATTTTTTTATCAATCATACTAAAGTTTTAAACGACAATTTTATCTCCTTTAAAAAAGGTTTATCTCCTATCTAAATGTGCCCAATAATTAATATTTTCAAACTTGCCTGTCGCACTAGACTCATACATAACGTGTTCTACACTCGTTATGTATGGATATTATTTACCAGCCAAGTAGGCGCGCTTGTTAAGGCGTTGTTTCTACTTGGACCTAGGAGGTTATGGGTTCGAATCCCGACACCGGTAGTTTGTCAATTATCGGCGTATGGACTAGAATGAAGTAGTCGGCTGTGCTTGTGAAGGTTTTCTGCAGTTTCCCTTCACAAACTCCAGATGAATATCGGCATAGTTCCTATCAAAGTCGGCTGCAGCCGCACACCTACCAATTCCTTCTCTGCATACGAATTCCTGATCCTCCACTCACATCATAAAAATGTAAAGTAAAAATTAATAAAGGTTGAAAAATAATGATCTGGGTGGCCTCTGTTATAGACCGTCATGTCTCAAAAACGGAGGTTAAACCCCATTATTATTACATATTATTTATTTTGCTTGACATTTTCTTCTTGTCCATCCGTAAATCTAAATTTTATGTAACACAGCAATTTTTACATTCAACAGAACGATTATATATTTTTTTTACAATCATATCCTTTAATCTTAATTATGAGATTCAGCTTCTTTTTTTTTTCTTCAAAGAATTATTTTAAACAAATTTTTTTTTATTAATGCGAAAAGACCACCTTTCGTGTAAAAATTTACATCAGTTGAAAAATATCTAACTAAATTAAAAAAAAAAAAACTTGTGGTAAACATTCACCTGACCTCTGTATACATATAGTATAATTTTTCATAGGAAGACCAAACCGTTAGTAGAGGCATTGAGGATGTCATGGCAAAGGGCTTTAATGCATTAGAAGAAGATTTTGAGAAAGAAGAAGAAGATTCATGAGAAGTATTGACGGCCTGAAGGAAAAATCTTAAGATATTAAAAATAAATCATAGGAAGACCATCAAGGTTGTGCGGCCAAGAAGAAAAAAACATCAAACTACATCATCTTTAACTGCGAATCTCTCGATTACAGCAGATACAATATATTCGATGCAACTCACACCGAATATATGAACCTTCGAGAAAACTTGTTAAGCTAGCTCCGGGCTATTGCCAAGATATAATAGAAGCGTACCTTGTCAGACTGAAGTAGATGGGGGAGCACAATGGGCCATAAGGCCGAAGTGCAGTACTTTCCTTACTCCATGATTTATCTATGTATGTCAAAAATTTTATTTTTGAAATCTCTACGAGTCTTTGATATCTCCAAACAATAGGGAATATGCACGAAAATTTTTTTTCACATTTATTTTCAGAATATGAAAATACTGTTAATACTGTAATAATATTTAAAAACGAAATTAAAATCCGACAAATATCAAAGAAGTTATAAGCTTTTAAAGATTAATATCTGTCTCTTTCTTGCAAAAATACTAAAAACGGAGTTTTACGTGTATTTTAAATGGTAAAAGTGTAATATGACGTCACATAACATATCAAGAGGGCCATCAGCCTCTATGTCTAATCGGGAATTTCAATCATTCATATCTCGCTTATTTTTAAAGTTATTTAAAAAGTAATTTTACCTTGATATTTGTCAAGTAAACATGCTTCAATTCAAGTGAAAAAAAATTTTCATGCATATTCCCTATTCAAATGTTTATTGAGATTGCAATTTTTATTTCGAACATTTGAGTATAGAGGTAAAAAAAATCAGTTTAGTCAAATATTTGTAACACGTAGAAGAGACGAATATGATAGGAATTCAGAAGTTTTTAATTAAAAAGTTATTAAAAAAATTCAGTAGAGACAATTGTGACAAAATTCAGTGAGTGAGAATATGAATGAATGTTATTTATACGTAATTACAAAATACAATGTAAAATAAAACATTTTGTACCCGCTGCTTATAGGATTTGGAGGTATTACCACAATTCCAATAGAAGCAAATAAACAGCAATTGCTTTCACAACATGATAAGATGCAATCACTTCGAAGTTTATAATAAACAAGTGAAAATAACAGCTAACTGAGTTATTTGCTTAAATACTCGATATATACTCGATATATTAACAATGTGTGAACGTTTCTGAGATGAAATTGTGGCAAGACTAATCAGTTTATGAAAAACAATTCCAACAGAAATTGTTGATTTAAAAAAAGAAAATTTTTAAAAAAAATTTATTTATTGTGCTCAGCTGCTGAGGCTATATGCACATAAATATTCTAAAATCTTATATTCAGTGATTTATTGTTTCATTAAATTAGGTTGTATAGGTTCATGTCTTTTAGTGTTTTAAACAGTATTTTTAATTGGATATATGTATTATTACAATTTCCACAATCTATGGCGCATTATTGAGTTTGTTCCTTGGTTTGTTCCAAACTGTTTGGAAGTACCTAACTGTTTTATTTATTTCTCCAAATAACAGTCAATTTTAGGTAATTAGAAATGACCTAAATAATTTTGAATAATGTTATTCTATGCAACATTCAATTATTATCTCATCATATTATATCAAATGAAACAAAAATTCTTTTACCACCATAAATAAATCATACCAACTCCATTTTCATTTTTCTTTTTGAATTAATTTTCTTTTTAAATTGTATGTTTTATTTTTATTAATAAATAAAAAGTATACAATTTATTTTTGCATGTTATTAATTTAATTATTATTTAATAAAAACAAAAACCGTTTTCTGAACCGTTTCTTCCGTACATTTTTAGCGGAAAATTAATTTGAATATAATTTTGCTGTGATTGAAGAAAATAAATGATGTTTATTTATTAATTCTATTCATTCGAACTCGTGGGGTATAACTTATCTTTTGAACAGTGAAAGATGGGAGAAATATTTATATTCAAAAAATATTTATCTCATAATATCACAGTCGTCTTTGGTGTAGCGGAAGCATACTGGACTAGATATCCAGAGGCCCGAGGTTCGATTCCTGGTTGACGAGTTAATTTTTTCATATCAGTATTTAATTAAAAATTCAATGACAATGACATTTGTCTAAATAGTATACGCTAAAGTCTTCTACAGTTTGTCTTACGTAACCGAAAGGAATTTGGACAAACATCGTAATGTTGACGCTTAAGTATACACAAATAAATATAGATGAATAATAACTTCGGCAGAAGTATACTGTCTAAATAAATAAAAATAAGAATGATATGAAAAGGTTGGCTGTTACGTCACAGTCGTCTTTGGTGTAGCGGAAGCATACTGGACTAGATATCCAGAGGCCCGAGGTTCGATTCCTGGTTGACGAGTTAATTTTTTCATATCAGTATTTAATTAAAAATTACTCATAATATCAGTTAATTTGCAACAAAATTGGTTGGCTCTGTCAATCAGGGACAAACACGTGTGATTTTTGAGTTGGTGGAGTTTTTGGTTATTTATATTTTTCACCAAAAACTGTTAATAACGACAAACTTTCAGTTTATTCTGGGTAAATTATTAATTTTTTAAAATAATTCAGTTAGTTCACTAGTTCATAAATTTTTCATAAGAATTTAATGCAATTGAAATATGACATTAATTCAGTCTCCTTCATTTTTATTAAAATTTTTGGAGTTTACTCCTTAAAACTCGATTTCAATTTAAAGCCCCTGACAATTTTATGAGTTAAATTTGAATTTATGATGTTTTACAATATCTTTTCAGATTGATTTTACATTAAATTTTCCTTTTTCGTAGGTCATTAATTTATTTTAAGAAAAAACAAAAATTAAAATAAATTTTTTACATAAATTTAAATAATATTTTGATTGAATTGTATATGTTAACTTCTAAAAAAAACTATAAAATTATTTTATTAAAATTTTATTGATTATCATTTCCCCAGAATACTATACTTCTTCTACTCGTATACTTCTGAAAAAGAACTATAAAATTATTTTATTAAAATTTTGTTTCAATTTTGTCATTTCCATAGAAACTATAAACTATGCTAGCACATTATAAATCGTTATATACAAGTTTGAAATATGCGCATTTGTATTTTGGCTATTAAAAATGTAAATTAAAATTTTTTATAATTGAATTATTGTTAGTGCCATCTAAGCAGACTATTTCAAAATTAAATAACTTTTCGTAACATAATAATATATATTCGTAATATAGTAAATAACTTATAGTAAATAAGAGTAAACTCCATTGGCGTCGGAGCTGACACGCATAATTTTTTTGTGGCCAATTGGAAGCGAGATACTCGCAAGCAAAGGTCAGATGTTTAACATGCACAATTTTTTAGTATAAGACAGGAAAACTTATGTTTTTATTTTTTTCAAAAATAATTATCATATTTCGTTACGAACTCGGAAACGATCAAGTTTACGAAAAAAAAACCATTTTTGTTTAAAATAACCAAAAATTCAAATCGAAATCCATTTGAATCAAAAAGTGGGACCAGACAGAATCGGACAATAAACGGGAATACGCAAGAAGACCGAATGGGAAAACTTTCCGAACAAATGGAGGTTTTCACCTTGTCAATAACAAATTTATATAAAAAGAAAAACATAATATATTGCGGATGTTTTAAAAAGAAATTAATATATAGGTGATAATTTACAACTGCGACACCATCATATCATCATATCATTGTATCATAAATGTTAATAAAACACTATACAGGGTGAATCTAACCAGCCGTATAATAGCAAACGCCTCCACTTCTTTCACACACAAATGCCATCCTATATGCTAGCTCTAACAAAAAGTTCTCTACTATTGAATGTTGTTGGAAAATGGGAGGATCGTGGAAGGAAGTGGAGGCGTGTGTTATTATGCGGCTGGTTAGATTCAACCTGTATATGTCAATCAGGATTTTTCCATAAGAGATATGTTTTTGTTTTTGAGTCGATAACATATGTTTTTGAGTGATCTAAAATCGAAATGAGGTAGCAAAAAAATCTTTATGTCATTTTGAATATCATTGAAATGGCAGCCTCGACTCCTCTTCCAGAGTCGAATACGATCAGTTAAATGTCGACCACTTTTTTCAATAAATCAAGCCTTCTTTGACGAATTTGGTGCTCAATATTCAATTTCAATGCATGTATTGTTGCCTGTTTATTGGTTTGGACCAATGACTCTAAATAACTTCACAGAAAGAAAGTCAAATGTGTTAAATCATAGCTTCTTGGAGGTCATTCGACATCTGAATTTCTTGAAATTATTGACGCGTCGAAATTTTCAGTCAAAAAATCGATTGTGGCACGTAGCTTGAAGCAAAGCCTTCAATTCTCGAGTCATAACAATTTTGGCGCAAACCCAAATCCATCCTCAAAATACGCCATGTTGTTATGGCATACAGTCACAACTGTTGACAAAGCCTTGAAATCGATAAATTTGATTTTTTATCAACACTTCTCTGAACGGTAGCAATATTTTGTCCACTTCGACCAGTTCTTTGTCTTATTGGCATGAGAACATTGTACAACGAAAGATTACGTTCGAAACTTTCTATAGTTCGACGAATATTAAGCACACTAGACGAATTTTCACAACCATAAATTAGAAGAATTGCAAAAATAGTTACTGAAAACAATTGACACTGACACAATATTTTGACATTTCAAATATGGCTGCGTTGTCGATTAGAAAACATATCTCTCCTATTGAAAAACCCTGTTGATAACTGACCACTTTGGTAACGACGCCTGTTGGTCAACAAAGAAACCAGTTTTAGTTATAGTTTCTATAGAAATACCTCCATTAACAAAATTTTGGAAAGAAATTATTTGTCAATATTAAATTTAAAATATACAAAAATTGACGTTTGGAAATGCCAAAATTAAGAAAAAAAGGGAAAATAACAACTAACTGCGTTAATTGCTTAAATACCCGGTATATTCTGAATTTATGAAAAATGTTTCTAACGAAAGTCATCCATCCATTTTTTGTCATCCAATTTTTTTAATCTCTTACATTTTCAAAGATAGGCAGTTTTGCCCAAACATGATTTGATTTTGCCCATAACTTGACCTTGGCATACTTTTTAGCTCTAGAACACATATTTTACTCACACAGATCATTTTATGAACAACTATACCAACATTTTTTTTCTGCAATTATTATCCCCAACCGTTAAAAAAACAGAGCTAACCCTAATGTACCTTGGTATATATTATATACCGTGTATAAAAACTATTATTTGACATAAAAAATAGACTATTCATTCGTTTCACACAAAAGTCAGCCATATTTTTAAGCCACGCATGTTAATTGGCATGGCTGTAATAAATAAGTTAACCATACTGTATTATTTAATAATTTTTGCTTTGCCTATTACGATTATAGGTATTACCTTAAATAACCGGTAGATAAATATAACAATAATTCTTATAATAATTAAATGAACAAAAACAATAATATAATTAATTATGGATGTATTTAACTAACATCTACGTAATAATTGTACGTAACAACAAATATTGATGTATTTGTATTACACTATTACAACAAATTATGATCATAAAAATTGATAAAATCATATAAAATGTTAATAACTTGGGGAAGATAAAAAAATTTATTATCGATAAACAACATATTTATTTAAATGTTATAAAAAATTAAGTCAATATCTATTATACCTAATGTTGATAATTATTGCTGTACAGTGTATAACAGGTGTTCTTGTATAAAATCGAATCCTTTAGTCTATCGAACGTATTGTTTTCAGGATATCGTGTGAAAATTGGCAAAACAGACCACACATATAATCATCTCGGCATCTATCAGACGTGTTTCTCAGTGATTCAAATTAATAGTAGTAATATGCAGTTGCCCAAAGACGGACATGATATTTAAAATTGGATAGGGTTGAAATAGTTGTTGAAATGGTTTTGGGGTTGAAATATGAAAAAGAAATTCGCTTTGAGATTATTGTGTGGGTTGTCAATTAAATGCTTTTTGAAACACTATTTAAAAAATATAACGTATGCAAAAAAGTATATTAAGTTTAGTCCCGGCTTTGTACCGGCTGAAAATATTGATCGTACAAAATAAAAAAAAACACAAGAACTCAAAACAAAAAGAGATAACGAGCTGAAATTTTGTCTGCGACAGTACACCCTCCCCTTCCCATTCTGCTACTCAGTAGGATTGATGATGAAACAATTTGTCGTCACACTTCAGCATTTGGCGTTCGAATTCCACACAATATCCAATTTGTTTACAAGTTTAGTTGCATATTTCTTCTTTGTTTGTAGCTATTGTTACAAACAGTTAGATACGAAAATTCCTGACGTCTGTCTGTAGTGACTCTAGCGGCTATAGTTTTAATCTGATCGGAATCAAATTTGATATGCGATTGCTTTTGGTAATTGAATGATCAAGTTCATTAAATGGCAAAATCGGAAAGAAAAAAGTTGGGTATAAAACGAGGGGGAACACAAAATTTGGTATATCTCTCTTAATATTAGAAAAATAGAAAAATATATAAGAAGTAAATATATAGAAAATTTATTTTACCATAGTTAAGTTTCTTATCATTTTTCTGTTACTCAAATATTTACCCAAATCTTTACGATTAAAGATTGGACTAAAAATCCTAAATATCACTATAAACGAATTTTTTATGATTTTGATATTTTCTTAGTTAGTAAAGTAGAATTGTTAATTTGAAGTGTAAAGACATTGCCTTAAAACTTCAAAAAAGTAATAAAAATGAATACCTTAAAGCCAATTTTTGCTTGATGTTCAGTGCCGTAACTAGGGCGGTGCCAGCGGTGCACAGGCACAGTGCGCAGATCCTGGAGGGTCACTGATTTGACTATCAAATATTCTGCAGATATAAATGCTACTGAATTTCGGGCCGAATTAGAAACTTTGAAGAGCCAAGTTGAAGCGACTATATTACTTGATAAATGTGAACATCAGTCAAGTCTAGGTCTTCTTAAAGCTATAGTGGAACTAGATTTAAAGAAAATGTTTACCAAAGTAGTAGTGGCTATAAAGATGTCAGTGACTTCCGGCGAAAGATCATTCAGTAAGCTCAAATTGATAAAGACGTACCTGCACTCAACGATGGACCAAGAACGATTGTCTGGCCTAGCGATTTTGTCGATTGAAAGCGACATAGCATGGTTCCTGTCGTATAAAAAAGTAATCAAGGACTTCGCAATGAAGAAAGCGCGTAAAGTAAATCTTTAAGTAAGTTTACGGTTTTCCTTGAATCCCTTCTATCAGTCTGTATTAATCAGTATTTGGTGTCATTTGTGAATTGTATAATTGTGAGTTTTGGCAAATATTTTCGAATAAACATTTTTTCACCTAATTCATAATCGCAATTTATATATACTTCCTTATTCAAAACTCTACCAAGTACTCATAATTATGTATACAAAAATGTAGTTTTTAAATGATAGATTTATTTTTATAAACATAATCCATTTAATTGTCAGAACCGGGTAAGATTAGAAAATTTTTCAAGGACGCAGTTATAGAAGCTCGCACCAGGTGCATAAAAGGCTAGTTACGGCACTGTTGATGTTGTATGCGATACAATATACATAACGAAAAATTTCTGTAACATCTTGTACACTTTTCAAAATCCATTTATTATGAAGTAAGTGATAAAAAAAGTAATTTTACATGAAGGTGTTAGTAATACAAAGTTCGCGCACATAAAATTTTTACTAATCAAAGTATTTTGTCGCGGCAATACTGATTATCAGACAGATGTTGTTAGTCACATAAAAAATTCAAATTACACCAAAAATTATGTTTTACTAAAATAAAAAAAAAAAAAGATCTTCTTTAAATTATTCAAAGAAGGATCTCAGTTAAAATAGTTATAAAGCATTTATTGTGAATGAAATCATAACAAAAAAAAATTCAAGTTTAAATTAACTAAAACAACACGTTTTTAAATGACAGCTATCATTACATTGTCATTCAGTTCTGAGCTATGTTTAAAGTTTCAAGTGTCTTGCTCATCGGGAAGTTAGTTTGAAATCGATTGCAAAATTTGTAGCGAACAGACAAACAAACAAATCGAGTTAATACAAAACGTGTTAAAATGGGTCAACATTTAACATTCTGTCGTGGAGATACACGTAAAATTTCAACACCTGATGACTCAACAAAATGCACGTCCACCGAATCAACGAAGAATTCACATAATAATGTCATAACAACACAAAAATCAATAATTAAAAATAATGCCGAAGTAATATATGATAATGGTGATTATTACCATGATACATGGTCAATTGACACTGATGATCATATACTATATGATAGTATAACATCTGCTAATAATAAAATAACATCTAGTTCATCTTTAAATATCCATAAAAGTGTTGTGCTGAATGATATTAAATCTGCATGCAATGGTGATGATTTATTTTATAGTCCACGGGGTAGTATTTCATCAATAAAAAGTGCACAGAGTTTTTATAGTGTAAAATCAACTTGGAAATGATGATAACAAAAATAAATCATCACTTGTGTGACTTGAAAGATGGATTACTTTATGTTTTTTTTTCTTTTATATATTATTTATACCTTCTGTTGGTTTGCGAGTGGTTGTTATTCGAAACACGAACTCTAAGGGTGGTTAGAGATTGTTCGTTCAATTGTGCAGGGTTATGAAGTGTAAAATAAAATAAGTGAAGTTTTTGGTCTTAATATTGAACACTCTTGTTTGGTGAGTGAATCGAAACGTGAAAGTTAAATCGAAAAAAATTGTTCAAGATAATGGAAAAACATCTGCACAAAATTCGGGTTTGGTTCATCAATATTCGGATACAGCTATGCAATGTAGCTCCGTCGTGGCGCGCAAGTAGCTTAAGGGGGGAAATTTTTAATGAATTTAAAAGTTTATTACATTTAATATAACAAACAATAATTTAGATTGAAAATAAATTTAGTATTCAATAAGGAAAAAATATTTAAACATTGAATGTAGCCTAGTTGACTACCAATAGCCGAGGATTAAAATTTGATAGCCGCTTGGTATAAACGATAGCCCATTGGCTCTTAATAGCCCCATCTGGCCACACTGCAACTAGTTAAAGTGATGGACACAGTTTGCGTATGTCCCATGAGTGTATGGTGATGAGCGTATGAGCATGCCTATTTTCGCAAGCACGGTAGGGATGGTGCGCATAATGGGGTATGCTATAAGGGAAAAGAGATGACTATAACAATAGGACACATGTTAACTCGCTTCCTATTATTCAATCGATCTCAAATTTTGCAAATGGATGTAATTTCTGAAGATCATACAATAATATAATACCATAGAACTCTAATAAAATTTGCAAATATTCCGCGAAATACAAATTTGTCGAAAGTGTTGGTAAATATGGGAAACTAATTACAAATATTGTACTTATTTAAAAAATATACAAACTTCTATTAGCAAGGAACAAAAAATAAATAAAAAATTTATCCATGTTTGATCTATTTACTATGACAAGACCTTAGCAGCAAGACTTAAGCAAGACCTTAACAGCCACCAGTGAAAAAAGGTAAAAATTTCAACTTACAGGTCGACAGATTTGTATTTTAACTAATAAAATTGTAATTTGACATAAGGTTTGAAAGATGGATTTTGAAATTTTTAATCCAAAATCCATTTTTTTACTATATGGAAAATTCCAATTTAATTAGTTGAGATACAAACTTTCCAAGTTTTTGAGTTTGCCAAATAGAATTTCAAATTTTTATCGTTTTTCAGGTGAAGACTATTATGGTCTGCGCAGATTGAATTGTCGAGTTCTTTAGAAAGAAACCTGATATTGTTAGTCTATTTCTTCTTTGATATCACTCATACCAATAGTGTAATTTACGCGGCTGAAATGAGATCTTTCTTCAAAAAATTTTGAAAACAAGAAATGTAGTAACTAATTAAGTAAATTGCTCAAATACCCGGTATATATTGAGAACATTATCAGTGGATTAACTATTAACTATTAACTATTTATTTTATATCTATATACATGCACAGATATCGCTCAATCAATCATACGTATGCTTCTGTCATCTACAGTCATTACAAATATTTAAGCTGAAATTGTAGCAAAATTATTTCTCATTTATTAGGTTCAAATAAAAGTTGTTTGTTAAAAAAAGGAATATTTTGTGCATTTATACTTTTCTTCTCTCCCTTACGGTTTAAAAATTTTAAAGGCCGATATTTTTCTAACTAGTGAGAAGATACGTGAGCCGGTTATATTCAAACACGAACTAGAAGTAAATTTTTAGATCTAGAAGATGTTTAAGAAACGTTGAATATACCTGAATATATTGGTATATCCCAACAAGCTCGTTACCTGTTTTCGTTTTATCAACAGACGAACGTCCTGAAATGAGGTTTTTTACTACAATCAATATTTTCAAACGTTACCAACATAACTCATAAATATCCTTTTATATAATATATATATATACGATACTGGATATAAATGTGATAAAAAATAAGTTTAACCTAAATGATTGATAATCTATATCATTATTAATACAAATGTCAATTATCTGACAAATAATTTTGATAACAAGGATCCAACAATTTAATACTCGTGTATTAAATAATTTAAAAACAAAATTCGTTACGCAGGAGCTGCGTCAACACTCTCTAGCGGTCATAATTTAAGTGTGATCGAAATGAAATATAACATCTGATATGACTTTAGTTTTGGCAAAAATTAAATTTATTAATTATTAATAGCCAACATAACGATTATAGTTTATAGTTACTATGGAAACGACAATTAAAATTTTTTACTATAAAATATATTTCATGTATTCGTATCAAACAAACGAAAAATATTAAATATCTCTCTTAATATTGGAATAATCGAAAAATGTATAAGAAGTAAAGTTGTAGAAAATCAAGTTTGCTACAATTCATTACCTGATCATTTTTCGCAAACTCTAATGTGAACAGAGATATTTAGAATTTTAGCTTTCAATCTTGAATTGTAAATATTTCTGTAAATATTAGTGTTACAGAAAAATGATAAGAAACAAAATTACAGTAAAACTTAGTTACAGTAATTACAGTAACTCCTGATAAATTTTTCGATTTTTCAAATATTAAGGGAGAAAGTCAAATTTTGTGTTTCCCCCTCCCTCTAAACCCTCTTTCCCCTCGTCCGATTTTACCCATTTTACCCACGAACTTGACCTTTAGAATACCTAAAGCGCCTCAAATACCAAATTTCATTCCAATCGGAATAAAACTGTGACCACTAGAGAGTCCACAGACATTTAAAAAAGTACATATATATATATATATATATATATATCTATATATACATATATATATATCTATATATATATATACATATATATATATATATATCTATATATATATATATATATATATACAAAATATACAAATTTTTGCGATAGTGATTTTTAGCATCTAGTAGGTAGGATCGATGGACATTTGAAGAAATTTTTATCAAATTCCAACATTATTATTCCACACTTATTATTCCACATATTTTTTTGTGTGTATACTTTAAACGTCACAATACAATACTAATGTCAATTTCCAAAGGAAATGCAGCTATTGTTTATATATATATATACAAAATATACAAATTTTAGCGATAGTGATTTTTAGCATCTAGTAGGTAGGATCGATGGACATTTGAAGAAATTTTTATCAAATTCCAACATTGGTGCAAAAACAATAGCTGCATTTCCTTTGGAGGAAATCCGCTTGAAAAACAAATTATCAGACAAAATTTAGTAATTCCGATTAAATTCCATAATGTTTGATCACATTTTGAAACTGGTGCGGAAACAGGGGAGGCAACATCTGAAATTGCGCGTCCGTCTTAGTCAACCGAAGTTTTTTCATATCAATATTAACTAATATTCACTGACATGTATGTTTATACAGTATAAGCTAGTTCTCTCACACTATGTCTTCGTAACCTTAATGGAAATTGACATTAGTATTGTATTGTGACGCTTAAAGTATACACAAAAAATAATATGTGGAATAATAAGTAAACGATTGTGTTCAAAATAATACTGTCAATGATATGAAAACATTAACTCGTTCATCTATATCATCCGTAGTGTAACGGTAGCACGCTGGACTAGAAATCCAGAGGTCCAGCGTTCGATAACTGGTGGATAGATTAATTTTTTCATATCACTATTTATTAAAAACCGAAGTAATATATTTGGACCGTGCAATTTCAATATTTTGAAATTTTCATAAACATATTATTATTACTTATTTACAGTTAACAAGAATCGTTATTGACGTAGATAACAGATTAGGTTGTATTGTTATTAACTTATCACTAACTAAACTTATCAACACACAAATATTTTAAAAATAATATTTGTAGTATTTTTTTTATAAATATTAAATTTCAATATAATTTAAATATATTTCGATTATATTTCAAAGTCCACGAAAAGAGATAGTTAATAATTTTTCAGAAATTTTTTCAAAACAATGTTTTGAAAATATTCAAAACAATTTTTGACATAATATTTTTTTATAATATGTGACTATAAAATGTAATTTAATCACTAGGTGACTGTGATATAATTACTGGCACATCGTCTCGATTCGACGGATATTGATTAAATCTATCTAATAAATTGATTAATAAATCTAATAAGTAAGTTAGTTTACATTGTAGAGCGTGTAAGATGATAAATGATTATATTTGAATCATTAATAATTATAATGCATTTAATGAATTAGAAGACAAGTTAAAAGATATAAATTATCTTTATTGAAAATATTGAATGAATGTCAGAATGCATTTGTTGTTAGTTACCAAGGTAGGAAACAAAAACATTACCGTGGTATCAATTGGTGTATGTAGTTGAATATACAAAGATGTTTAATATATTAAAGTATATTTTTGTTGGGACTCCGCTACAACCGCGTCCAAAATAGTTCATTATTCGTAAAAATCTAATTGTCTAATAAGAAAAAAAAATTTTCAAGAATTAACCATATTTGGAAAACCATTGAATAACATAGATGTCATTTTTATGTGTTACCAGCTTGTACCCCCGACTTCGCTCGCGTTTAATTGTTATATCTCCGGCTACCGTCATTATAAATCCGTAATTTCCGTCACTACTTCAAATATTTATCGACACTTCCACCATATTTCTATTTCAGTAAATATTTTCAAATTCTATCTCTCATAGCGAGATAAAACACATTACAATCTTAATTCTAATCATAAGCTTTTAAAGAAAAAAGGTTTCATCAAAATCGGTCCAGTAGTTTTCGCGTAATGTTCGAACAAATGAATAAACAAATAAAAAGATATTTACAGTTTTATATTAGCAGAGATAATTGACTACACTCTAGACCCATGTTGGAAAGGCTCTTCTGTTCAGAATTTATGGAAATTCCGATGCTAGTCTCTTGCTTAGTCCCTAAATAAAGTACGAACAATAGAAGGTATATAAGTTTCAGGCTTTCGTCTGCGGAAGTGAATTTGTATTCAAAATCATAGTATATTATTAACTAGCTGTTGGATTATTGGTAACTGAGTCCTGAATAATTTTTTTTTTTAATTTAAATGTCATTTAATATTCTTACGGACGTTTCGCGTCCAATACCAGACGTATTATCAGCAAAAATATTAATTAAAATTTCAATATTATTAACAAATTTTTTTTTAATTTTTAGTTTATAGTTTATAGCTTTAGTTTGTGGTAAAAATTTTTCATTTATTGTTTAAAATAATTTTATTTATTTACAAATCTGCCCAACTTTTAAACCGTAAGAGATAGATCAAATATGTAAAGACAAAAAATGTTCCTTTTTTAAAAATTAACAACTTTTGTATAAACTTTTTTTATATAAATCCAGTATATACCGGGTATGTAAGCAATTAACTTAGTTAGTTGTTATTTCCACTTGTTTAATATATTTTCCCTTTAATGGTGGAAATTTTTGTGGATAATGTGGTGAGTTAATGTCTATGTGCAATTCGTATGTACAAGATTGTTGTAATTCTGTAAAAATTGTTGTTATCAACGTTTTAACCTGTTGTAATGTTTTCACCAACAATTTAAAACGAAGGTAGACAAACAATTGTTTAAAGGACGCGAAACGCCCATAGTGATATTTAAATTTATCCAGAAGCAATTGAATATAAGAAATCCAACAATATATTGTAGCCGATATTATAAACGATTCTTCATTGTATACTATTGTTGACTAACAGAGGGTTAAATATTTTGCAGCCAATTAGTGTTTGAATACCAAATGATATTTTTTACTTTATATGTTTTTTAAATAACAATTTTTATAACAAAGTTTGATTTAATCATCTAATGAACATTCATTTATGATATATAGAGGTATTGCACCAATTATTGTTTTTGTTTAATAAATAAAATTATATATATATGACTGATTTTTTATTAGTTAATTAAAAACATTTGTGAAAATAATTGTAAATCATTAAACATTTTTCAAATAAAAATTATATTAATTTAATTAATCAAATATTTGATTGCGTTTTTTTTTTATGTTTTATAGAATATTTATTTATTAAACATTTCATTTTATTTAATAATTTTTTTTTGGTGAAAAGAAAACAATATTTATTGAAAATATTTTGTAATTACAGCAGTTAAATTTATCATAAAGTGGCATTCAGGCAGGGAACATTGTCCAGCAACATTGTGTAGCAACCTAGTATGTTGCAAATGTGTACAGTGGTTGCAGCAACAAAAAAACATGTCCTTGAACGGTTGCTGTAAAAATCAAAATTATTTGATATTTTGTAGGAGGAGTTAAATGTTCCTGCACAAATTGGTCATATTATCTAAAATTTTATGCTTTCCTAATATTTTATTATGTTTTATTACCTAGATTGGTTACAATTTACATTTTATATTTTATTATTTGTATAGATATTAGCCAACACTAGCTTTACTAGAGATACATACATATAAATAAACTATACAAATTAAATGAGATAAATAGAGACAAGATGAGAAATGATTGAATTTTTATGACTAGCGTCATAAAATAATAAAATAATAATTTTATGTTCCGTAATTTTGGTTGCACGTCTGCACAGAAAATATTTTGTAGGCGGCGTTCAATGTTGCTGCACAATGTTCCTCGTTTGTAGGCCCTAAGACAAGACAAGTAATATAAAATATGTCAAAAACTCGACTGCGTAAAAATATAATTAACAGAAAAGGGAAAGATATTCGATTTTATTCGATACTCATATTGTTTTTTTAAAATTCTCGGTCTCGTTTTTGATTTACAGACTCCATATTTAAATATTATACCCTTTGTCACTCCTAAAATTAAGACGCATATAACGAACCCTCATATGTTAAAAGCCATCAAGCCGTTTAGGCTACAGACCGTGCCAAATAAATAGACATACACACATACACTCGAAAACAATCCTCCTTCTGGGACAGTTGGGTAAAAAAGCTAATTACGGAATAAATCCTAGTTTGTTGGATTCTAGTAAATCTTCATTTGACTGTTCTAAGCAAAATACAAAACGTTCCAAATAAAATCGCTTACTTCTAAAAATAGAAATAGATAGAAATCTAAAAATAAAAATGAAAGAATTCGTGATTCTACAAATAGTGAAAATATGATTTTTGTTACCTTTGACTTCGCCTAACTTTTTTAGCGTACACGATTTTATACGTGTGGAACACCAAATTATGATCTGTGTAAAAATCCAACCAACTAGGATTTCTTCAGTAATTTTAATTTGACTAGTGTGAATAAACTTTTTATACCCGATGTATATAATATACGAGGGGATTATAAATTTAGTCTCGACTTTGTAACAGTTGAAAATATTGATCGCAGAAAAAAAATTCGTTACGCAGGACCCTCAATTACTCTCTAGCAGTCACAATTATAGTCTAATCAAAATGAAATGTCGTATCTGATTATTAATAAAGGGGAAAGGGTCAAGGGGAAAGAGGGCATAGAGAAAGAAGAACACAAAAAATATACAATATCTCGCTTAATATTAGAATAATTGAAAAATGTATAAGAAGTAAAGTTGTAGAAAATCATGTTTGCTACAATTCATGGCATATCATTTTTTCTGAAATTCTATTGTGTACGGATATATTTATAATTATAACTTTCAATCTTTAATTGTAAATATTTCTGTAAATATTAGTGTAACAGAAAAATGATAAGAAACAAAATTACATTAAAACTTAGTACCTATAACTTTACTTATTATAAATTTTTCGATTCTTCGAATATTACCGGAGATATGTCAAATTATGTGTTTCCTCCGCCTTTAAACCCCCAGTTCCTTGTCCGATTTAACTCATTAACGAACTTGACCTTTTGAATACCAAAAGCGCCTCAAATATCGAATTTTATTTTATTCCAATCAGAATAGAACTGTGACCGCTAGAGAGTCCACAGACACATAAACTTAAAGATATGTTCATATATATATATAGATATGTTGATATATATATATATATATATATATAAATTTTTACAATAGTTTTTTTTAACATCTAGTAAGTAGGATCGATGTACATTTGAAGAAATTTTTACAAAATTCCAACCTTGGTACAAAAACAATAGGTGCATTTAACCTACTTAGTTCATTTCCAATTGTTCATCTGTCTGTCCATGGACACGATTACTCAAAATCGAAAAGAGACAACGTTGAAATTTGTTATGTGCGTTCTAGACCTAAAAATTAATGTCAAGTTCGTGAATGGGCAAAATCGGACAAAGCTTACACCCATCTTTGACATGTTAAAAGATTTAAAGAACAAAAATTTAAAGACAAAAACGCACCTTTTTTTAAAAATAAACTACTTTTGTTTGAAAATTTTTTTATAAACTCAGTATACAGATATACCGGGTTTTTAGGCATTTAACCCAGATAATTGTTATTTCCACTTCTTACTATAAATGTGTTGACTTAAAACAATATGTATCATTTTGTCAGAATTGTTGTTCTAAAATTAATAGTATGTAATTTATCTTTCTTTCCCTCTAAAATCCTTTACGTGTTTTATTTGCGGTTTTCGAGAAATTTCATTTTAATAGAAAGTTGACAAGGTCAACTCATAAAATGACATGTGCAATCCCGTGCTATACAAAGTTATATGATTAGTTATCAAATTTAACCAAAACTTTTTGAAAACATTTCAAAAACATATACTCAAATTATATAATAACTATGTACAACTTACATTTATATATATATATATATATATATATATATATTTATATATATATATATATATATATATATATATATATATATATATATATATATATATATATATATAAATATATATATATATATTAAATACAAAATAGAGAGGAAGCTTTGATATTCAATATAGGATTGTTGTGGACAGAAATATAAAAAATGATTGGAAAGTATAATGGTTTTCGGGGAAGAATAAGTGTGTTATCATAAACACATCAATTTTTGGTAAATTATCTGATTGCGCCTTCATATAACCACTATCACTTATTTTCCACACAGTCCTTGTTCTTTCTCACTATATAAACCATATTTTGACAAAATGGAAACCCGACTTCAAAAATAAAATATTCTATAACAAAAAATGCACTAAAAAGTAAAAAAATAATTGCATATTCTTGTGCCAATTTTAGTTCACTTAAGCAAAAATTTTTAAATATATATGTACAATTATTGTTACTTTTGGAGGCGGTGTCCAAAATAAATGACGGAGTTCTGAGGTAACACACATAAAAATAAAAAAAATACAGACGAATTGAGAACCATCCTTCTTTTTGAAGTCGGGTTAACAAATGTAATATAACTTCTCAATATGTAAAAAATCTCAATAAAATCTTCACTCAATTTTAACCATCTAACTTAATTGTAACAACTACGCGCATGTTGACATTGTCATTATAGACTTTGACGTCACATTCGATCTGACCAATAGCGTTGCGTTTCAACTATTTTGAATTTCTATTTATTTTTTTGCACTTTTTAATAATTATTTTCTTAACGAAAAAGAATTAATATTAAAAAATATTTACATAAACATAATAATGCTAAAAAAAATATATATATTAACCCTTTTTTGAATCAGATATTTCCTATTGAATTGAAATGAAAATACAAGACCTTCAGTAAACAGTTCCGGTTTAGATGTGTATTTATCATATGATTATTACATATGTTATATTGAAAGATCAATATTTTATTTTAAAAGTTAGGAAAGCTTTTACTAAAATTATAAGGTTGGGAATGTACATGAATGCGTTGTTGATATATGTAACATGTTAAAAGGGTACTAGAATGAGTGTGAGCATTAACGTCGGTTTCCCATTTTTATAAATACCACCTAAAGTAGATCATTTTCAATGTCAAAAATACATTTTGTAAAATATAAATAAAAACAAAACAACTAACATAGTTACTTGTTTGAATACCCAGTATATATTGAGTAATATTATCAATGTTTGAATTGTAAACAATTTTTGAATTATGACACAATTAAAAAAAATTCGTTACGCAGGAGCTGCCTCAACTTAGCGAATCTCCTTAGAAAACATAAATCACTCTCTAGCGGTCATAATTTTAGTGTGATCAAAATGAAATATAATATCTGAGATGACTTTAGTATTTTCAAAAATTAAATTTATTAATAGTCAAAATAGAACGATGTATAACGATTATAGTTACTATGGAAACGACAATCAAAATTTTTTTCAACAAAATATATTTCATGTATTTGTGTTAAACAAATACAAAATATTAAATATCTCTCTTAATATTAGAATAATCGAAAAATGTATAAGGAGTAAAGTGGTAGAAAATCAAGTTTGCTACAATTCATTACTTGATCATTTTTCTCAAACTCTAATGTGAACAGAGATATTTAGAATTTTAATTTTCAATCTTTAATTGTAAATATTTCTGTAAATATTAGTGTAACAGAAAAATAATAAAAAACAAAATTACAGTAAAACTTAGTACCTACAACTTATTATTATAAATTTTTGATATATTTTTCGATTTTTCAAATATTAAGGGAGGTAGTAAAATTTTGTGTTTTCCCCTCCCTCTATACCCTCTTTCCCCTCGTCCGATTTTACCCACGAACTTGAACTTTAGAATACCAAAAGCGACTCAAATACAAAATTTCGTTCTAATCGGAATAAAACTGTGACCGCTAGAGAGTCCACAGACACCACAGACATCGGGTTCACAGACCGACTGTCGTTACAAAGTCGAAACTAAATTTAATTTACCCTGGTATATACTATATACCGGATATAAAAATACTTTTTTCAATGTGACAATTTATTACACCCACGTAGATAATTAGATAATTAATTATAAAATTGATGTAAAATATTCATTAATGAGCTAAATAAAAAAAAAAGCTCTTGAAATAATTAGCTTAAAAATTATTACATTTCGTTAAACGTATACATGCAAATGTAATTTAATTAAAGGTTGTTATTTATTTATTTATTTATTTATTTGATGTGCCCTATAAGGCTAATCAATCCTTACATTGGATCTTAACAAAATAAAATAATTTTACATATTGCAAATTATAAAAAAAAAAAAAAACACAAAATAAAATATGCTGAATTCTGTAAACTTGAAAATAAAATTATAGAATATCCTAAATACCAAAAAAGAAAAAACATAGATAACTGCATCAATTAGTTAAAAATAATAGTTAATTGCACAAACATACGGGTGTCAAGCCTACAACACTAAATTTTATACATATGTCAGCCTTCCCGTCAATTTCATCGACCTGCTATTTAATATTTCTTTCAAAAAGCTACCCACTTTCACTACCGCTTGCTCATCTCTAACATTTAAAATATTTTCCAGGCACGTGAAACCTTCTCTTCTCAGTTCGTGTCTCATATTCTCATTAACGCCAGGACAATCAAATATTAGGTGGTATCCGGATTCACCTCCGCCGCACAATGGGCATATTCGTTGATTATTTATTTTCCCTAAAGGTTGTTATTTACATTCCCTATAATTATCTGGAAGAGAGGACGCATGTATTACCCGACTATAACGTAGACTAGGAATATGTGTATGCGAAAGTTCTTATAGAGAGTTTACGATAGGTTAAGTTTGTATGTAATATAGTGGTTGAATGGAGCACGTCGATTTTGAATGGAGCACATCGATTCGGGAACGGTGACAAGCGGTGTCGACGTTGTGGCTATGTCAAGGAGACACTGCCGCACGTACTGAACCATTGTACCGTCCACTCAGCAGCGTGGTAACGTCGTCACAACGACGTCCAAGATCGTCTGTCTCGCGCAGCGCGTTTACCCCCGGTTGCTGTCTTAAACACCAATAGACAGGTGCCCGGCGTCCGGGCACAGTACACTTCGTCCTGACCTGGTGGTTCTGGATGAAACTAGCAAGATTATCAGGACCATCGACATATGCATTCCTTTTGAGGGTGCCCCAGATGCTTTAGAGGTGGCTCGGCAGCAAAAACTTAATCCACTAGGGTCTATCTGGATGCATTTGTCGTTGGTTCGCTCGGAGCTTGGCTGGGGCAGAACAACCGGGTCGCAAGATCTCTGGGCATAGCCCAAAAATATACGCAGACCATGTCTCGTTTGATGGTATCCGACACGATCCGCTGGTCACGTGACATTTACATCGAACGTTTAACCGGACAGCGGTAGTATCATGAACCTCGGTGGCCAAGCACACTGGTACTGGATGGCCCGAACATCTGAGCCATCCACCCCCGTTATTCCTTGTGTTAACTTGAGTGATTAAATAATCTGTGATATTGACACTATTTATTTATTTTTTTTAACTGTCTGACCTGATTTTAACCATTGTTTTTAATGTGTAGTGCTTTTTTAAATTTACTCATTTTAACCTTTTAATCTGTTTTTATTATATATATTTTATTATTTTACTACACTTGATACGATTATTTTTTAAGTTGTACATATTTTTATCTTTGTATTTTTTATATTATAAAAATAAATAAAGTGGTTCAGCGTAAGTTTAAAATCCATGTTGAGATCTTACTTACTTGATCTCTGATCTTACATGATCCAATATCAATTTATAACTTATTTTCAACTAGCGAATGCCGCTGCTTATATACCAATCATAGATCGTTCTAGAAACATGATTGTTGACCCTTTAGAAAGTAGTCTTTTTGAAAACATATTTTTGTATAGATTCTTCTAGATAAAATTAGTTTCTCAACAATCATGAACACATTCAAAGGGACCGATAATTAATAAAACTTCTTAAAAATTATTTTGGTTCGCCTGGGATACGAACCAACACAATCCTCCTCTTGTGATGAGTTGGTGCTCGCGGCCACTGCTAATTCAAAATTTATACGCAATTTATAGTATAACATAATCAATTGTTTATGTACTTCAGTAAGCTTACTGACTCGTCTCAACTTTAACAAAATTTAATTTATACTTCCAAAACATGTTCAAATTAATACATTTTTTTGTAAATAAATTATATTTGATATCATAAATTTATTGATTCATTTGATTTAAAAAAAAACTTTGTTTTAAAGATTAAAAAAACTATCAAAACTAGATCTTATTATTTTCTTTTTGCAATTATAAAAAAACACTCCTTTCTCCAAGGTGAAAAATATTTCATCTTAAATATTTTCCAACATACTTTTCTTTCAATAATGTGTTGAGGTACTAATCATTAATTGAATAATTTTCAACACAACAATCTCTTGATACCAAAATACCATCTTTGGCTTTAAGATTCTGGTATTTCAAGAATGAAAAATGCTGTAACATTCAACATCTGTAAATAGTAGAAGTAGTAGTGGAGAGGAGATCGAATCCTGGCTAGTAGGCTTTTCTAGACCTTTTTTACCGACCCTAAAGGACAAGGACTTTGTATGTAGGCTAAGAAGTGGAAGGTTGTTTGATTGCAGCCGACTTTGATATTAATCTGGAGTTTGTGAAAGGAAATTTCAGAAAACCTTCGTAAGTATAGCCGGTTACTTTCGTTCTTGTCCATGCGCCGAAGTTTTGTTAAATAACCAGACCATTAATTAAAAAAAATCCCAGTTCCAAGTATAGCTGCTTTAACAGCTCGACCACTTGGGTTGGTTTCGACATCTATAATGTTTTATATCATCAAAGGGTCCATAAATTAAGCGTAAGAAAAAAACCATGCCACCAAAACTTTAACGTTTTTAAACAGGCCACGAATTGTTAGGCAACCATACTAACAATGATAAATACACGCTAGTTTACAAAACAACAATTACAAATATGTAAATAGTAAATAAACAAGCTAGCTCAGAAGCATAGCTTCGATTCTCATCTTAGATGTGTATGATTATTCATATCACACATTTAATGTTGTAATGGCTTGGCTAATCGATATATTTTCCAAGGCTGAACACTATTCGATTAAAGTTATCTCAACCTTTAGAGAACTTAGAGAAAAATGCAATCTTTATTAAAAAAGGATAAATAATAAAAAATAGGTCTTTCAATTCAATTTTGACACACATAAATAAATCTTGATTAGATAATTCTTCTGAAAACAGAGTCTGACTTTCGTCAAAAGTTGAACCTCGAATTTCGGCGTTAACAAATGTCCTTTAACACATTTAATGTTTAAGAAGATTTTTTAAAAAATTTTCTCCATTCATTCTTAAACCATTTTAAGAAGACTTTAATGTATTTTCGTTTCTTTTGGAAGATACTTGGCCAAAAATTACATAGGTCAGTAGTAAGCAAGAATCTATGTAGGTACACTATTTGAAAGTACTTCATGGTAGACTTTTAATCGTTTATTCACTGCATACATATTTAGAACCCACATCGAGCTTCAATTACACTAGGTCAGTGGACACAATAACCTTTCATTCTTTTAATGAAAACTTACAGTCGGAAAGATTAAATTAAAAGAAATCAATACCCCATACAGAGCCGTAATTGCATAATTTACGAACATATCAGACTTTAATGGGTATCAAAGTAAAAATGTTGATAAGAATACCATTTAATTCAGTACACGCAATAGTAAGATTTTATCACTAATTTAATTTTAATTGTTAGAAAGTAATTATCAATACACGATATCACAAAAGTTAAGGGATAAAAAATAGACATTTTCAAGAATGTTTTTTAGACTGTTAATAATAATAATAAGCAAGAGGGGTACCGCAAATGGGTCCCTAGTACCTAGACCAAGGGGTGTTCTGTGCCCTCCTAGAGAACAACCTGTCACCCGAAGGCGAGACGTCTCCACGTCTTACGCACAGAATACCCACAGCTTCTCCGCCGGGATTGCTCTCTGAATTTGCTGCGTGTCTCCTAATAAAATTAAATTAGTGAGCATATTATTAACATATCTTTGACTCCATACCCCGGACATAGTTACGATGAGCTAATTCATACTGATGATGACTACTTTGTAGTCGAAATACGTATTTAATTTCAAAAAACCTAGAGTTCTCCTTGATTATCCTTAATAAACTTTCACAAAACAAGTCAGTCAGGTGTTGGCTGTTGGCACATCTCTTATAAATAGGGCGTCGCGGTGACCAGCAGCCTTCTTGTCTAAAATCAATGGATGAAAAAAAAAATTAGATTAACAGTTTATTTATGCTTTGATCGAAGGTTTTTTTCAAATTTAACAAAATGGCGGCCTCCGAAAGTGTAATTATGGATAAATAAGGATAAAAAACGGTCGTTAAATGTTTATAAGAAAAAGTTTTGGTAAAAAAAAAAATTTCGTTGATTAAGACCTTGGTTATAATACCTAAAATATGGCCTATATAAATTTGAATCCTCCCGTAGTTTTTAAATAATGAATACAACAAATACAATATATTAAGTTACCTACTTTCTGTCAGGAATTTTATATTTCCATTATACTACACAAAGTTAGAAATCCGATGCAATATCATAATAGTTCAAAATTCTATACTGCTATATTCCGGTACAGCATCGCTTGCTTGTAGTTTCATTTTTTTGAGCTGCACAATAAACACCGCCATTACCTTCATTATCTTTAAAACTATTCATCGAATCAATTCGAAAACTTCACAGAATAAAAAAATATTGTACATTAAGAAAATTAAAAAAAAAATACTTCCATATTTTAATAATTCAAAGTGCCTTAATTAATAATTAACAATTTTCGGTCACTAAACGTGTTTACAGAATATATTTTGGTAACGTCAAATTGTTCATTATGAGTATTCACAACATATATTCGAAACATTTTCCCAAAACCCGAAAGAATACATATCAACCATTCAATTTAAAAAATAAGCGCTAATTTTGTGGCCTATAACACCTGTATCATTGTCGATATCTTGGTTATTCTTACATAAATTATAGCAATAGTAAATAAAATAATTGTTAAGCAATAATGCATAAATTGTTAGCAATCTGACAGCATCTATAGTAGTGACGTCAGAATTATTAACTTCTTTATTAATAACGAGTATAGACAATTGTTTTTTTTTACTCATATGTGAAAAGTACTATCTTACCGCCCGCTTTTCCGTGCGGTAAATGTTTGTTTGCCTATTCAATTATTACTACACAACTTAGATCTATTGCAAATATTAATTTGCGTGCGGTAAGTTTACTTTCCGCGCTAGTGCGCACTGTAAACTTTGTACACTCAAATAAATATTTAAAATACATCTAAGTAGTCTGGTAATAATTGAATAGTGAAACAGCCATTTAACGCCCGATAGAACGGGCGCTAAAATAGAACTATTCTCGAATTATTAAAAAAAAATATTTGTCTGCAACTCGTGCGGTGTTGTCGAATATCCACTCGAGCGAATGAGTGGACAATATCGCTCTAGTGGGCAATCGACAACTTACCGCACTTATTGCACAAGATTGATTGATTAATTGATTCATCTTGGGGTCTACAAAGTATTGCACTTCGATCTTATGGTCCATTGTTCTCCCCCTTCTACTTCAGTCCGACGAGATTCGCTTCTCCCATATGTTGGCAATAGCCTGGAGCTTGCTTATCAGGTCCTCCCGAAGGTTCATATATTCGGGGTGAGATGCACCGAATATCCTGTATCTGCTGTAACCTAGAGGTTCGCAGTCAAAGATAATGTGGCTGGATGTTTCTTCCTTTCTTCCTACTCGCCACACAATCTGCACAAAATGGACCCGTTATGGAGTCCCATTGTGTGAAGATGTTTCCGCATGGGATAATGCCCGATAATGAATCCGGTTAGTCTCCGCAGTTGCATCCTGTTCAGCCTCTGTGCATCGAGAGATAACATCTTTGTTGCACTCTGAAGCAGTACCTTCCTAGGCTGCCAAAACTTACGTTGATCTTAATACCTGGGAAACTTGTATATAGTCGAGCCTGAAGAATCGAAAATTGGAGAAAACTTAGACTAATTACTACGTCCTGTTATTTTTATCTACGAAAACCTCTACGAGTGGAAAAGTAGAGAGTTGCTTTTCATTTGGCCAACTGATGACCTAAAATCTTTTTTTAGCATGATTTTAAATTCTTTGACTTTTAATAATAATTTTTTTCGCAATAATAAGTGATTTAAAAATTTTGTTTAATAATACATACGTTATGAAATACGTAAATGAATGATATGTGAATAAAACATTTATATCGAATTGTATTTTATCACACTTTTTATATAACTTCTAGTTTTGTCTCAGTATCTGTACCTTTCAGTATTCTTATACTCGGTTTTTATCGAGGTCTAATATTCAAATGAATAATAAAATATGATTAAATCTAATTAATATTAAACGTTGTAAATTACACTTTGAAATAAAGTTTATGTATTTCAAGTTTTTTGAATTATTCTTATGGGAATTGAACTTTAAATGGCAAAGTTTTACTTTCACATATAGTTAAGTCTTGTTCCCAATGATGCTATCTATTATACTTATATATACAGACTGCTCCTAAATATCAACTTCTTAAATGCGATTTTATGATCGTTTATAAGATATCATGTTTTTTTCGGATTTAGATTCTTGTGTCGGAGATTTATTTAGGGTTGTTAAGCTATGGAATATATATTTTAAATTATATCCATTATCTAGCGTCTATTTATATCCATTGTTAGTATGGTTGCCCTTTTTTTGACCAGCCAAAAAGCCGCGCATGTAAAAGCGTTATGTGTACTTGGAACTGGGAGGTTATGGTTTCGAATCCCGGCAGTTTGTCAATTATTAAAAAAAAAAGGGGGCGGTTAATTTACTAAACTGTCGATGTATGGACAAGAACAAAGTAACCGGCTATGCTTGTGAATGTTTTCTGCAGTTTCTTTCACGAATTCCAGATGAGTATCGGCATAGTTCCTATCAAAGTCGGCTGCAGCCGCACATCCTACCAATTCCTAGTCTACACACAAAATTTCTTGTCCTCCAGTAACATCCTCACATCCTTAGACATCACAATGGACCTTATGGTCGAAGTGTGTCCCGTCCAGGACAGCCTCTACAAGCTATCTTTCTATGGTTGCCTTTAGGCTATATTATTCGGTTTTATACCAACGGAAGTGACTTGCGTTAACTTGCTTTGATATTTAAGTAATATGCCTGAACATGGATAACATTCTTTGACAACAAATGCTTCACGACTAGAATACCAGTGGTCGTACGTTCGATTCCCATCCTAGATGAATTTTCATATCAAGCATTTGAGTTCAAAGAATATTACCTACTGTGTAATATACATCATACTAAGTATTTTCGGGTTTTGAGGTAAATATTTATTGCACAAAAGCACCTTTTTTGCATTACATATTTTTGGTGTAATTTGTGGAACCGACACTTTGTTTGAGCTTTTTTTGTGTTTCGGTAGATTTTCACCCTATTTATAGTAACTTTCATTCACCGGGGTTCGATTCTTCGCCGGAGAGCCAATGTTGTAGTAGAAGTAAGATGGTATCAATTATCTAGAACCTATTTCTACAACAATTTTATAGACAGAATTTTAGAATTAAAACCAAACTTTATTTTTCCTAATAAATAATGTCAGAATATGTTTGGTGATAGTTACTCATGTATCAACATGTAGTTACTAAAATAACAAGGGGCATACGTAGTGATTTCGCAAAGGTATGCAAATTTAAAAGTATATTGAAATTTAGTAGCGAGTCCACTACAATATCGGCTGTTCGCCGATCAACCAAAAGAGTAAATATGCTTTTTCTACCAAATTAAGGACGTTCCAGTACTGTGTTATATAATCAGGACAAAAAACCGGTTTGATTTTATTATAGAACAAACACATATACACACATACGCAACACATAGACAAATTCACTGTTCATATATACAAAATAATGTTATTTTGAGAAAAACAAATTTTAAACTTTTATATTTCGAAAACAAAACGGTAAAATGCGATTATTTAAAAAAATTTATTTAATAAATATTTATCTTTACTATTTTAGCTTTTTTTTAAATTCTGCCGAGTATTTTTTTTAATACAACAGATGATAGTTGGGCAGGCATGAAGTTTTACATGCTTCTAATCAGAGAGAGTGAGAGAGAATGATAACTTTGCTATTAAAATCAAACTTCGGGATTTATTAGAAATCGTTATTTTTAACTTGTGAAAAAAAGAGCAAAATCCGTCGAAAAGTGGTTTCATGCTGGAACATCCTTAAGTGAGAAAAGTTAGACTAATTACTACTCCCTGTCATTTTTATCGTTAAAAATCTCTACAAGTGAGAAAATAGATACCATGAGAGAGTTATTTTTAAATTTTGGATCTCTATCTATCTGAGAATATCCCTCTCTTATCAGCGAGAGTTGTACTTGTGTACAATTTCGTAGATAGGCCAATGTTTATTACAAGCAAATATAAATCAAGATCTTTTAGTAGTGTTAATCCGCGTTATAAATTTCGTTATAAATAAGCGATCAAATATAGGTCTACATCTACCAATTTGTCATTAAGACCCATATTCATTTCAGTTTGAAACTGTCAATCGCTTAGGAATGTACGTAAAATGTATAAACGAATAGTTAAGGTGTTTTGATTGAGTAAAATTGTAAATAGAGCGGAAACTCACGAAATGTGATAAGTTGTGGCAAGTTCAGTCTGGTGTTGAATTTTTTGACTATGAAAACTGGCATGTGGAGTGGATTAAAGAAACCTTTAATAACATCTATTTTTATAAGTAAGAAGCTGGCTATGTGAAAAACTTAGATATGCGAGAAAAAATTTCCTTTAAGTTCTCATGTATTCAGGTCCAAATGTAATATGTTCCAAAGACAGATGGGCGTTACGCTGGTGTTCGAGTGAGATAGATAAATATGAATCTTTTCGACCTACGCAATAACTAAACTTGGTTGATATAATAATATTAATTAAATGCAATATATAAATATGTTTGAGCAAACAAAATATTTGATTTCATTAAGCGATTTGAAAAGAGCCTATTAGTGCCATGATAGGTGACTGGTGGGATAGATAGATTGTAGAGGCTGTCCTGGACGGGACACACTTCGGCCATAAGGTCCATTGTGATGCCTAAGGATGTGAGGATGTGAATAGAAGACAAGGAATTATGCCGATAGACTTTGATAAGAACTATGCCGATACTCATTTGGAGTTCGTGAAGGAAACTGCAGCAAACCTTCTCAAGCATAGCCGGTTACTTCATTCTTGTCCATACGCTGACAGTTTAGTCAATTAACCACGCCCTTTTATTTTTTTTTAATAACTGACAAACTGCCGATGTCGGAATTTGAACCCATAACCTCCCAGTTCCAAGTACACACTACGCCTTTACAAGCGCAGATACTTGACTTATGGAATGTATATGTACTAATATTTCTGAAAGTTACATTTTTTTCACATATTGGTTTCAATTTTTTGCAATTGCCTGTTGGACTATTGTATGGTACATAGCTCTGTACATACAGAGAAAAACACATGTACAATAAAATTAAATAAAATTAGTAAAATGAGAACATATTTGTGCTTGAATAATTTCCAAATTACTTTTTATACATTTTAAATTTATTTGAATCAGATTAATTGTTAATTTAATTGATATTTTTATCTAATTTGATTTAAATTTGAAAATTTATTTTCATTTTCTATCGGTTAGAAAATATTAATATAAGGTGGTTCATTCAATGTGTATTCCCTTTACAAAGTCCAAATAACAATTCCATTTAGTATTAACTGTAGTTTTTGATGTAAAGTGGTCTGTATCTCATATATGCATCGAAAATTAGGATTCTAATTTTCGTTTCGTCTCTCGCTGACTTATTCTCATGTCGTTTCGTTCTCTCTCTCGGCATCAATAGTCTAATACAAGATATTTTTCTATTTTGAAAACATTCAACTATTATCATAACCTTAATAGTCTACACTACAGCACGGTTTTTTTTTTTAAATGATAGTAACCGACTTAATTTCTGTCAGTAGCTTCCTTTCAACGAGACGCCCAACTTTTCTCTCGCGAAAATTCTCGATAATAGTGACTAACGAAGCACGTAAGAGAGTTAACTTGTTGGTTTTACGAGAGCAAAAATTTTATCAGTAACAGTTAATTTGTTAGTTAAATTGAGAGATAATGTAATAAACACTTCAAAAAAACTTGTGTTCTACAAAATTGATGGTGTGACAGGCAGGTCCCCCACCCCCAACATTCAAATTGTAATAACTATGTATACCCCGTTATTTGAACGGTTAGTTATTACATGCCGCTACTTAAATAACCGTTACTTGGCACGATTGAGTGTATTCACGATAAAATTAATATTAGTAGTCTTTTATGAACTAAAGGTTGAAGAAATGAGACCTACAATATGTATAAACATTGTGTGTCATTGAAATAAGAAAACATATTTCTAATTTATAAATGAAAATTTTACATTGACATGTTCAGAACGAGGACTGGGAACTTAAACCACTGAATTTGTAGGACAAGGCGGCCATCAAATTATACATACCATTATTAATTAACAGCATACAAATCAGCTTGTTACTAATAACTATGTTTATCCCGTTCTTTGAACATGTTGGGGGTAGGGGACCTGCCTGTCACACCATCCAATTTGTAGGACACACAAGTTTTTTTTACATTATATCTCAATTAAACTAACTAATTAACTGTTACTGATAAAATTTTTGCTATCGTCAAATAAACAAGTTACTCTCTTACGCGCTTCGTTTGTCACTATCATCGAGAATTTTCGCGAAAAAAGAGTTGGGCGTCTCGTTCAAAGGAAGATACTGACAAAAATTTAGCCTGTTACTAATCATTAAAAAAAAACCCGTGCTGTACTGTGGACTATAATATCTCTGCCACAATTTCAGCACAAACATCTCTAATTACTTGTAGATTTTAGATTGCATGCGTATGATTTTACATATACATTTACAGTACATTGATATGTAAAACACATGTTGGATACATCTATATTTATTTATGTAGACGTAAAAATTAACTCAGTTGTTTGATTTCTAGTTTTCTATATTCAATAAAAGTTTTAATTGATCTATTAAAATCCATTAAATAAAAAAGTTTACTTATATAAAAAATTTGTACGTTATTTCAAAAGCACTCTATTAATAATATTTACGTATTTTAGAAAGTTTTCCATCATGTGAATGGATTTTTCATTATTATGAAAATGAAAAACTCTTTTCATTTGATATATTATTACCATATGTTGATTATATTCCTTTCAATAAAAATTGTAATTATATTTCAAAGAAATTGTTTTATTAAACAACAGTGTATTATACTCACTTAATATTTATATCCAGAGTCAATTAATTAATATGCCAATCAATGTATTCTATGCGTGTTTTTATGGTACAATGCGCTTCAAAAGTATTATAATTCTGATCGAATCCGGCGAAATCAGTATAAAATATTTTGAAAATTTTAAGTTTGTTTAATTGAGTTTTTTACTTTTAACTATACTATTAAAAGCTTAAAACTAACTTCATTTCTCTTTTAGAGACTTATATTTTGAATAATTATATTCCTCTTTTGTTGTATTCTAAGTTAAATGTACACTCCCGTTCATAAAAATTGAACCTCCAGTAAGTCACATTCTAAGCGTATATATTACTAAATATATGTATATTAAATACAATAACACTTAGAATGTTTCAACTGGTTCAGTTTTTATGAACGGGAGTGTATATATATATACAAATATCATTACAAGTTCTGACTGACTGACTGATTCATCATCGCCAAGCCAAAGCTAATGAAGTTAGAAACATGAAATTTGAAAGATATGTTCCTTAAATAGCGTAGACGTGCACTAAGAAAGGATTTATAGATAATCTCCTTTCTAATGGGTTGAAATAGGTGAATTATTGTTTTCTAATTTTTGACATTTCGAAACGTCAATTTTTTTATATTTTAAATTTATTGACCAATAATTTATTTCCAAAATGTTGTTTATGTTGGCACTTTGCTATAGAAACTATGAACTCTATTAAACTATAAATCGTTACATACCATGAAATTTATATATCGGGAGAATCGGGACTAAACTTAGTACGCCCAAAAAGAATATCTCATTTCAAAAACAAGGAAAATATTAAAAGAAAGTTGTGCATCTTTATATTAAAATGAAATAATCTATTTTATTCAATCAGGCCCGTCGATAACATAAGGACACATGATGTGCAAGCCCGGGGCCCCAGGCTAATAGGAGCCCAGAAATGCCGAAGCCCATGCGCATATATATTGTTCATACCATTAATTTAATCAATAATTTACAAACATACTTTAATTTCTAGGTGTAACCCATAACGAGATGAGAAACTGACTTATATCGCTCGGTACGTAAAAGATAATTGAGAGATACTTGCAAATTTTGTACATTGGGATGAAAGAAGGAGTTATGATAATGCATCAACTATGGCTGAAAATTTTACTGATCTTTAGGCTACAATAAAAATAATGTGAATTTGCTATAATTCTCCCAGGTGCACATCCACTTAACTTGGTAAGCATTTAGGCAGTTGGATATGTGCCAGAAACAGTAGCTTACTTCTCGTCCAAAAACTGATCATATAATCGATCTCTCGGGTTCAAACAATCGATCAAAATATTGACGGAATGTTTACGTGGATAGTTCTGGTTCTTTTCTGGTACCAAATGATAGCCCGCGATTAAACAAAAGATTAATTTTTAATTTTTTCATTGGCTTTCTAAATGGGCCCTCGAATTTCGGGGTCGACACACAACGGTTAATTAATTAATGTAAAATTTCATAATAATCTATTATTGTATATGTACAAAATATATATGACAACAATGTACGTTGTTAAAATTATATAGAGATAAATGAAAATTCAGCCACAACATAAATCTAAAATGTACAGTACTGTAACTTTTATAGTTTCATTGGGAGGAGTTACCTATTTTTTGAAGTCGACCTCTTTAGGAAGTGAGTTTTTCCTAAAGATACGATTAGCATCGACTTGAGATGTTCTTAGTAAAGTATTGAAATAATTGTTTTATTATAAAATTACGATCCGTAGGATGTATTGAATTTATGGTTTATGGTAAATTTAAAAATTTTTATAAATTAATAGTATGTTTGTGAAAGTTACTTTGAAAGTCTGATACCTGATCAGTAAATATATCAGATTGTATATTAAAAATCGATTGTTACATATGTTTCGGTCACTATGACCATTTTTATAAGAACCATTTTACAACACTAAAGAATATATATCACTATAGATATTAGTTAAATGTTTCGTAGAATCTATCGACAAAATAGAGAAAAAGATCAAAAGTATATATTTGTGAAATCGGGTAACAATTCTTAAGATACGAGGTCTGCCCGAAAAGTATCCGACCTACCTTTATATCACCGCGCTGGCGTTATTTTTCGTCATCGGGCGAGTGGCATCCCTCAAAGTAGTCCCCATTTGATTGAATAACATGCTTCCAGCGGTGTTTTCACTTTCCAAAGCAGTCCTGGAAGTCAGTTTTTGGAATAGCCTTGAGTGCCCTCATCGCATTATCTTCAACTGTCATTTTGTCGTCGAAACGGTGTCCTTGAAGCGGTTTTTTGCATATTCGTGAACAACCAAAAGTCACAGGGGGCTATGTCGGGACTGTACGAAAGTTGGCGAAGCAGTGCGATATTATGAACTGCTGCACAAGATTCGATGAAACTTCCCATCGCTTCCACTTTCTAAATTTGAGGTAAAAATTTCCCAAAATGTAGTTTTTGGTAATCCAAGATCATCTTCTAATTCGCGCACAGTCAAACGTCGATCTTCTTTAATTGCAAGTCGTAGACGCTCGATATTATCCGGTGTTGTTGTCGTCGAAGATCGGCCAGTACGAGGATCACTATTAACAGATTTGCGGCCACTTTTGAAATGATTATACATCTCTTTTATTTGTGTTTTGCCTATACACTCATTCCCAAAGGCCTTCTGCATCATTTGAATAGTTTCCGAACTAGTTTTTCAGAGTTTGAAGCAAAATTTGATGAAGCATGAATTTTGAAGCACGAACTCTATACTTCCTGTAGGTGTCGGCAAGCAACCGATAAGTTCGTGTACTTTTTTACTGTTGAAATTTATGCCTGCAGAGGTCGTTCGAACACCCTGGCGCGAAGATATAAAAGCAGGTCGGATACTTTTCAGACAGACCGTATATACATACAACTCATGTCACAAATGAATTATACTTAGAAAATAAAAAACTCGAAAACATGATTTATCTTGAATAACATTTTTTGATCTAAATTATAAATGATTTCTTCTAAGAAAATAAAAGACATGTTTTCGATAGGAATTCTCATAATAATTAGACAACCATGTTCACAAATGAACAGAAATTATTTGTATATATATTTGGAATTCTGACAGTTTGTTCTGTATTGTTTCAGAACAAATACATAAAGCAATCACTAAGCTCGATTGAGTAAACAAAAGCTGCTGAGTAAACAAAAGCTATTTTTAATATTTGTAGTTTTTGAGGTATTTAAGTACTGTAATTTATTACGTAGCATCTGCTTGTTAAAATGTAAATCTTACGATGGAGTTTGAATAATATTACATGTAATGAATTTTAGATTTACGTATTTTAGTACTCATTTCAAATTTTGTACCTCGAAAAGAATGGAAATCAATTAAAATTATTTAGAATATTTTGTCATATAGATGCTAGCTGCCAAATTTCATTTTAATCCACAATTCCGACTATTTAAAATAAATTATTTAGCAAATTATTTATTTCTTAAATTTTCAAGAGTGATGCCTTGAGAACTTTTTAACTGCACCAAATATCTAGGAATTTTCTACCATAGTAACAGAGAATATCTATTCTTAAAATAAAAGTGTTGACACAGTCATTCGTTAACATGGAAAATATTTTCAAAATAATAATAAAATATCGGGCTTGAAAAAATATGGGTCGAACAAAATCCCGAATTAGTTAAAAATCAGTACACTGATATTTTAAACATATATAACGAAAAACTTGTGTTAATAGACAAAGAAAGAATAATTAATTCGAATTTTAGCCCGATTTACCAGCATATCATGGCATATCCAGGAACGAAACTATACTTAATTAGTTTTTGGCTAAATTAATTAGCCAATAAAGAGTCTCTGGCATTCTGACCGTTAAATTGACCGTTAACGACATGAGCTATAGGTGGCGGCAAGACATTAACAGTAAAATTTGTAATTATAATGAACCAGAAACACTGGAAGACCTCCTTTTCAAATGCCAAATCCAAAAATCCTGCAGGCACGCTTTTCTACAAAAATACATTAATAATGATGAACTGATAAGTCTGTTAAATGATCTCAACGAAAATAAAATTAACGACATTTATTACTTTGTATGTGGAGCACTGAAGTTAAGAAGCTTTGTTCTAGAAGAGTAGTAAATTTAGATAGAATCTATCAACTGTAAATCAATTATAAAACTATTGTACTAATTCTTTCTATTTTATTTTTAAGTTTTGTTTAATTCTTTGTATACAGAATTCTATATTGTTTTCTTTTGTAGTATTTAATGTATGCCAAACTCTGTAAGCTTTATTTCAAATACAGATATTTTTGATTTTGATTTTTGATATTTTCAATATAACTTGGATAATATAAAATGCCAAAAAAATCAATTAAAAATTTTTTCTGTCTGAATCAATTTTGATGCGGTTTTCCTCGATGGTTAAAAGTTTATCCCTTTAACATATACGCTATAAAAATTATTTGTATGTATTCTATGAATTCGTGTCTACCTGTGTCTACCAGCTGTGTCTAAAACCTTTTCGTTGTGTTCAAAGACTTTGTTTTAGCAGTTTTAGCAACTTTTGTCTTTAGCAGTTATAGTTCAATTTCTATCTATTTCATTTTTATCTACTACGTCAGTGATTCTCAATTTAATTCGCGGCACTCATTTAACGATTTCCAAATTTGACGGCACACAAAGAAAAAGATAAGGTTAAAAGTTGTTTACTTACCTATAATACACTGTGTAAAATAGTTCATGATAATAATTTTGAATTTAAAATAAAATAATATGTACTACAAAAACAACAGTACGTTTATTAAGGGATTAATTACAAGTTAATAATAAGAATACTTTTAATGAGAAATTTGAGCTTGATGTTTTTAGATAATTTCATTTATATATGGTCGTAAAAATGACAATGCTACTCTCATATTGTCTTCTACATTTAACAGTCTCCAACTTCTTTTTCGTTTTTATGTTGGTTAATACTTTACTATATACATTTATAAAATTTGGCGGCACACGAAAGTGCCGCAGAAACTGGTAGAAACTGGCAGAAACTGCTAAGAAACTGGACGTCAGATCTCTCTCAGAAAATTTATATATGTGTATTTACTACTGATCTTTACTTTGCCTCAATGCGCGTATAACTTTAAACGGTGTGATAGAGAAATACTATAAAAACAAAAAATATTTATCTTATAAAAACACAAAACTTTTATTTGAAACATTTTTTGCGTAAAACGAATAGTTAAGTTAGAAATCAGTTGGTTGAACTAAATTTGTCGATTGAATGATGGGTATTTCAACAACTCTGCTCACCTATAATTTTGCTAGCTCCATTACGGTTACAATCCATCCGTTCTAGAAATATTGTTTATTCGTTGTAGAATAGATGTGTTGTATGTGTGTATACAGATTGAGCACAAAGGGATTCTTTATCTTCATTATTAAATCTTAGAATTATCTCTCTGAATAATATATAGGAGACAAGTACTTTACTATTTTATGCATTGTGTGTTTTCACAATCTCTGCATTTATAAATAGATTTCCAGTACTTTATGAAGAGTTGATGTAGCTTTATTTGTACAAATAATTGGGTTAATGTTCATTTCACTGTCAAAATATTTGTTATCTTAAAGAGTTTTGTGGTATCAGCCCACTTAAAAAAAAAACAGCCTCAGTGAGATAATATTTTATTTGTTTTAATATTTATAGTCACACGTTCCATGGAATATGATTTCTTGATAAATTAATCAAAATAAATCTAGCTGTAATATGTTATCGTACATTTTTTGTTATTGACAGTTTGTAATAACTACTACAAACTGAAAATGTGGAAGCGTTGGTAAATTAAATTGTTGTTTATAGTGTAAAGCATAAATTTTTTAATGTAATGAATTTTTGAGGATTTCATTACATTAAAAATGCTGAGACGTTCTCATAAAACCTTTGTCATAAACCCAAGAAGGAATCAAACTCGTAAGGTGGTAGCCTTTTCAAAGAAGCGCAAGCTTAAAAAAAATAAATTTTTATTTCATCATTTTTTGTTTGTTACTCTTAACCGCATGGTTTTTTATGTTAACAGATGTTCGGACTTATGGACTACCCGGTAGGATTGAAACTTATAATATATTTAGACATACAATGGATTGAAAAACGATATTATAAACTCTATAGCAGAGTTAATGGTTTCAAGTTCAAAATGGTTTTTTTTATTTTTTACGATACATATAATAATAATAATAATGAAGTTTTACCTCCGTTTCTGAGACACCACATAATTTTTAACTGTACATTTTTTATGATGTTAGTGGGGGATAAGGAATTCATACGCAGACTAGGAAGTGGTAGATTGTGGTTAGATAAGATAAGAATTATGCCGATATTCATCTGGAGTTCAAGAAGGTAAACTACAGAAAACCTTCACAAGCATAGGCGGTTACTTCGTTCTTGTCCATATGCTCTCAGTTTAGTCAATTAACCGCCCTATTAATTTTTTAATTGACAAACTACCGATAGTGGGATTCGAACCCGTAACCTCCCAGTTCCAAGTAGAGCACCTTAACAAGTGCTGGCTGATTTTACGATACATATCTTAAAGCTGGCAAAACAAGATAATAACTTTACTCATGTGAATACTTTCTCTTAGCGTCTTAAATATTTTGGGTTATTAAAATAGAACCTCTTTAAGTTGAATGATATAAGATCTACTTGAGTCCAGAAGACTCAAGCAACACCAAATCATTATTAATTTGTGATAAAGTTGGCGTAGATGAACAGTATTGCAAATGACTAGATATTCCGGAGAACTGCAGGCCCAGCGAGCTGGTCAGAAGTAGTACAAAGCTCCCGAACCGGACACGATCATCACACTATATCATCATATTTAGGTGTACCCTTTGCAAACTGCTTCAATTCTGCTTCTAATTACTTCAATTTATTACTTTTAGTACAGGTCATCACTTGACCGAATTTCCCGAGATTTTACTTTATTCGTTTGCTATGTGTAAATAAAGATAAAATTTAATTTTTACCACATCAGGGTAAGACAAAATTTCATCGGATACAAATTTATGTTGAAATAAAACTGTTTTGTTTTTTACAAATACCTCTGCTTAAACAGAACATAAATTTCCATTAACAATCTTCGATTATCGGTAATATCGATGGTTAAATTTAACGTAGTTCTCGTAACGTCAATCTTATCGTACATAAATATTTATCTTGGAAATCCTCTGTCCTTTGTCCGATTTCATAACTTACAAAATTATAAATCTAGTAAAATGAAATTTCATGGGCGTAGAACTTACCCCAAAATGCAAATTCTGAAAATTTTTCGACATTTTATTAAATCTCAACAAAAAATTCTTAGAGAGCTCAGAATGTCAGAAATATTCGTTTTAGAACAAATTTTATTGTACAGAAGTGAAGAACATGCTGAGAAGAATAATTTCTGCTAATTGAATTATTTTTGATTGTTTACGACGCAATACACGTAAATAACGGCATAAACCATGTTAAGATATTAAAGAAGAAGTTCCCGGAAATATTCGAATGAGATTTTTATCGTTTCGAAAATATGCGGATAAAAATTCCCTCTATTGAATTTTTGTCATATTAACACATTTGTAAAATAAATATTAAAAAATTATAATGTTAAGTAAAACAGGATTTTGGAGTCTTTTGTTGAAATAGACAATCATCAACATACTCATATTTTGCTTTATGCTTAAGGATATAGGGAGATATATCGAAAATCCTACAAAACGAACGAACGAAAAGTAGAATGTTTCTCACTTAATGCTAAAGCTACTGAGAAAATTTCAAAACGATTTACTAAGCCGTTTAAAAGTTTATTGCCATTAAAAATAACTGTTATTTAACATGTGTTTTATGGATATTTATTTACTCAAAAGAATGTATTCATTTCAATTACTATTAAAAAACCTGTTATTTTTAAATGTTCCTTTTAGTGCTAAGAGTGGAGGACCTTTTTCCCGACAATGTTTAAAAATGCATTTAAAAATACATCATAATATAATGTATAGTCTATTTAAAATTCTTCAAAATCTTATATAGTATACTCCCGTTCAATAATATTGAACAGATCTGAATTGAATCGTCTCTCACAATTTTGATTATTCTTGTAGTAAATGTTGTTTACTATACTTCCATGTCTTTTTTCACATTTAAAATAAATACCTGTTATCTTTGTTTATAAATGAATAATTATACAGAGTTTTATGAAATGTAAGAAAATTAACATTTCAGGTCTGTTCAATTTTATTGAACGGGAGTGTACATTTATAAAAGTCCACAATAATGTTTATTATTTTTTGTCGTAAGTTAAAATTAAAAAACAAAAAAAATATTTAAGAAAAAAACCTGAGATTTCGGATAATTAAACTACCGTCGACAGAAAATTTACCCGAAATCTCAGTTGTTTTCTTAAATATCTTTTTTTAGGCCTGTCATACCGGACTTTTATTGGACCAATCTCTTATTAAAAAATTAAATATTAGAAAATTATCAAAATATGTCACAATATATGTAAAAATATGGGTTTCTCCATACGCGCAATGCATTAAAACTCGAACTTTAAAGTTAAATAATTAATTCAAGACACCCGCAACCCTCCCCCCCTGAAACTTTTATAATTGATTTATATGCAATTCAACTACATGTAAACAAAAAATCAAGCCTTAATCTTTTTGAAGCTTCAGTGCTCGTACATTCTTAATAAGCTGTCGTTTGATACTCTTACATGATGTTCTTGAAACTAATGTTTCAAGAACCTCTCTCCATATGCCATGTTCGCATTTTTTCCATACCCCAATTTATACCCTAAAATTAACCAGCAGAATAGATATTCAACTTTGTGTACTTTACATCTGTAATTGGTCCATCACACTCCACTTCAATTTATTTATTGCAATACGAATAGTTTTATCGAAAATCGCCAGTGACAAACGGATAGGTGGACACTGAAGTGATCCCATAAGCGTCTTGTTTTGCTAATTCTTACACTCACTCAAACAAATGTGTGTTTGCTTGCACATCACAGTGTCACATTTAGACTCTAAACTACTGAACCAATTTTGATGAAATTGTTACAACTACAAAGGATATCAAATTAAATTAAACGCTTGTATACATGGTGCTTAGTTAAATTACAAATTTAAGAGAGCTAGCCCGGATAATCTTTCCTGTGCCGTTGTATATGTGCATACAACACACACTTTCTTTTAAATTAGTAGACGACTATGTACTTTTAAATTAGTAGATGACTATGCGCAACCAGTGAAGTGTCATCTCTTTTTTCTAATACAAGTATTGATGTGCCAAAATGAAACAGATAATATGTTGTCAAAAATATGACATAACGTGTCAGCAAATCGTCTATGATGACTAAGTACTTCGCTGCGTTCCGAATCACGCACGATTCATTATTTTATTTTAATTTTATTAAGGCATTGGATATAATATTATCAGCCTATCATCATCAATAGACCGTGAAAGTGTGACGTTACAAGTCTATTAGGGTTGTGGGCATACCCATCGTGCCCACAACGGTGGATCCGCGCTTGCCGGTAAGCCAGAGCTCATGGGTTCGATTCTCATCCAAGAGAGCGTGTGTACAGTTTTGACATCAAACATTGATGCCGAACAAAAGAACGACAAAAGAATGTTTTTTCAACGGGCTTTCTAGTTCGTATTTTATTAATTGTGTATAAAATGTTTGAGCAAAGACATTCAGACTCACAAACACAGATACTAGCACTAACAAATAGACAGTTATAGAGGAAAATCTTGTTACCACTTCAACGAATTGGAAAATAATATATGGATGTGCCGAAGGTATTTAACAAAACATATTTTTTTCTCAATTAAATTTATTTAAATAGGAAATGTATTACAATTTTATTTCATGCCATCAACAGATCCAAAGTATAGTGACGATCGACATATTGGTAATTGAATTTTTTTTAATTTTATTTTTCTCATTTGATTTTCTTGTTATTTTCCTATTTAATGGTTGTTTCGTTTCCGGTATTCACTATAAATTTATTGGTTGTCGGTTTTCGTGTAAAAATATATTTCAATGAATGTTTGGGGAAAAACTAATCAAAAAGTACATAAACACATTCTCTAATCAATTCAAAAGTAATTCCGCTAGTTCTCAAGAGATTTTTATCGGATATCGAAATGGAAGACTCTATCGGCTCTAAATTCGATACGGTTGGCTTTATAAAACTATTTTCTACCACTTAAATAATACTGTTTTGCTCTTGCGAGATGAAGACTCTCGCGAGAATAAGAGTTAAACAGTTAAACAGTTGATTTAAAATCGTTGATAACTTTTTGAAATTATCGACAATGATAATGATCATGATGTTTTACATAATATAAAATCTCAAGCATGAACGGCCTTAATATTTGCGACTCAAATAATATTTCACGTTAGTCGCTCCTAGTAGTTTTAATTACCCTCGCCATATCTATGTTTTATCTCAAAAAGCGTGTGTATTTTTTGTACAATATACAGTTTCATTAAAAATTTCTTTAAAATGTTGTATACTATACCATCTTTCACAAAACGAGATGAACAAATTTTTGTTTGTTTTTACTTTATATGTAGGTGAGTATCAAAGGGTGAGTATACAACAGGCTGTCCTTCGGTGCACTTGTAGCGCTAACGCTCCTAAAAACAATTATGCTTTCGTTTAGAAACCATTGCACCTCAACTATATTCTCCCCAAGTTACCACAGTAATTGTTATAGTAAATTACCTTGGTAGCTATCAACAAATATAAGATGACATTAATTCAATATTTTATAAGATAATTTATATCTTTCAACTTGTCTTCTAATTTATTAAATGTATTATAATTATAAATGATTCAAATATAATGATTTATCATCTTAAATTTTTGGCTCTCCGGTGGGGAATCGAACCGGTTTGTAGCGGAGTCACAACAAAAATATATTCTAATTTATTAGACATCTTTGTGTATTCAATTACATACACCCTTTGATACCACGGTAATGTTAATGTTCCTTAACAATTACCGTGGTAAATTGTGTAGGATATAGTTGAGAAGCAATGATTTCTAAAAGTAAGCATAATTGTTTTTAGGAGCGTTACCACTACATACCTCCCCAAGTTACCACGGTAATTTTTATTGCAAATTACCTTGTAAGTAGTCGCGCTTGTTAAGGGGCTCTACTTGGAACTGGGAGGTTGCGAGTTCAAATCGGGGGGGGGGGGGCAGTTTGTCAATTAAAAAATTAATGGTACCGTTAATTGACTAAACTGTCGGCGTATGAACAAGAACGCAGTAACCGGCTATGCTTTTGAAGGTTTTCTACAGTTTTCTTTCACGAATTCCAGATGCATATCGGCATAGTTTCTATCTATGTTGACTGCAGCCGCACAACCTAGCCATTTCTACTCTGCATATTAATTCCTTGTCCTCCAATCACATTAAAAAAAACGTACAGTTTAAATTAATATAGGTTGAAAAATAATGTTGTGGGTGGCCTCTGTTATAGACCGTAGTATCTCAGAAACGGAGGTTAAACCCCATTATTATTATTGTTATTATTATTATAGAATTGGAGAAGAGAATTGGCAGACCGATATAGATCGTTTATGATTTTGTAAACCACTATATGAGGGGAATTTGGCAATTGAAGACCGAGCTAGACAACACTGAGAGACCATCCCTTGTATGTTTTGATTTGAGCAGAATTTGAGAGCGCGTGAGGAGAGAAGAGATGGAAACATTCTGCAAAGACATGAGACTGACACATAACATTTTATGTTTTTTTTTTGGTGTACAGTTATATGAAATGTATTAGGGGAAGTGAAACCGAGACAGTTGATGGCCCCAGGCGGCTGTTGCCTCTTGTATTACAGCACGTACCCCAATTCTATCTTACATTATAACTCACATGTTTAACCAAATAACATAAATTGTCTTCGTTACTATATAAATCGTTTATGTAATGTAATATTTCACGAAAGAAAGTGATACCCTAGTTAATATTCCAAGTAGGTTGTTGTGGAATGTCAGATGAACTATGTGTGTTAATTGTTCTACTTATATATATATATATATATCACCGTACTTTGAATTATAATTCTAGAGACTCATGATCTTTATACCTAAGAATTTGACGTAAGTAGTTCACATAAAAGTAATTTTCTTTTTATGGTTTACGAAATTCTTTGTATGGTATAAAAGATAGAATATTAATTATGTAATTTATATAATTTTAGTATAATATAAATTAATACAATAGCTTAAGTATTAATATTTTAAGATTGTAGGGTCAAATATGATTTTAACATCTAAAAAAATTAAATTAAATAACGTTTAGGAATTATATTTCAAATTTTGCCCCAATTCCTAGAACATTTATTTGTATTTTATAAATACGTGTTTCGAGTACAATGTAGTCATCATCAGTATGAATTTGCTAATCGTAACTATTTCTGGGATATGGATTCAGAGATATGTTGCTTGTTGCTAATTTGGTGCGTGTCTCACAATGATATTAGAAAAGTTTTGTCTTTTATATGATTTGACTGAGGGTACGATCTGACCTGAAGGATTATTTGAGTTGACTGACTAAAGGATTAGGTGTGTGAAAAACCCCAACTATTTATTGACGGTACCCTTTTGTGACTACGCGGCGTTGTTTTTGTCACTAAAGTCAGGGTATCAAAGCTAACCTGAATATCAAGGTATTAGATTTTTTGAAAATGGTTTAATTTTATTAAATCAGAATTTGGAATTGGGCCCTTGTCTAAATTCATTATCTGTTTTCTCTGTTTGAGTATGTAGATACTTTCGTATGCATCTAATTCTGTGGGGATTTTACCAATTTCAGTAGTTTTAATTCGATTTTTTTAGGTTCTCTCAAATATCACATGACTCAGATGTTCTTTGATTCGAGTACCGATTTTGCGACGAGTACGTATTTATTCCTATTTATAAAATACAAATAAATGCACTAAAAATTGGGGAAATATTTGAAATGAAATTTCAATAAACCTGGAGTTTTCTTAGATTATTTTAATAATCTTTATTGACGTTTCGGAAATTGATGGGGAAAAAACCCACTTTCTTCCATCATCAAACTAGATGTGATCTTTTGGAGAATATAAAATCAGTAAAAAATTACACCAACTCAATGAAATTATATTTAGTGGATAAGCATAATTTGTTTCTAAGCATAAGGTATTCCATCTTGTAGATCTCGAAAAACTTTTTGAAATAGGTATAAGTGTATACGGTATTACTATCTATAATTTATTAAAAATCGGTTGAACAAAAATTCGCCTAACTGGTTTATTATATCTGAAACCCAACATATCGAACTGGGTATGTATGTATTCAAAAGTGCAGTTCGCTGGTGGAATAAACTTCTAGCGATGCCTGGCGAATCGACGGACGAAATCGTGAATTATAGCTCGGAATCTCCAATACGAATTCAAGAAATGTGTCATCTAAACTAAATGTGATCTTTTGCAGAATATAAAATTCGTAAAAAATGATACATCCAATTCAAGAAATGTATTTTTTTTCAGCATTCACCTAATAATCGTCAAATATGTAATTCTGGTAAACCAGACGATTCGATTTTTTCTATGCCCATCATTATTTGAACTTTACTTTAACAAACTGTATAACATTGATTACTTCGATGCAAATGACTTCAAAGTTTCTTGTATATATCAATTTCGAAACCTCAAAACGGGTTCCTCCAGATCCGATCCGATAATTTTTTGGGGATACCAAATTTTTCACACACCTTAACAAATTCCTAATTTTAAGCTTGCTTAAAACCAAATTTTTAACCGAAGTATCATCAATAGTGTCGAACAAACCAGACGACAAAAAATTACCAAAATATACGAAATTGTCCACCTTTTATCTCTGATATATACGAGCCTAAATTGAATGAATATGTGCAGATCGCCAAACATATTTTTGCATCTTTCAGAAAGTTTTTATATGACGTACTTTCTGTATTTGAAAGGACAAGCTCATTAATGGGCAATATTCATGACAGGAAAAGGGGGACTAAGAGAGAGGGGTATAAAACTTGCAGTATATCTCTTAGTGTTTACGATTCTTCTTACGAAAATTATGACCACGTATATTAAAGAAAACAAATAGATAAGAAAATATATTTATATTACACAAAGGTCAAATTTCCGTTTTGAAAAAGCAAAACATGGCCCAAGGCCTTAAATAAGGCCCAAGGCTCTGGAAGATAAAATGTTTTGTTTTAGGTGGAATTTAAACATTAAATGGTGTCTGTGAACACTATTCAAAGCAAAATCTGATAATTAAATACCAAAGATTGTCTTTAATAAAAATTTGTCACACAATTTTCCAATTATTATTAAATATTTAAACATCGTATTCCATTCACAAAGAAAAAAGAAAATAACAAAGGATATATTAAAATTCATTTTTATTTCTTTATATATCTATTATATACCTACTCATACTCGACTGCTCTTTTTAAAAGGACATTGAAATGGAATTAATACGAATTCGTCTAAGCGTTAAATAAGTTTTTAACTTGATATGAACACGACAACCCCATGAGTATTATAAATATTATATGAATACATCTCTGGAAAGTTCATGAAAATCTTGATCTGATAATTTTCTTACATATTTATATTGGTTTTAATTAGTAAATATATATCAGTTGTTCGTTGGTTAAAAAAATATTTTTCCAAAGGAATTTACTTTATTTAATAAATAGAAAAGTATTCGATAATTCTGAATAGTATTTTAGCTTTTATCAAAGCGACGTGGAAAGATATTGTGTACGTGAAAAAACTTTTTATTATGTTACTATGTTTATGATACATCCGCGCAGATTTAAGATATTATATAAACTTTGTTTGATTTCAAGCGGAGAAGGTTAAGGATGTACGAGCACTAATGTATAGTCCATTTATAAAATTCTTCAAAATCTTATATAGTCAAAAGGTGAAATGAAGGATTTAAATCATTCATAAAAGAGATTTCGGGTAATTAAGCTACCGCCGACATAAATTTACCCGAAATCTCCGTTTCTTGTTTTTAGGCCCGTCATACCGAAATTTTATAAGATCAATCTCTTTATTAATATTTCTATTGCGTAGTTTTTTTTTATTCGTCTTATTTTATTCCACGTGAAAATTATCAAAATATGTAAAAATATGTGTAAAAATATGGGTTTTCCATAAGAGCAATGTACTTCAATTACATGCACAGAAAAAATCAAGCCTTAATCTTTTTGAAGCTCTAGTTTACCTTTGGCTTTTCTGATTTCGTCAATTTAATTGAACATAGGACTTTTTTTTATCTCATTTTTTCAGAAATACTGTTTCATTACAAAAATAAAGCAATATGTATTTCGGCGTTTTTAGAAAGTTAATCTCGTAGAATGAGTTAAGGGGGTCAGAGTTTATATGGGAATTCATTTCTTTTTGAAGTAACCCTTGAACATTGCTATTTAGGTAATAATCATAAATTATGTGCCATAAATTATGACATATGTGTTTCAAAGCTTAAAAAAATGAACCACACTATACAATACATTAGAGATTTGAGGGGAGATAATTTCTCGCTTCGTCAACAAGAGTCTAATTATCAATTTTCAAGTCTCTAACTTTAAACTCTAAAAAAAACCGGGATCCCAAAGTATATAATCTACAAATTCTCACCCCCTATTTAACCTTCAAAAAAGTTGATTTTAAACAAAAATAGCTTTTGTTCTTCCTGTTATCACACCAACGAGTTATCAACTTCTTACATCATTTAGGAGAAAATCAACTTGCGCTCTTAAATGAGAACCCTTTATTCTTTAACAGAATCGTTTAAAACTGGATAATCAAGTCTATTTTTACCGACGAAAAGAAGGAGGTACTCAATTCAACCTGTTTATTTTTTTAAAATGTATGATCACGCATAATTTTTTACAGAGTAATCCGATTTTGATAGTTTTTTATTGTATAGGGAATTATTCAAATTTGGTACCATATAAATTTGAAGAAAAAATTTCCAATTTTAGCCCCAAAAAAATAAAAAATAAGACTTCCCAGCGCTTCCACAAAAAGAACAAATATCATAATTGTTGTATATTTTCTGTATGTAAACACTTTGAAAGCACTCAATATCCGTATATACATATATATATATATATATATATATATATATATATATATATATATATTTATATATGTATTTATATATTTTTTTAATGTATGACCACGCATAACTTTTTACAGAGTAGCCCGATTTCGATCATTCCTTTTTTATTGGATAGGGTATACTTCGAAGTTGCTACCATAAAATTTGAAAAAAAAATCGCCTCTAAAGGCAGAAAAATAGGGAAAAATTGACTGAACTACTTATGTAGTTCTAATGACACTATAACATGTACGAAAAAAGAAATGAACTTAAAAGTGAAAAATAAAAACTTTTTAACAAAAAATAGAACCGACGAAAGAAGAAAGTAACTGAAAAGCAAAAAATAAAAAAGAAGTCTACTAAGTCTAACTAAGTTTTACACTAATGTAAATACCTAAATAATTTTGAAACGACGCCAAAAAATCTCCATCGAAATATTACATTTTGACATTGGGAATCGAATTAAAAAAAAGAAAGAAATAAACATATGTCGAGAAAACAAAATTTTTTTTATGTATTCCGTAAATTATGCCATATTTACGCATTATCGATTCAATGTTACACATTTTTTTCACATACGTTATTCAAATATTTTTATTTGAATCAATGGAGGAAAATTATTTGAAATTGCAATAAATAAGTTACTGTATCGATTGAACATACACAAATGCAATATATTATTTGAAATAGGAAAAGTATCGTAAAGAAAGTTTGGTCATACATGTCTATAACAAACATAGCGTTTCTCAAGTTATTCATTTTGGATTACCTGAAATTACCTGGGTTTGAATTTTATAATCAAGTTTATCTTCAAATAGTTTATTCGTTGTGTTTACTACAATATAAATCACAGGCTAAAAACATACACACACACACACATATATATATATATATATATATATATATATATATATATATAATAGTAAAATAAACATTAAATGTCTTAAATACTGCAAACATAGAAAAAGGTAAGAGTTTTAACTTTTATAATTATGTACAGGAAGTAATAGGATATACACATAATATTTGGGAAATGTATGAATCTATGTATCAAAAGATGAGAGTGTGCTAATTATTCTTAGTTGCTAGCCAAAAATATAATATTTGAAAATATCCTCGTGTTCTTTTGTTTGGGATTACACACATTTTGTTTGTTTGGGATTACACATATTTGATGAAAGTACCATGAATGCTATTTCACCCATTCGACATAATATTAATCATAGTGACCTTTATTTTAACTTAAAAATATAAAATATTTTGACCTATTTTGAGCCATAATATTCGCAATCAAAATTTTTTTCCCCACGATGTACGTAAACGGTTTTTGGAAACCCGAATTTTATATAAAACAAGATTAACCTTGTACACATTTCTTTCAAAGATCCTTCTATACATTTCTTTCGAGGTTCGATTCTTGGTGTATGAGTTAATATTATCATATCAATATTTAATTAAAAATTCTATGACATGTTTGTGTATATTGTATACGCCAGTTCTATTATACTATGACTAACGTTACCTTAATAGAAATTGACTTTAGTATTGTATTGTGATGCTTTAAAAGTGTACACAAATAATAATACGTGGAACAACTGTTTTATTTAAACTTTTTAAAAAAGCATTTGCTGTAGATTTTTTAAAATGATGATCTTTATATTTAAAGTTGATAATTTTCAACGAAACTATAAATAATGAATTAACACGGTCAACAGCAGTCTTGCATAGTATATTAATAATAATAATTAGTATCATAAACGTGGCGAGGTCAACCTGGCTTATTAGCAAGTGCCGGAAAGAGAAAAACCTTCTGGTTAGGTTGCTTACTGGTCACTGCAGCCTGAAAAGCATCTTTCTTTAATGAGGTTGTGTGATTTGCCCAGACTGTAACATGTGGAGGATACGCCCTTCCACCTTCTGGAAGAATGCCCTTACAGAGCCAAAATGAGGTAGCTAGTCTTCGTTTCAACCGAATTGGGACAACTGAGGTTAAACAACTCAGTGGAGCTCTGTCGCACAAATGACGTGTAGTGACAACTAACACAGAGCTAGAGGAAACAAACCAGGTGTGGTAGAGGAAAGAAGATAATGATGGGAGTGGTTCCTTAGAGGTCGGTAAAAACAGCCTAGAAAGCTGCGACCTCATCTGCATTACTACTACAACTACATCATAAATGTTAACACACAATATATGTTATATAAGATATGCTATAATAGGTAAGTTTATGATGAACTTTAATGGTCAATGTTGTTTCATTTAAACACATGTTTGAAGGTTTAACATAAACTTTTTTTTTAAAAATTGACACAGTAAAAAGTAAAATAAAACGAAAAATTTAAATGTACGGTTTGTTTATTTAGGTTGAAACATTATTTTTCCTAAACTATACTTGCAATAATTTTGTCTTGAACAAATATTTACAGGATTTAAATTGATTTTGAATGTACTTCTTTAGACAGAAAACATTATTAAGGTTATGTTATATATATAAAATGCTTTTGGCAATTTAATGTCTATTTGATGTTTAGCTTAAAAATGTAGATACAGTCAGTTAAAGATGAAAGCATACGTCGATAGAACAGAAGCATATATGTCATCGGTATTGTTTTAGAGATTAATTTAATAGATTGAGTTTAAAATTTCAAAACTGTAACGCAAATCAAAACGATCTTTAATGGTATTCCCGTGTATTCGAGTCTACTTTTCGTGGAAGTGACGCTGTTGGGCAGTTTCAGGGTTTTACAAAGAGGAGGCGCAAGTTAAATGAGATCATGAGACAATATATTTGTATAATTTAGATAAAACCATGGAGTTGGATGTGTTACAAGATTATAGCGTTGTACGTACTGGCTTTCTAGGAAGTTTATGTTTGTAACTGTAGCCAACTAAAATATAAAAGAAAAATACCAACATATTTAAGTTTTCACTAAGATCTGTTTGTGAATTAGATATTCTGCAAACGGGAAGATTTCAAATGTTCCAATTAAAAAAGTAAGAAAAACTATAGTTATAATAAAACTTCTATGCTCGAGATCCTAGTTTCCTATTAAGGTTTAACAGATATCCTATCTAGTGGGGAGATGCACGGTCCGATTTGCAAATTCACCAACTTGAAGTTACTTTTTAAATTTCGAACACAATATTTTCAGCGCGTTATCTTAGACTCTCACTAGACAGCCGGATATATTAGGTAATATAAGAACACCTATACCAAAAATTTGTTTTCTGTGATCAATATTTTCAACCGTTACAAAGTCCGGACAAAAAATATATAGTTCCCTTATTACCCGTATAAAAAGAAATTTAATATTATAATTAACGTCAATTTGTGAACTGAAAAGTTTATATCTCAAGAGAATGAGGCAAAATATTTTCCTTTTATTTCATTATTTATTATAGTTTACATATAATAATAAACTATTGTAAATGAAGGTTACTGTCTTGATATTCAAATTTCACGCGAAGCGATCCAATTATGTAAAACACAGGCGCAGGGAATCTGTCATACACTTGCATTAATTGAACGGAATTATACTAAGCTGCCTAAGATTTGGGTACCCTTTTTGTTCAAAACAAGTCTTGCAACACAATATATTTTTTTGGATAGGATTAGAAATTCTTTAACACCAAAGAGACCATTTTCCACCCACTTAGACTATTGTGGATTTCTTTTCCATCACTGAAACATCTTAACCTTAAGTAAAGACTAATAATCTAAACTAATCATCTTAAGTTACCTACAAATTTGGATCGAAATTTGACTGAAAGTTTTCCAAAAAACAACAACATTAGAATGTTGGAAAAAGTACGCGTTTTAATATAATAATAAACAAATAAACTCTCGTGTAAGTCATTTGCAGTGTTTTAAATACAAATTTATTGTAATTATTTTTTGTAATGTAATATTACAACAAATTTTATGTGAAGATATAGAATTTCGTAGGAATAATAACCGCGCTACGTACGGTGTTTTGAGATTTCAGCAAAAGTAACACTTAAAATAATTGAACCTGACTATATACATCTACTTTGGTTGTCCAATGTTGTCCATTTGACTTCTGTAATTTAGTACTGAAATCCAATCAGATATAAATTTATTAAATCATCGATTCAATGTCATTTTACAAGCTTTTATTTAACTTCACTTTTTGGATTTCGAAAATATTCCCCGAGCTAGAAATTTTGGGGAAACTTTTGATAGATATTGGGAAGTAGTGAAAGCGATGGGAAATTAAATTGAGTTTTTTGAGTCTTTTTGTTAAAAATATTTACAGACATTGTTTTAAATGTAAAAACTTATAAACAATCGTGTTTTGAACTATCCATCATTCGTGGTTTAAGGCAATTGAGTAATAATATAGCAGGTTTACAAAATTTAACGCATTTGTTTTTCGATGCCATAACTTAAAAACTTAACAAATAATTGTAAAAAATTGGGTTTTTAAAACTTGGAGCCTTGAAATACATGAAAGCCAATAGAGAGCACAGACATGAACTCGAATGTTTGATAACTTCGTAATGTTCGTGAACATATTTTTCCATCTAACCCATGAGTAACGGAAAGGCTAGTAGGGAGGGAGAAAAGAAGATTTTTGAATATCTCTTGTAGCATTAGTCAAATTGAAAAATTTATTACGTATGTAGTAAATTCATTTTGCTACAATTTATCCTATGACCATTTTATCCATAACTCTCATATTTACGCAAATATTGTCGATTTTAATATTCTAGTACAGTGATTCTCAACCACTGTACCGCGGCACTTTCGTGTGCCGCCAAATTTTAGAAATGTAAATAGTAAAGTATTAACCAACATAAAAACGAAAAAAAGATCGAGACTGTTAAATTTAGAAGACGATATGAGAGTATAGCATTGTCTTTTTTACGACCAAATATAAATGAAATTATCCAAAAACATCAAGCTCAAATTTCTCATTAAAAGTATTCTTATTATGAACTTGTAATTAATCCCTTAATAAACGTACTGTTGTTTTTGTAGTACATATCATTTTATTTTACATTCAAAATTATGATCATAAACTATTTTACACAGTGTATTATATGTAAGTAATCAACTTTTAAACTTATCTTTTTCTTTGTGTACCGTCAAATTTTGAAATCGTTATAAGTGTGCCGCGGCAAAAAAACAGGTTGAGAATCATAGTACTTAGTAATTATAGATACTACTTTTGATGCAATGCTAAAAATGGCTGCACAAGTAGCGTTCTTTGGGAGACCTTTGAATTTCGATTTTTAAATCAATTTAAACTTTCATACTACAAAGGTATTAATAACTCTAAATAATCATCAATTATTATTATTATCACTATGATTCTTTTTTATATCATACTAGAAAGTGGTCGTGTAGACCATATGGATCGCACTTGGTCAGGTGATACTCATTCATGGCTTGTATACCCGGTATATAGTATATACCAGGGTATATTAAATTTAGTTTCGACTTTGTAACGGTTGACAATATTGATCGCAGAAATCAAATTTTGGTATAGGTGTCCATAAAACGACCTAATTAGTTCATTTCCGTATATTCGTCCGCCCGTCCGTCTGTAAACACGATATCTCAAAAACGAAACGAGATAGCGAGCTGAAATTTTGTATGTATGTTCTAGAGCTAAAAAGTTAGGTCCTTTTCGTGGGAAAAATCGGACACAAATGGAAAATGGGCGAAATCGGACCATGTTTAGGGAAAATGGGCAAAACTGTCTATCTTTGAAACCGTAAGAGACAAAAATTTAAAACAAAAAATGTTCCTTTATAAAAAATAAACAACTTTTGTTGGAAGCTATTTTAATTAACTCAGTTATTTGTTATTTTCACTTGTACACTTTTTATTTGATACAAATTAATTTGGATAGGTATCATGACAATAAATAGCTACATAGTAAAGATTTCGTGTATAAAATACATACGGAAGTCAAACATACTTTCAACAACCTTTTTAGTTATTTTTTACGAGTATTTACAAATTGCACAACCAACATAAAATGTAATACAAATGTACTCTATCATTAAAGGATGTTTATATGTTACTGTTTCCCGTAAGAAAACGTAATATATATATATATATATATATGTATATATATATATATATATATATAAATATATATGTATATATTTATATATATATATATATATATATATATATATATATATATATATATATATATATATATATATACAACGATCTAGAAATAAACAGATCATTAATTCAAAAACATTGCTCGGTATGAAATTTTACGAGTGGTTTTGTACACAATTTTAATGGTAATCGTTAATACTTTCTTTTGATTATGTATTTTGTTTTTTTTAAACTCTGACTGATAATATTTAGCCCGCCAGAATCTGTTAACCTTTCGAAGTTGTTTCCTGTTCAGGTTGAGCGCATAGACCAGGGATAGACCATGTGTATGATGCTAAAGGAAGGAGAAATGCGTTCTGTCTACTTGGAACTGGGAAGTTATGAGCTCGAATCCCAACATCGGCAGTTTGTCAATTAAAAAATTTATAGAGTGGTTAATTGACTAAACTGTCAGTGTATGGACAAGAACGAAGTAACCGGCTATGTTTGTGAAGGTTTTCTGCAGTTTCCCTTCACGAACTCCAGATTAATATCGGCATAGTTCCTATTACAGTGGGCTGCAGCCGCCAAACTTGCCAATTCGTAGTTCTGCATATGAATTTCTTGTCCTCCACGCACAATATAAAAAATGTACAGTTTAAATCAATAAAGGTTGAAAAATAATGATGTGGGTGGGTTCTGTTATAGACCGTGGGGTCTAAGAAACGGAGGTAAACCTCCATTATTATTATTATTATCGAACAAGAAACAGGTAGATAATCAGACAAGAGGTCAACAGCTCCACTCAGAATGTTTCGGGATTGTATTGTAACAGAACCCTGAAAACTGATTTATTATTAACAACCAGGTTACAAATAAAACAGTAATATATAGTCTGGTGTTTATAGTGGCATTTTGCATTTAATATTTAAATAGAAACATACCATCTGTCAAATTTATACTTTTAAAACAATAGAACCATATATATATATATATATATATATATATATATATATATATATATATATATATAATTCATCTATTATTTATAGTAGAATCAATAGAGAATATTGCGCTGCATTATATTACAGGAGTTATTTAAAAAAAAATTTGGTTCAGTATCACGTACTGAATGTAAGTGAACAAAATCCTTACAAATTTCGACCCAGGAAGTGCCGCTATTTAAAAAAAACTGTATTGGTCTATATATCCATTTCCGTGTACTTGAGGCCAAAAAGGGTTATTACTTTTCTTGTAGATAATTGAATTTCATATTTTTTTGTATGTTAGTTTTTTTTGTATCACTTACCCTTTACGACTTATACGACTGTTACTATTTATTTATTGACTTTTCGACCGATATCTCCTCGAATAATTGTTTAGAAAGAAATTATTCATTAAGTTTTTATTTATTTTTGTAAGTGCTTAAAAAAAAAATTAGTTAAAAAAAAAAAGAAGGAAATCCAATTATCTACAAGAAAAGTTATTACCATTTTTGGCCTAAAGTGCACGGTAATGGAGATATTGGCCTATATCTATAGTTTTATACAGTTTTTCATAAAATGTTTATTTGCATTCAATACGTGATGCTGAACCTAATTTAAAAAAAAAACTCCTGTAATATAATGCAATGCGGACAAGAGTAACGAGATTCTCTATTAAGGATGTACCAGCAGTGTGTTATGCAATCAGCACAACAAGCCGGTGTGATGCACAAATATATAAACACACATACACAATAGATAGACAAATACACAGTTCACATATACAAAATAATGTTGATTTGAAGAAAATAAATATATTTAAACTGGCATATTTCAAAAACAAAACGGTGATACACGATTTAAAAAAAAAATTTATATAATGAATATTTAGCTTTACTCTTCTAGTTTTTTTTTTAAATTCTGTCGATTATTTTTTCTAATACAACAGATAATAGTTGGACGGGCATGAAGTTTCACATGCTTTTAATGAGAGAGAGTGAGAGAGAATGATAACTTTGATATTAATTATCTCGCGTTTTAATCGGTCAAAAATTCTGAAACTTCGGGATTTATTAGAAAACATTATTTTAAGCCTGTGAAAAAAATGAGGAAAATCTGTCGAAAATTGGTAGTATGCTGGTACACCCTTAACTGTTATGTAAATCAATTTAATGAAAACTAAAATAAAAGACAGAATTATATTCTATGCTCGAAATAAAGTTTTATTAACTGACACACAACTGATGTGAGGATATGTAGGCGTCGAATATGAACATTTTGTATGTTGCCGTAAGGCATTTAGTTCCAGGGTAATGATCAAAAAATGTACTTGAAACTTTTGTTTACTTCAAGGTAAGTTTTTAAATATTTTTTCTCTTTAGTTCTTACTTTTTCGTTAAGTACATAATACGGTATTCTATATACGTAAAATTAATAAATACCCAAAAGTTAGTATCTGTTTTTTATCCATTACTGTGGGAAAGAAAATAACTCTTTTAGGAAAAAAAAAACTTTTGTTAGAATTACATTTTTTCTTTGATCTGTTACAGAAATGTAAGCAAATCTTGCAACTCACGTTTCAACCATTTCTAATTGTTGACAAGGACAGCAATTATCACATAGAATGGTAATGCGTCAGGACATGTTTAAGCATAGACGCCAACCTACTATGTTTACAAGAAGGATTAGAGACGATTTTTAGGCCTCTAAAATGTAATAATAATAATAATAATATTTATTTTGCTAATTCTATATACAGGAGGGTGTTCTGAAATTCATTCAAAAAAACTATACCACAGTGTTTTTGTTTGCAAAAAACAAACAAAAAAGTTTTATAAAGTTTTCCGATTTGACGCTTATTTTTTAAGATATCAATTAAATACAATTAAATATTGATAAATTCAACCAATCACACAGAGTGCATAGTGTAAGGAGGCGTTACTTAAGACAAAAAACAATAAACACTATTGTGGACTTTTATGAATGTCCTATATAAGATTTTTCATAATTTTATAAATTGAGTATTCATCAGCGCTAATACATGCTTAATGTTTAATAAACGATTTACGCAAAGCGTATGAGTTGTGAATTGTTCGTGTAAAAACAACTTCGCTGATTTTATATATTGGTAGACGTACTACCCAATTTTTCTAACAATTTTTATAAAGAACACTTCATATGGTACACATGGCGTCAAAATAGAGCTATTATTTCAAAATTTTATACTTGATTTGTGCCTTATTTATTCGAATTTGGAAAAATGTTCCGAATAAAAGCTGCTAGTTTAGTTATAATGAACAACTTTTATTCAAAACATTTTTTCGAAAGCCGAATAACTAAGGGACAAATCATTTATAAAATTTTGAAATGATAGCTCGTCTGTTGATGAAATTTGTACAGTATAAATAAGTTTCATTTCGAAACTATATAATAATAATTATTTGCAGAAAAAAAACTTTTGAATAAGACAGTAAATTATTTATCAGAATAATTATTATTATATAGTAATAATTATTATAATTAATATAAATAATATCATTACAAAAAAAGAAGGTATATGTTCCCATTATTGTTTGTAAGAATAAGTAAACAATGACATGCGACATGCCATAGTTGTTGTGATATTAAACAAAGTATTTTATGTTGACAGAAAATTGACAAAAAAAATTTCTTGCTATATTTACTACTGACTGAGACGAAGTTTATTTGCCTGGAAAAAAGTTTAAGTTATATAACATGTATGAGGTATTATATGAAATAAATCCTCTTCATTTTTTTTCTTTAAAGTTTTTCAAAATACAACGAAAAAAGATTACTTATTATTATACAGTATGCTAGAAAGAAACTGATGAACAAAATTTGAGTGAAAATAACAATTATCTGAGTTAAATTCTTAAATATCCGGTATAGACTGAGCTTATGAAAAAAAGTTTCAAACAAAAGTTGTGTATTTTTAAAGTCGAAACATTTTTTGTTTTTAAATTTTTGTTCCATCTCTTACGGTTTCAAAGATAGGCAGTTTTATCCATTTTTGTCAAAAACATGGTCCGATTTTTCTCATTCAACTTGACCCTACTTTTTAGCTCTAGAACACATACGAAATTTCAGCTATCTTTTTTCATTTTTGAGTTATCGTGTTTATGGATGGATAACTTTCCGGAAATGGACTAATTAGGTCATTTTATGAACACTTATACCAAAACTTTTTTTCTGTGATAAATATACCATTAAAAAGTCGGCACTAAACTAAATACACCCAGGTATATATTATATACCGGGTATAAAAATGTTAGTAGAAACAAGTGAAAATAACAATTAACTAGTCAAATTCTTAAATACCTGGTATATACTGAGACAAAGTTGTTTATTTTTAAAGATGGACATTTTTTCCTGTTGCGGCAACATTGGAGCACAAATTTTGAGATATCAATTTCAAACAAAAGTTTCAACCAAAGTTGTTTATATTACAAGGAAAAATGTTCAAAATTTTTTTCTAGAATTTTTACAGTTACGAAATTTTTGTTCATTCGGTGCAATTCCAGTAATAACACATTCCAGTTTATCATGTTTCAACACGAGTATTTGTAGTACTTATAAGTAAGGTTATAACAACCTCATCGAAGCATACGAACGAACATTGTATGATGAAACTTTGTTAGGAATGTTGTTCTCCTTTGTTCTCCTTTTTTGTATATGAATGGAAATGCTTATGCCTTTAGCTACAAATAATTTACAGACATACATACATACACAACTGTATATTTCTTTCTATAATACTGTAAATGTTATAAACAACGCGACGGTGCAAATATCAATTTAATAATAAGTATTGGAATCTCTCGCACTCAGATACGCCAGTTAGCGGTGGAATTTAACAACTAACTAAATAGGTTAAACGCTGATTGTGATTTTTTAAATAAAAACTCGATCCAAGTTAATTTTTTTCTATTTAAATAACTGTGCACTATTTTTAGCGAATTTCCACAAAGGAAACAGCTATTGTTTTTGTACCAATGTTGGAATTTCGTAATAATTTCTTCAAATGTCCATCGATCCTACCTACTAGATTTCAAAAATCACTATCGATAAAATTTTTATATATGTATTGTATATATATATATATATATATATTGTATATATATATATATATATATATATATATATATATATATATATATATATATATATATAGTGGACACAGTTTTAATAAGATTGGAATGAAATTTGGTATTTGAGGCGCTTTTATACTTTTGCATATATTATATCACAGAAAGTTCGACCTATCTCAATTAGTTCATATTTTTACCTTTAGGTGCAATTTTGTAAGTCACGTCTATTGCCAGAGATTCCAATATGCCTCAGTTTTCAAAACCGTTTTTGTATAATAACTCCAACGTAATTATAAATCACCGAAATTATTTCCAATCGATGAAGATTTATCAGATGTGGTTACTAAATCAAGCTGTCAGATTTTTGATTCAGAACCGATCATGTATTACACACGACGCGTCTCCATACTTTCAGAACGCTTCTGGAATAGGAAGCTGAATAAGAAAGGGTTGGCAAATGTAATAACCCCCACTCCCCTCCTTACCTCTAATCTTTGGTAAATAGAAATATTTTTATTTTTATACTTGTGATAACTATGTAAATAAATTAGACACTGTGAAGATTATTGTTTTTAAATCTTCTTTGAATTATACAGTTGATTTAATTGAATTTAAAAAATTGTGTTATCGAATGATATAATTAATTATTAATTATTATAATCAGCATAAATGAAACTACGTTGGTACATTTTAAAAACGACAGCAACATCTAGAAAACTCTTTTTCATTTTGAGTTCTGTTGGATTTTTTTATGATTGCTATTGGTGCATTCGTATGTTATCTTCTTTTGATCGAGATTTCCAATGTGCACTAATATCTTCTTGTTTGTTCCTATAATATACCTTGAACTAAAACTTAATAAACCTTGTATATTTGCATATACTGGGTATAAAAATATTACAAATGAATCACCGGTTACACGATTTTTCTATAAGAAACAGTGACGTTAATCTGTATAAGATTTCGAAAAACTGTATCAAAACTGCACAGATTTAAAAATAAGAAATAATTTCCCATAAATAGAATCGATTTTTGTCGAGAGAACACAATTAAATGATATATATTATTGATAAGGAGTCAATTATACTACTGGCCACAAAAATAGCGTTCTTTTATCAAATTTTATCAGTGTTTTGTGACTTATTTATTCGACTTATGAAAAAAAAAGCGTTGGGTAAAAGTTCTTTATTATAAATATACAAACAACTTTTATTCGAAACATCGCCTGAAACATTCCCAAAAATCGACTGAATAAAGCCCAAATTAACTATAAAATTTTGAAAAAAAAACCGCTACTTTTGTGACTAGTAGTATAATAAACTTGTCTTATAAAAGCATAAATTTTGCACGTAAATGCGAAGTTATATTAACCAATTTTAGTGTCGCCTATTATTAGAAAGTTATATATTTTACCCAAAAATAATAAATTTTAATTTGATCACATAATTTTGCAATTAACGGAATATATTTTCGACTTTATTTACAAACATTAAGTTAATAAAAATATTCAATATATGAAATATCCAATAAATAACGACCGTGTTCGACCGTATTTAAATCGTATTAAATAAATAATACTTAAATGATTAATTACTTCTCGGAATAAATATTTAACTACGTAAATCTCTATCGACATTGACTACCGATGTTTAGAGTAAATATCAAATTGCTCGTAGATATATTTTATCAAATATATAATGTAATTATTTAAATTATTGAACATTGGAACATTTATGTTATAATACACTAAATGGCATCAAAAATTAAACGTTGATTATACAAGTAAGATTATTCAAATGATCTATAGGTAGGATTATTCAAAATTTGTCATGTAAGAGCTACCTAGACTTTTATTTCAGAGAAATAATAAAATATAAGAGCGTTATTGGTATTAATACATTGTAAAAATGATTAATGGAATCAACATACTATTATTTATTAGATTATTAAATGGTAATTAATGAGAACTCTAGGTTATTGAAATAAAATTTCAAATTAGCTCCAATACCTAGATCAGTTTTTGTATGATAAATACGTATTTCAACTACAAAGTAGTCATCATCAGTATAAATTAGCTAGTCCTAATTTACTCTTTGATAATTAGAAATAGATAGAAATTTGAAATCAATAGACATAAATAAAAATTAATAAAAAATTAAACAAAATAAAGTAAAATATAATAAATTTTATTGAAATTACTCTTGTTAAAATTATTTTAATTCAATTTACTTTTGTTAACATCACTCTTATTAAAATTACTCTTATATTGTCTCAGGATATGTTATTCGTTGCTAATTTGGTGATAGTTGTTTGGTGACTTTTTTGAGTCTTAAAATAAAAGTAATTAAATTTAAAACAGTAAAATAAAATCTGAGTGCCCAAGCTTTTATAAATATTCACATATTGGTGACTCTGAAAAATATTTTATCTAAGGTTGATTTGAAAATAAAACATTTTTCCGAGTCACCAATATGTGAATATATATATATATAAGTTTGGACGCTCCGATTTTAGTATAACTGTTTTAAATTTACTTATTTATATTTTAAGACTCAAAAAACTCAATTAAATTTCCCATTGCTTCCACTAATTCCCAATGTTTATCAACACTTCCAATAAATTTCTATTTCAGGTAATATTCTTGGATTCTATCAGAACCAATACTTTGTGCAAAGATTTTTATTGCAAAGGGACATAGAAAAATACATTTTTCTACAATTTTTCTACAGTCACAATTGTAATTCGATTTGATATTCGGTATGATTCCTTCCTTTGAGAAAATTAGGAATAAACTAATAACTCAATGTTAGTGAATAAACTAAAAACTCCAAAAAAGAAAATATATTTCAAAAATTTACCTTTACCAACCGCACTCCCCGGTGTTGGCCTTGTTTATTTTTCAAAAAGGAACATTTTTTGTCTTTGAATTTTTTGTATCTCCTAAGGTTTTATAGTTAGACATTTTCACAACAGCTGGTGGGAGAGAGGGTGTAGGGGACAATGTTTGACTTTGCAAGTTATTTATTTTTAACGAAGGCACACTTTTTGTCTTTGAATTTTCACACCCCCTAGAGGGTGTGGGTATGTAAGGGACATTTATCGACTTGCAAGTTGTTTATTTAAAAAAAGAAAATATAAAAAATCATACGAAATCCCATAGAAATAAGCACTTTAATTTTCTCCCAATTTTCCGGCAACTTTTCCAATTTTTCTTTCCCTTAAAACCTTATTCGGATTATTACGAACATTAAAAAAATAAGCCAAATCGGTCCAGCCATTCTCAAGAGATGCGGTTACCAACGGACAGCATTAAATTTGTATTATATAGATTACATACAGTAACCCTTAGAATGTTTCAACTGGTTCAATTTTATGAACGGAGATGTGTTTACGTTCTATGGCCGTTAGTGTATATGTATAAGCTTTGTTTATTTATTTCGACTAAACTATTTGCTTTTCGTACAATGTTTTTGAAATTAATCCAATTTGTGTTGGACAAATGATCTAAAATTATTTGATATTTACGTTTATCTATCCATCATGCAATCATGGATGTGTTCCCTGAACTGAAAGTCATAGTCCTGTTATTAGAATGCAACTCTATTAACTATTTTGATTTATCTATTTCTCTATAATCAATCAATCCATATTGATTAGTAATAATAGCTGATATATTGTGCAAAGCTTCTATGTACAATGTGTTTAGTTAGTATGTGGAGTTAATCCAATTTTCTAAATGTAGTGATTTGCAATGTTTTATTGTGGATATTTACATATTTGTAGGAATTATTTACATATTTATACTAAAACATTATTGATTTGTCAAATAATGCATTGCCAACTTCTAGTTAAAATATTTCACTCGTGATAGTCAAATATTAGAGTATAAAATACAGTATGACAAACTTATTTAGTACAGCAATGCCGATTGAACATAACAATGTGATGACAAAAATGTTATATTAGAAGCTTACAAAAAGAATTGAAAAATACATTATTGAAGGATGTGATAGGTTTTATGACAATCTATTTTTATTATTAAATGAAACATTAATATGAGATTTTTGTAACAATAATTTAATTTGGACTAATTTTTACAAAGTGGTAAACATATTGAGGTACTTATATAAACTATATAATAAATCATTGTATGAATGAAAACAAAAAAATATGGGTAAAACCTAAAAAATAAAAATACAACAAAAAGTTAGCTGAAATAAAATTAAAAATAAAATTGTAAAAACTATTGTCGTTATTATGCAAACTGGGAATAAATACAAAGTATAACTTGAACAAAATAGTTCAATCAAAATATTATACGATTGTTACAGTTTTGCTTTGTGCATCGCAGCTAGACCATGGGAGATTTTTACAAGCCTCTTCAAACTTGTCTTGTACTTTTTTCGTCATCGAGTTTTAGATTTTTAAACTTACATATTTAAGACTATTTAGTATAATATTAAGAGTCTGTGCATTAAAACCATTCATTACATTAAATTGAACCAGTTAAAACATTCTAAGCGTTATTGTATGAAATATACATATATTTAGTAGTATATACGCTTAGAATGTAACTTACTGGTGGTTCAATTTTTATGAACGGGAGTGTACATAGGCTGTTTAAATTAATGGTATAATACTATATAATAATGGTGGAGGTTATGGGTAGGTATATAATGCATATGCTTTAGTATTGTAGCATTTACTATCTAGCGCCTCCACCATTTCAATGTTATAAAATATTTAAATGTTAGAAGCGCAATATGACGTCACATAGCGTATGGCATGCGACAACTGTAAGAAGCTAACGACACCTCATTTACCAAAATATGATGGAGTTTATATCCATCGATGTATTGATAGTTTAAAAATGGATTTTCTCCGCCCCCGGACATAGCCAACTCACGAACTTGACCTTACGTTTTGGATCTAGAACACACAAGCAACATGAACTGAAGGGTGAATTTAAAGTCGATTTGATACAACTTGAGATATGTCGACCAGCTTGAAAAAAGTAGTTTCGAGAAATGCACTTTTAAAGTCCGATGCGGAGCCTGAATATCTGATTATACCATATTACAATGGTTATATTTTCAAAATTTTTAAATCGAATCTTTAAAGGTCAATATCTTCAGAAAATGAAAATAAATATTTTTTTAAAAAATAAAATCCCCTTAAAAATTTACGATTCATTGTTGTCTACATGTTGTAGAGACAATTTTGAATGACGTCTATCGAAAAGTGATTTCATAATGGAACGCCATAAAATTGCTAAAACATATATCTAGTGATTGACAGATACAATTTCTCAAACGAAACCTTTAACTTATAATTTTAATTTTCATGTTTTTCAAATTATATGATTTCAAATGATTTTAATAGATTTCTGATAGGAAAAACTTGTTTCATATATTAGCATCTGTTGACTTACTATACCAAACATTAATGTTTGTTGATGTACACATTTTCAAACAAAGTAAAAGGATATTAAACAGAAGAAATCTTTATAAAGATATCAAATACAAATATATACGGTATAAAAGATATTTTTACTTAATGTCTTCACAAATGATATCTTTTCTTATCACAAGTCCTTATATTATATGTTTCTTATACTAAAGTTCACAATCTTTGTACAAAATCTGAACATATTATACCATCCGATATTTTACCGGGTGGTATGTTTTATTGGACCAACCATTGTATGATTTTCTGCTATATTTTAGTGTAAAATTAAACATCTTAATGAATTTATAAAAATAAATGATTTAATATCAGTAGTGACAGCGTACAATAAATTCACAAAAGCCACAGAAGTCGTAGTCATTTTTCGAAGTTTTATAATTATTTTGTGCTTTATTAATTCGTTTTTCAAAAAAATGCTTCCAAAAAAAGTTGTTACTATAAAGAACAACTATTATCCGAAACATTTTTTCAAAATCCGATTGAATAAGGCACAAATCAATTTAATTATTTTGAAAAATGACCAGTACTTCTGTAGTTCTTAGTACACTAGTGTTGTGTTTCAGGTACACTTCTTTTAATAATCGTATTATATTTGACATATTTTGTATTCAGATATTAAAGGTCCATATAAAGAATAATGTAAATAACGATATGAGGGCATTTTAGGGCAAATAAAAATATAAATGAATAAAGAAATATCATGTAAACACTAAGTTAAAAGCGACTTTAAACGTGGAATTAATCCAATTTTCTAAATGTAGTGATTTTCAATGTTTTATTGTGGATATTTACATATTTGTAGGAATTATTTACATATTTATACTAAAACATTATTAATTTGTCAAATAATGCATTGCCAAATTCTAGTTAAAATAGTTCACTCGTGATAGTCAAATATAAGAGTATAAAATACAGTATGACAAACTAATTTAGTACAGCAATACCGATTGAACATAACAATGTGATGACAAAAATGTTATATTAGAAGCTTACAAAAAGAATTGAAAATTACATTATTGAAGGATGTGATAGGTTTCATGACAATCTATTTTTATTATTAAATAAAACATTAATATGAGATTTTTGTAACAATTATTGAATTTGGACTATAGTTTCGGAAACACAGTTCCTTCATCAGAAAATATATGATAATGACAAAACTGTACAAATTTTAACAAATTTTAACAAAGTGGTAAACATATTTAGGTATTTATATACATTACATAATAAATCATTGTATGAATGAAAACAAAGAAATATGGGTAAAACCTAAAGAATAAAAATACAACAAAAAGTTAGCTGAAATAAAATTAAAAATAAAATTGTAAAAACTATTGTCGTTATTATGCAAACAGGTAATAAATACAAAGTATAACTTAAACAAAATAGTTAAATCAAAATATTATACAATTGTTACAGTTTTGCTTTGTGCATCGCAGTCAAATAATTTGCGGAGTTAATTTTATGTTTAAATATGGGTTTTAAACATAAAATAAAAAAATAACAACTAACAGAGTTAATTGATGAAATACCCGATATATACTGCGTTCAAGAGTAATTACAGAATGGTTGAGTTGAAATTGTGGCGAAAATATGTAGTTCATGGAAAAAATGTTCAAACAAAAGTTGATTATTCTTTAAAAGTAACATTTTCTGTTTTTTTTAGTTTCTTTTTTCATTCCTTGCGGTTAAATATTTTTACCCTGGTGGGGGATTCTCGTTCCAATTTTGTCATTGATTTCACTTTTATACTCTATCGTGTTTATGGGTAGATGGCCAGTCTGATACTCAGACACTCGGACTTGCGTTTCGAGGTTTCATCATGAAAAAAAAAATGATAATTTAAAATAAATTTTTGAACTTCACGGCTCTCCAATTCCAATCAGCCACACAAAAATAATATTTGATACAAACATTTGCATTTGTATATGAGTCATACATAAATTTCTCTCTTACTTTCTGTCAAGCTTACGATCTGTCAAGCTTTGTCATAATAATGTGAGTTGTTTACAAAAAAAATTGATGTCACACGCAGTTATTGGAGTTTAGAGACACGTGACACACAATTTATAAATCATGATTTTATTTATCTATTTAAATATATTTATACCTTCTACGGCGACTCTAGGGCAACAAACATCTCATATTTTAAAAAAGTCGTCTCTTTTATAAGTTTTTTACGTACAGCTTCGTACGATTTTATCTTCTTTTTAAATGTTTTTTGTTTTTAAATTATTTATTGATTATTTATCGAGTTTTATTATTTTTACTGTAATAGTGTGGGCTCTTTACACCCACACTATTACACGTTGTTATATTTTTTAGTTTTTAAAACTTTTTAGTATTATCTAGTTTTTAAGTTTTAAATTTTTTTAAATATTGTTATGCAGTTTTTAAGTATTTTTATTTGTTGCAGTGAAGGCCTTTTACACCTTTACTGCAACGTTGTTATTTTGTTGTGGTTGTTGTTGTTGTTTACGTTTTGTAGTTATTTTTTGTAAATATTTTATTTTTTGTTATTTTTTTTCCTACCTAGTCAAATGAATTGTGATATTTTGTGATATTTTGTGATTTGCTATGTTTTGTTTTTGTTATTTTTTAACCTGCGAAGGCTAATGAGCAAACTCTCGAAGCCCCAAAAAGGGGGGTGGGTTGTAGTGGATAGTCTGGCTGGCCAGGAGTCCCACACTTTGTGCGTCAATGCATTGCCCACCTCCCTGCCGCAAAAATATATATATATATATATATATATATATATATTTACGAAAAGTAATTCGTCATACTAAAAATTCTAAAAAATATTTTATAGCATAAACGTTGAGTTTCTTTTTGAGATAATTTTCTTCATAAAAAAAGTGCCGTAAATGTCTGTCGACTCTATCAGGGAGATGCCAAAAAAGATCATTACTTAAAAATACCAAAAAACCCTTTTTCTGACCCTCTTTCTCGAATACTCTTTTTCTAATACCCTTTCAAGTTTGTTAATGTTAATAATTGGTCTAGGAAAAAGGGGGGGGAGGGTTAGAGGGTTATCCAATGATACCAAAGTAGGCCTTCCGCCTCAATCCAGTTGGTGGGAGTTGAGTCCGATTTTGAAATCCTAAGTGGTAACCCCAATTTTGTATTGCAGATTCAGACTCTCCATGCAAAAATAAGTTAGTTCGAAACATTTTTTTCGATTCGCAATTGATGGACTGTATGAATCTTTTATGGAAATATGCATGTATGTATATCTATATATCTATATATGTGTCTGTACCCATTGATGGGAAAATAGTACGTTAATGGGCCAAATTGGAAATGGAGAAAGGGGTCATTAGAGTGGGAGCAACACAAAATCTTGAACTTGTCTCTTCATATTTGCAAACTGACAAAATTTATCATTGGTAAAGTTGTTGATAATACAGTTAATTTCAATTTAATTGACCATATTTACTGCACCTCTAATACTTACAACATTTGTGTAATTTTAATATTCTAACACTTAATGCAAATTACAATCGTCATTTTGGTAAATTATTTTGATATTAATTAGAATCCCTTTCTCCAAGACAATTCGCTTAGTCTACATATTTTTGTGACGTATAAAGATAAAAATATATATCTAATAATATGCATTTAAGCAATATCCGTTATACAGTCCAATGACGAACGTTTCAAAGTCATCATTTCAAATATAATCATATTACCAAAATATTAGGTAACAATTCTCCATACAGAAACGTGACGCCATGTTGAGTCATTCGAAACATAAACGTAAACGCTCTGTTTAGCTGCTAGCCAGTAAAGAGATCGAGTCATATACTACATCGAAATAAGTTCAATCTTTTGTATAAGGAATTGACTCTACAGAACAATACTTTACACGTAAGAACTGATAAAGATTATTAAAATAATCAAAGAGAACTCTAGGTTTTTTTGAAATTACATTTCAAATTTTGCCCCTATTCCTAGAACATTTGTTTGTATTTTATAAATACGTATGTCGACTACAATGTAGTCATCATCAGTATGAATTAGCTAATCGTAACTATCTCTGGGATATGGATTCAGAGATATGTTGCTTGTTGCTAATTTGGTGCCTGTGTCACAATGATATAAAAAATTCTGTCCTTTTATACGATTTGGCTGAGGGTATAATCTGACTTGAGGATTATTTAAGTTGCCTGACTACTGGATTAGGTGTGTGGAAAGTCCCACCTATTTATTGGCGGTATTCTTTGGTGACTATGCGGCGTTTGTTTTGTCACTAAAGTGAGTGTACCTACGTTAACCTTGACATTCAGGTATTGGATTTTTATTTTTATTTTTGAAAATGGTTTAATTTTATTAAATCAGAATTTAGAATTGGGCCATTGTCTAAATTCATTATCTGTTTTCTCAATTTGTATATGTAGATGCTTTCGTATGCATCAAATTCTGTGGGGTTTTGTACCGATTTAAGTAGTTTTAGATTCGATTTATCAATTTTATGGTTGTTTTCAATAACGTGCGCCGCTATACACGATTTTTCGGTTCTCCCAAATTTCACATGAGCCAGATGTTCTTTGATTCGAATACCGATTTGGCGACGACTTTGACCAACATAAATTTTCGAACAGCTTTGACAATTAACACCATATATGCCCGGTTGTTTTTCATTACTAATTTTATCCTTAGGGTTGTCCAGTAACTGTTTGATTTTATTTTTACTAACAAGCGCTGTTTTTAAGTTGTGGTCACTTAATTCTCTGGTGATTTTATTTGTGCATGGACGGAAGTATGTTAGTTTGCACCATTTAGTTTGTTCAACGTTGCCAATTTCTGGTGTTAGTGCGGTGGAAAAACATTTTTGGTAAACAGGCTACTGAAAGTCCCATTGTCCAAGAAAAATTACTAGATAACATAGATTTTAATGAGATACACTAGATGATTCATCTTTTAAATAAAAATTAATAACAAAGATTTTAAATATGACAGTTGGACATACATATAAAAAAATTCCGACTGTTATATTTTGACTACGTCATTTTGATTTATTTCGATTTCTGTCAAATACCCTATTTGCGTATTTGCTAGTTAGAATATATCATGGATTTTAATTGTAACATTTTTGGTGAACCACTTTATATATATATTAGATATTATACACTATTCATTATATATATTAGCTATATTTTAATATATACAAGACTCATATGAAAACTTAGCCTAAACAACCCTTAATGGAGTATTAATTACCCTAATAATGTTGTTAAAACGTTTATTATCAATTTTATTAAAAGTAGAGGAGCAACTTAGAAGATCACACAGATATATTAGTTGATATTAATTATCTTCTAGTATCGAACTATCGAACTGTAAACCAGAGTATCTTATTTAAACCTCCATGATACTCAATAAAAATAAAAATTAACTCAATAAAAATAGCTAAAATATACAGGGTGACCCAGATTTTAAATAGGCGATAGATCTCCTAAAAATAAGAAGAAAAGTTTTATGAACTTGTCTGTTTTTGAGCTTCGTTTTCGAGATACAGGTGACAAAAGTTAATAAAAAATAGTTTTTTTTCTTCAAATGTCTCAAAAAATATTTGGATGATTTCGATTACACTTTGAAAATTTGTAGTAATAAGTTAGTAGCTGAGTTTGATGTGATTAGATTGAATTTAATTATTTTTGGGGTGGGGCTCGGGCATTCTAACTAGATATTTTAAAGAAAAATATGAGTACACCAATGCTTTTTCTTTTCTAAATTTTAAATTATTTTTAGATTGAGTAACTAAAAATACAATTTTTTTCTCTTTTGCATTTTCTGTCTATCTTGCTTATTTTTCAAGAAAAAAAGAAAACTTTTCCTGGAAAAGTAAATTTAATTTAATTAATAATAAAATGCTTTAAAATCAACGAAACAAAGAAAAGTTATTAGTTTAAATGTTTATTAAAGAATTGATCGAAGATTTTTTCTAAATCAGTAAAATGGTCTCCAAAAGCATAATTATGCATTTCGAGGAAAAAAAAAGTTCGTTAATCGTTTACTATAAAAAAAAGTTCTGGTAAAAAATAGTTCTAGGATATAGAGAAACCTTAGTATAACGAACCTCAATATAACGATTTCCACGATTTAAAAAATTATTAAAAATCCCCTAGAACTGGCCGTAAGAGTTAATTCAAAATATACCTTTACATTACGAATAACTTTTGTAAAAACCTCTTTATAACGATTTTTCAATCATTGCAAAACATAAATAGAAAGTATAATTAACCGCAAAAAGTATTCTACTAATCCTTCTATAAAGAATTCATGTCTCGACAGGTTCAGACAGGTTCCATTTATCGTAAGACAATCCAGGAATTCAAAGTGTTATAATAAATTAATGTTTAGTGTTGTAAGGTTCCTATAAGTGCGTGAGAAACCTAGCTTAAACGAATCATAGGCCAACTTAACCTCTATATAACAAACCTCATTGTAACAAATTCCTTGGTATAACGAATATTTTCAAATTTCCTTTAGATTTGTTATATCAAGGTTCCACTGCGAAAGATTTCACGAAACGAATAAAGTAAAAAAAAAATTGCCGAATAGTTTTTTAAATACAGTTGTCACCGTTTTAAACATATAGTTTTAAATTGTTGAATCAAAGTTAGAAATCATATATAGTACTATAATAAATTTCTAAATTCGGAATTTCATACTGGTGTCTTCTTTTACAATATCGCCTTGCTTGAAACTTTTTACGTGGATATGTTCGTAGACCCTTACAGATCAGAGATAACGAAAACCACTTTTTGAACATATCTTCTCTAGGATTACATGATGTATCTCATCCAAGATATCATAATAGACCTTCTTTTCGTTTGTACATTTTTAATTTTCCTGCAGATTATCACTGCAGTACATGAGTGAAAATTAGACAAAAGGAAACAATGATAGGTTTTCAAAAATAGTTTTTCCTAAATATTGTTATTGCATTTATTGTATTTGGAAAAGATAATACATTTTCCCCTCTCTACCCTCGTTTGAACACGTTCTGTTTATTACACTTTGTTTATTATGTCGCGGTATCCTGGCTCTCTTTATCCTCAAAGGAGCGCTGCCCGAACCTGCAATGATTCAGATACTCGACAAAAACAAAAAAAATATATTAGTAAAAGATATTACTAAATATTTTGTAATTGGAACAACACGCACGTTTTTGTTTAAAGAAAAGAAAAAAAAATTAAATTAAACACAAGTTTTTACGAAACAAAAAAAAACAACCTGATTTTATTGCTTAAAAAAAAAATGATTATCCAATTTCTTTTTCAACAATTATTTTAATTTTTTTCACACAATGTCAAACTTTGAATTACTTGATCAAATTACTTGTACAAATTCCAACTTTAACTTGATCTGGATTGAACAACAATTATATACTTTGATACTAATCAAACAATACTTGATTTCAACTTTGATACTAATAGTCGATATTAAACTTTGATACTAATCGCACAATGATCGATTTAAAAACTGATTTGAATCGACACTGGTCACGGTTTATATACCCGCCATGGGTCGTTCTAGAATATGATTGTTTTTTTGAATAAATATTCTGTTTTTGACAATATATTTTTGCATGGAGGCTTCTAGAATATTTTAGTATATCAACACCCATGGACGTAGTCGGAGTGTTCAGACTATTTATAAAATTAATTAAAAATTATACCTCTCCTTGGGTTTGACCCATTGTCACACCCCGCTTGGTCGATATTCAACTAGAGGCTTAATGCACACGGCCAGTGTCAATTCAAAATCTATACACAAATTTTATGATACATTACTGTAAGCTAGCTTACTTCTGTTTACTTGAATTATCTTGTTTTTACAACATTATTTATTTGTGATCTATTTATGTTTTTTAAAAACATTCAATTTGTATGATTTTGAATTTTTTTAAATTAAATTATATGTAATAATTTTTTTTTCAATTTTTGATTTTTTTCAAAAATAGAAAACTTTAAATCAAAGGCATCTTATTATCATTTTTCGACTTAAAAAAAAAACTTAGTTTAAGAAAAAAAAAAATGAATCGAGCTATATTATTTTCTTTTTGTACTTTCAAAAAAAAAAAAAAACTCCTTCTTTTTGCAAGGAGAAAAATATTGTTTTGTTAAATATTTTGCATAATATTTTACTTAATATTTTTCTATTAAAAATGTGTGTTGAATCAAAAAAATTAATCTCAATAATTTTCATTACAACAATTATATATGTTGTTTAGTGATAATTATTAAATAAAACTTAATCACTAAACTTCTATTGTAAAATTGTGCCCAGAATGTGGGTGTTTTTTTACTGTAAACTAAAACTAAATTTTTGTTTTCAGATTTTAATTTAAGATGTTTATTTACGAAAACAATAGAGCAAATCGTGAAAAACAATAATATCTCTAAGGTATCTCTATCTACTTGACAGGGAGAAATGGATATCAGGATGATTGTCTAAAACCTTGGTAAGGAAAAAAGATCGGTAGTGATTAAGAATAAATCGTTGAGTGAAAGACTTTCTATGAACGTACGTACGTAACGTTTAAATTGTTTTCCATTCTATTGCTATTGTTTTTTTTTAATAAAAAAAAATCAAACACGGTAACCGATGGAGACCGTTCGATATTGATAATGGTAATTTGAGATACTTTTTGTACAACATATTATTGTTCTGTTCAATATTGTGAAAGAGATATTTCAATTAAAAACATAATAATCATTAGTCATTTGTTTGGATCGATATCGTGATACATTTCATCTTCAATTATTTTAATACAGTGTGCTTTTCAATTCGTTTAAGAAAAGTCATTTTATCTTCAATAATTCCCAGTAACTTACTACATCTAAGAAGTACCGCAAGCGTAATTTTTAGAGTTGTGTCAGGCAGAGGTGCATTTTACGACCTCTTTCTGGTATTTAGAAGCCATTTTACGTGAAGCACATGAAGTGATTCCTAAAGGTACTTATTGGAAATAGTATTAATAGAATATTATGATATGCTGATGATATGGTTCTGATTGTAAGGAACATCGAAGACCTATAAACAATCATCAAAGCCCTAAATGAAGTGAGCAAGAAGTGGTTATCAATACATCTGAAATCAAAGTAATTGTCATCAGTGAACTACCGATTTAAGCTGTGCTAGCAATTAACGATATTTCAGAAGATAAAGTGAATAAGTTAAATATTTAGGGAACATTATCAACTAAGGGATCATCGTCAAGATATTCTTAATAGGTTAGAGTAAGCTGTGTTTGTCAAAATGTAACCTCTTCGAATATCATCTCATTCTAATGAATAACTATCGAGAATGTAGCCAATATAATCAAAATTGAAAAGTGAAAACTGCAGTATTCAGTAAACATCTTACTGAATCCGAAATACCATGTGCTGTAAAAAATAATTCAGGAAATGTTTAGAAATTCCTCACATGACATTGACTTGTTGTATGTGTGCCAAAAATATTGATCACCAACCTTCGATAGGAGACGGTGTACAAAGATGAAGAAAAAGACATAATTTATATAAATTTGTTTGGCCATTATACTTGATCTTTATTATAAATTTTTAGCGAATTTCCCGAAAGAGCTATTGGTCTCGTACCAAATTCAAAATTTCGGAAAATTTTTCCAAATGTCCATCGATCCTATCTAGTCGATGTCGAAAATCAACGTCTCTAAAATATATATATATATGTATGTATGTATATATGTGTCTGTAATCGCTCTAGTGGTCACAGTTTTAATCCAGTTGGAATAAAACTGGGTATATAAGGTGCTTTTGTTTGAACGGACGAGTTCGTTAATGAACAAAATCGGATAAGAAAAAAGAGGGGTTTAGAAGGAGGGGGAAACACAAAATTTGGTATATGTGTCTTAATGTTGGAAAAATCGAAAAATGTCTAAGATTTAAAGTTATCGATAATTAATTTTACTATAATTTTGGTTCAAATCATTTTTTCTGTCACCCTAGTAGTGACAGAAATATTTACGAATTAAAATTGAAAGTAAAATTCCTAATTATCTCACATTAGAGTACACATTAGAGTTGGAGAAAAAATGATCGGGTACTGATTTGTAGCCAACATTATTTTCTATAACTTTACTCCTTATTATTTTATACATTTTTCGATTTTTTTAATATTAGGAGAGATATTTTATATTTTGTGTTTTTTTCTTTCTCTATGTCCAGCTTCCCCCTCGACCTATGCCATTTATTTAAAAAATTGAACTTGCAAATACCAAAATCATATCAGATACGACATTTCATTTTGATCATACTAAATTTGTGACCGCTAGATAGTGATTTATGTATTCTTAGGAAATTCGCTAAGTTTACGCAGCTCCTGCGTAACGAATTTTTTGTTTTGATTTTACTTCCAAATAACAATAGGGTTAAGAAAATGTTGTAGTTGTAATAATCATGACCAAGTTATGAATGGTCAATAAACCTCAAACCTAGGCAATTAACTTGACCAACGCGGATCGGACATAAAATTTGAAATAAGGGCCATGGAACACTCGTAATAACTGATTGTTAATTCCTTGTAACTCGAATTAGGGGCATTAAACTTTTGGGAAACTATTTGAATTCATGTGTCAAATATTTTACAGATAAACCAAAAATAATATTTAAATAAATATGGATTAGTTTTTGAGATGCAAAGCCGATACGCAATAACGACATATCTATTTTTGTTATTACGAAATGTTTCTTAGATGAATGAAAGTGAATTAATCCTTCAAAATTGATAGTCATTGTCGAAAAATAAATTCATATTGAACAGAGATTCAACAATTCATTGTTTGTGAAACACGATATAATGGACAGGGGACATTCTGAGGTCGAATGTGTTGGTACTCCTGCGTGTTGTTGAAAGCAGCTGTCCGTTGTCGTCAGTGTTTCCATTCATCACATAACATACCATACATATACTAGTTATCATACATATACTAGTATATAATTTCAAACGAGTTTCAAACAGCGCACTGGTACTCAGGATGCCAACTGAACCATAAAAAACTTAACTCCCCGATGGGCATTCTCCCAATGTTTTAAGGAAAAATATTTCTAAGAAATTGAGGAAAGTATGTGTCATGAATTTCAGAACCACAGTGACTATATTGTGATAGTTCGAAGTAAAAACAGTCGGAATTGTACATTTTATTTCTCCAACTTACATAACGATTTTCTCAAAAACGCCATGGTGATAAATTCTCAAAAAAAATCTGATTTCTGAGGATTCATTTTACTATTATTGTGAATTTCGTGAAGGTCTTGACAACCAAATAATAGTTGAAATGCCTTAAAGAAAAATTGGATGAAGAATAAGATGAAAAATTGGTCTGTTGGGGAAGATTATTACTAATAAAATATTCTGATTTTTATGAAAAATGTTATTCGATGCATACAAATTATTTATTCCTCCCTACAATTATATTCGTAATGAGGCAAACTAAATTTTTTTAATTTAATTCTGTCTGCCTAACACAAATGTTTTTATTTATTTCATTGTACACTTGTTATAAATATTACTTTTTTTTAAGAAAAAAAAAAGGAATATGAAAATAGTAAGGTTGTTGGGACGGCATCACAATTAGTTGAACAATTTATCGGATCTCGGAAACGATAACTCAACTTCAATACGATAACTCAAAAACGAGAAGAGATAGCGAGCTAAATTTTTGTAAGTGTGTTGTCACGGTATCTTGACTCTCTTTAGCCATTAAAAGGAGCGCTGTCGAAATAGCCAGGAGATTCGCAGTAAAGCCAGATTCGCAGTAAAAGATGATGTGGCTGGATGATACAAAAGATTCCAATATTTGACACAAAAAGGAAACACAAATAGTAGTAAAATTTTACTAAATCTTTGTCAATTTGGACAACACGCACTTTTTTGAAAAAAAATTAAATAAAACAAAAATTTTATGAAATTTAAACCTGACTTTATTTGATTTAAAAAGAAAAAGAATTTGAATTTAAGTTTTTTCAACCATTTTTAGTTTATAACTTTGATTGTTTTAATCCAACAATGGTTTACTTTAAACTGACTTAATCGAACAATCGCTTTTTTTTAAACTGAATATTAGTCGAACAATTACTTGTTTTAAACTGTGATTATACTCGAACAAATGTCAATTTAGACTTATTTAAAATCGGTATATTCCTCCCTTTATATAGTGGCCTGGACCATTCTGGAACATTGCCTGTTTGTACCAAACAGAAAATATTGAAAACATATTTTTGAAAAACATATTTATTTTTAGATGCTTCTAGAATATTCAGTCATGATCGTATTTCAAGGGGGTCAGCAATTGATAAATTTTATTAAAAGTTGTAATTGAGTGGCCGAACTCGAATCAATACAATAAAATATAATACAATACCCCGCTTGTTAGAAGTTTGATGCTTCAACGCACTGAGCCACCGGCTATGTATAATATACATCAAATATGTACCGATTTCAACTTTACAAAAATACTTATTTACAAAATTGTATTCGTACTATCAAAACATGTTTTGAGGCAAAATAATACTTGTTTTATATAAAAATTAATTGACAAACTTTAATTTTCTTTTTGCAATTGAAAAAAAACTCCTTTTTTTTTTCAAGGAAAAAAATATTTTCTCTTAAATATTTTTCTAATTTATAATTAAAATTTTCTAAAAAACAGGTGTTGGGTCCAGAAAAATTATTTTTAATAATTTTCAATACAACAGTGTTCTAGAGCTAAAAAGTAAGGTCAAGTTAGTGAATGGGCAAAATGGACAAAACTGCCTCTTTTTGAAATCATAAGAGATAGAACAAAAATTTAAAGACAAAAAATGGGCCTTTTTAAAAAATTTAGTATCTACCGGATATTTAAGCATTTAACTCAGTTGTTGTTATTTTCACTTGCGACTGTTAATTTCTCAAAAACTGTAAGATATCTCATATAATAAAAATTAATTTGTCTGTATTTTTTTCTATTCATTAATAATATATAAGAATTTCAGACATGTTTACCTTGCTCAAAATAGCGAACAACCTTTATACAAAAATTAATGAAATAAATAACAGAATTTTAATAATTTCATGTATTTAAATGAAACGAAATGGCATATTTTTCAGACAGAAAACACGAACTCAATAATAATTAGTTAAGAAGAATTTGTATTTTTTTGTTTCTTTATTAGTTTTTTCATCAACAACATGAGTCAGTCTATTTGTAAAAAAAGTCCGATATTGTTTTAAATATGGGTGTTGAAGTAAAATATGCTAAAGCCATTCAATCACTATTACACTATTTAAAATTTTTGGTATGTTATAGAGTAAATATGGAATAAAAGTAATCATAAAAATAGAAAATGTAACAAAATGTTTTTAAAAGCAAGCTCAAGAACAAAAGGAGATCAACTTCGTTTTTTTTTATATGGGAACATTAATTTTTTATTACATACACGTACGAAAAATTTTGTTCATTAAATTTTTTATAGTATGAAGCTTTTATATTAGAACGATTTAATTTTTAACTTGATCTTTATGGGTATTTTGTGAGGAAAATCGTTTAGTTTTTCGTTAGTTTTTGATTTCATATTCTTTCAACATCTCTCAAGTAAGATCGATAGACATTTAAATTAGCAAAGAAGGGGATCGGATTACCCTTCATAGATCCAGAGTCTATTTTAGAATTTCCAAGGACAGAGATCACTCGAAATCACGTTTTCCGAAGAAAAAATCGGGAAAAAACTGTGCCATCCTTCGATGTAATCGACCTGAACAGGATACAAACTTCGAAAATTTACCGGATTCATCAGCGGGCATTATCACTTATGAAAGCATCTACACAAGCTAGGACTTCATAATGGATCCATTATGTGCAGAATGTGTGGCGAGGAGGAGGTATCATCCAGCCACATCATATTTTACTGCGAATCTGGCATTACTGCAAATCTCCTGGCTATTGCCAAAATATGGGAAAAGCGAATTTTGTCAGACTGAAGCAGGAGGGGGAGCACTTAAGTATGCATAAATAATATATTTATCAGTACATTTTGTTTCACCTTTGTGTGAAGATTGACAGGAAAAATTTACTTCAAATAAATAATCTTTCCTGATATTATTGAAATTACTTGAAAAAACCAGATATTTGAAATTGTTTAACGTACTTCAATTGTTACGAACTTCAAAACAAATTTTGCTGATTTCTTTTGAAAATTTTATCATCTCTACTGTTTACCCGAACAATTTAATCTTAGTGGTTTGCTTGTAAAAATAATCGAGCAAAATAGTTACAAGAAAAAACAAATAACCATTACAAGAGATAACTTCTACCGATATATTATTTTTATATATAGTGTATTTATTCAAGTCGAAATTTTCTACAAATTTTCTGTATGGGTGTGCAAAGATAAGATATTACAGCATTGAAACAAAAAGTATATATACAGGGTATCTCATTTTAAGTAATACTGGTGAATATTTCTTTAAAGAAAGTTTTTTGTGACAGAATCAGATAGCCGAGGAAGACAAACCATCAAAACTGAATAATAAAGACTCCATCGGATAACAATGAACCATTTTATAGCAGTTTTACAAAATATCAAAAATAAGATTGTATTATTTGAGAAAAATAAGATTAAATGTATATCGAGAATAAAAAGTTTTTATTTTTCTTCAATGAATAGAAATTCGTGTTGAGCAAAATCTATCTTGGTCTTGCAGTCTTGGTCTTGGTCTTGGTCTTCAATATATGTTTTTATTGGAACAAAAATTTTTGTGTGTTTAAGATTTCCAGTATACTCAACTAAATTTAAACATCAAATAAAAAAAATTCGTTACGCAGGAGCTGCTTCAATTTAGCGAATTTCCTTAAAATACATAAATCACTTTCTAGCGGTCACAATTTTAGTCTGATCAAAATGAAATGTCGTTTATGACTTTAGTATTTGCATGGCCAATTTTATTAATAAATGACATACGTCAAGGGGAAATGGGGGCATAAGGAAAGAAGAAAACACAAAATATAAAATATCTCTCTTAATATTAGAACAATCGAAAAATGCGTAAGAAATAAGTAATATTTCATTCCAATCAGAAATATTGAGGAATTTAATTTGCAATCTTAAACCGCCAATATTTCTGTAAATATTACGGTAACAGAAAAAATGATAAAACACAAAATTACAGTAAAACTTAGTACCTACAACTTTACTTCTTATAAATTTTTCGATTTTTCGAATATTAAGGGAGATATGTCAAATTGAGTGTTTCCCCCTTCCTTTAAACCCCCCCCCCCTTTCCCCTTGTTTGATTTTACTCATGAACTTGACCTTTTGAATACCAAAAGCGCCTCAAATACCAAATTTGTGACCGCTAGAGTGATTACAGACATATATATATATATATATATATATATATATATATATATATATGTCCATAGATATATATATATATATATATATATATAAATTTTACAAATGATGATTTTCGACATCTACTAGGTAGGATCGATGGGAATTTGCAAAAATTTTTGCAAAATTTTGAAGTCGGTACGGGACCAATAGCTCTATTTCCTTTCAGGAAATTCGCTAAAAAGGTACTGGTAAACTTTACCATTGGCACTGGTATTGGTACTGGTAAAAAATGATTGATTTATATTCACTGAACAAAACATTTTTCTTATGCTTATTTAAAAAAATCCATTTTATAAAACGGCTATAAAATTGTTGAATAATCACCAAAACAGACTTAATTACTCAGTTTTTTATTTGAAAACACAAGTTGACCTTCAAATAACCTTGAAAAGGTGAAAATCAAGATTACCAAATGATTTATTGAGGTCATATTTTCCAATAATGTTTAAAATGAGCACCCTATATAAATTAATAAATATCTATATATATATATATATATATCTATATATATATATATATATCTATATATATATATATATATATATATATATATATATATATATATAAATGGTATTTAATTTTTGTATCACGTGAATGGTTGAATGTGTTTTTTTTTCTCGCCAGACTGTTTTGTGTATTTTATAGATCAGTGCTTTTAAAATCTTATAGCGGCATACCATATTAATGTATGAAATATCCATTATTACCACCATCGGGGTGTAGAGAATTGCTGATAGAATAGATTAACTAATGTATAAATATATATATTTACCCGTGTTTTTCACGAAAAAAACACATAATTTATTGAGAGAACTATAACAAATGGTGTGTGGTGGTTTTCTTTTTTTTATATCGGTAAATGGAAATGATGAAGGTATGTGTAGCGAGTAAGGCATGGGATTAGTAGTATGAAATACGAATAAAAAAATATCACAACAAATGAAAATGTTATAACAGCATATTAGTTATGTGTATACTTAAACGTCACCATACTATACCAATGTCCATCTTCATTACGGTTACGAAAACAAAAGAAAAACACATGAAAGAACATTAATATAGATTAATACGATTTTCAATATTTTAATCAATATTAATATATGAAAAATTATGACGTTTGAGTGTACACAAAAACAAGTGAAAATCATAACTGAGTTAATTGTTATACAGAAAATAGTTTCAATGAAAAGTTGTTAATTTTAAGAAAAGAAACATAATTTTTGTTCTACCTCTTACGGATTCAAAGATGGATATTTACCCAACTCACGTGGGAGGAACATTCTGCTTTTGCCCATTCATGAACTTGACCTTACTTCTTACCGCTAGAATACACACACACAATTTCAGCTCTTTATCTCTTTTCGTTTTTTATTTATTTGGCACCGACTCAAAATTATTCAGGTATTTACATTAGTGTAAGACTTACTTAAGTTACTTTTTTATTTTTTCATTTCTTTTTTCGAAGGTTTGATTTTTTGTTACAAAGTTGTTATTTTTTGCTTTTCATTTACTTTCTTCTTTTGTCGGTTATATTTTTTGTTATACAGTTTTTATTTTTAATTTTTTTGTGGCTTGTAGTGTCTTAGAACTACATTATGTGTGTCAAGTTTAAACAGAATCGGTTCACAGATGAAAATTCAGTGGTGAACAATAAACCAATCCCTATTTTTCTACTCTTAGGTGCGAAATTTTTTTTCTTCAAATTTATATGGTACCAATTTCGAAGTATACCCTAACCAATATAATATATGAATTATCGAAATCGGACTACTCTGTAAAAAGCTCTGCGTTGTCATACATTTTAAAAAAATATAGGGGACTTGAGAACCTCCTTCGTTTTTTTCGTCGGTTAAAAGAGTTTAAGATTCAAATTGCGCAAAGATATTGAGTGTTTTCAAATAGTGTTTACACATAGAACATATACATATAATCGATTATGATATTTTCCTTTAGTGGAAGCCCTGGGAAGTCTTATTTTTTATTTGTTTGTAGCTAAAATTTGAAATTTCTTTCGTCCGATCAAAATCGGACTACTCTGTAAAAAGTTATGCGTGATCATACATAAAAAAAATATATAGGTTGAATTGAGTACCTCCTTCTTTCGTCGGCAAAAAATAATAGCAAGAACTAATATAAAAAAAATTCAACAAACAATCGAAATGATGGATCATATGATGATAGCAGTAAACAATTCGCATACGCATGAACTCAGACTTTACTTGAATTAATTCTGATTTAAAGGTCCTAGTTATCAAAAGAACAAATAAAATTGTATCTTGTGCGTTGTTGTTCACGTGATTTCGGTTGTTGATTAGTGTTTCACGAGGCACGAGGCGAGACGAGCTCTGGTATCACCTCGCCTCGCCTCGCTTTTTTAAATATCAACCTCGTCTCGCCTCGGCCTCGGCCTCGGTAGAATGTTGACCAGCCTCGCCTTGCCTCGGTTGGGTTAGCTATCATCCTCGCCTCGCCTAGCCCGAGGTAAAATTTTTACTAAATTTGACTTATTTTGCATGAATGTACATAATATGGTTAAAAAACTTGTTAGAAAATAACAGTAAATTCAAAATAATTTGGCCTAAAAAAATATTCTAAAAAAATGAAATCTCGTGATGTTTTAAGAACTATATAAGAGGTTCTATTTTTATACGCAAGAGGAAGATATCACACTTAACATGTATGATCATTACATATATTTTTTAAATGCTTACACTGTCACTGACACTGCATATATACATTAAAAAAAATTTTTTTGTAAATTTGCCTCGGCCGAGGCGAGGTTTTTGTGATGATATACCTCGTCTCGCCTCGGCCGAGGCGAGGTTTTTCTGACGATATACCTCGCCTCGCCTCGGTTAGTAACGAGGATTAAAATTTTGAACCTCGCCTCGGTGAAACCCTATTGTTGATATGACTGGAGTGTGTTGCTTGAATTAACTATAGTACTTTTTGTTTTTTGATATATCATGGTCACACACATTCATAGACACCCAAACACACACACATACTATTGCTCAAAAATAGTACTATTGGGATCAAGGAACCTTATTATATTAAGATCAGATAAAATCTCAACATCGAGTTATTCGAACGATATTGCAGTCGGTGTATAAAGGTCATAGAACGAAGTATTTTAAATCGTTCTATACACATGCTACTCTTAAAGATAATAACATTTAACGTTATCTGAAAGCGAAAATGCACTGAAGCAATTATGTAAAACATTTTTCTTGTCATTTGGTATCTCTCTCTTACAAAAAAAATAACAAAAACTAAAATAATAATAATGCACTTGTCGGTAACTGTGTTTGTTAACCCGACTTCAAAAAGGAGGATGGTTCTCAATTCGTCTGTATTTTTTTTTTTTTATGTTTGTTACCTCAGAACTCCGTCATTTATTAACCGATTTTGAATTTTTTGTTTTTGTTTTAAAGAGTTTGATTTCCGATTGTCACCAAATCGCATTTAGATGAAGGGATTCCCTGGAAATCAAGGAAAACCCTCATTATATATGTGATAACCGTTTTCTGCGAAAATTTTTTTTTTTTGAAAGGATATACTCATTCATAATGGGAAAATAAAAATTTTTTTTTCAATATTGACTTTAAAAAAATTCTTTACAAAAAAAAACCGACAAAAAAAAAAAATTTTTACAAAAAAAAAACAAAATGCTTGTAAAAAAAATTGCAAATCTGTTTTAAAAAAATGCACTAAGAATTTAAAAAAAAAAAAAAACTGGTAAAAAAAAATGTGTTATAAAAAAATGCACTAAAAATTAGTAAGTCTACCCATATTTAGACAAATAAAATCAGTTATAGAACTTCAAAGTCACTAAAAAGCGAGAAATAAAACCTATTTTGACAAAATGGAAACCCGACTTCAAAAATAAAATATTCAATAACAAAAAATGCACTAAAAAGTAAAAAAATAATTGCATATTCTTGTGCCAATTTTAGTTCACCTAAGCAAAATTTTTTAAATATATATGTACAATTATTGTTATTTTTGGGGGCGGTGTCCAAAAGTTATGTGAATTTCTCTATGCTGACACCGCCTCCAAAAATAACAATAATTGTACATATATATTTAAAAATTTTTGCTTAGGTGAACTAAAATTGGCACAAGAATATGCAATTTTTGAAGTCGGGTTTCCATTTTGTCAAAATAGGTTTGTTTATTGGGTACTTATACAGTCAACAACGATTACAGATTTAATAAATAAAATTGGTTTTCTGCATTTTACAACAAAATAAAAATTATTGTTACTTTATGTACAAAAATCATTTTACAATGAAATTTTATGTAAAAACGTATTTCACCAGAAAAGTACTCATACTGTGTTTTATATCTAATTATTATGCAATCGTTGTAAAAGGTTTCTTTTCGTCTTGGTTGGTAGAGGTAAAGATAAAGTTAGATATTATAGAGATAACATACTTTACCTATTACCTTCTACACTACTTGGAAAAGTACTCTTCGATGTGTTGTAGAAACTAAATCTATTCATTTTACTTGTATTTACTTATACATACAGAATGTCCACTCTCCGCCCCCAATATTTTATAAACAACACATTGAGAGTTTTAGTTGAAATGATGAAGAGGCTAGGTTTTTTGACTCTAGGTTTGACTCTAGACTCTAGGTTTTTTGAAATTAAATTTCAAATTTTGCCCCAATTCCTAGAACAATTATTTGTATTTTATAAATACGTATTTCGATTACAAGGTAGTCATCATCAGTATGAATTAGCACCATCTTGTGAGACATGCACCAAATTAGCAACGATCCACATATCTCTGACTCCATATCCCAGAGATAGTTACGATTAGCTAATTCTAACTGATGATGACTACTTTGGAGTCGAAATACATATTTATAAAATACAAATAATTGTTCTAGGAATTGGGGCAAAATTTGAAATTTAATTTATTCTAATTAAAAAAAAATGATCAGAAGATAAACTTTCAGAAAAAACAGACTAAAATGGTGACCGTTATAGAATATACAAATACATGGAAAATATATTTATTTATGTATATGTGTCTGTATTCACTTTAGAGGTCACAGGTTGCCATGACCATTAATAAGATAAGTTAATTCAGATCTATTTCCAAAAGAGAAGTGTCTTCTCCTGCATCTATTAAAAAATGGAGGGGAGTGGGGTTTAGCAAAGCTAGAATTCATCGACTGAGAACTATCTCCAGAATCTCCAGAAGAAACTACAAAATACAGGATAAGATTTATTTGATTCCTGGCAAATATTTTATGGATGGAAAAATAGTTTTGAGGTTCAGGAAGCAACATCAGTTGAAAAGGTTTTTAAATGCTTAGGATCGAAAGTTCTAACTGTATTGTAAATCGCCAATAGGAAACGTCAAATCAAACAAAGCCATATCGAATAATACTGTATAAAAAGTTTTTTCATATCCAAATATTTCTGCAAGCAATATTTATATATTAAACATTTTTAGGAACATATATTTAAATTTTTTGACTCGGATTGAAATACTCTCTGTATAAAGATGTAATTCTAGCCAACGTAAAAGCTGCCATTTAATTCATTTTTCTCTCGAAGTGTAGCTCATAAGAATATTATAGCTTTTAAAGTAAGTTGTGGCAATCCTGTATATATTGAATATAAGTGTAAAAAAATGTAAGTCAATTGTATCCGAAATGGAATGAGTAATGAAATATAAGCAGTGACGGTTGAAACATTTTATTTTATTCTATTTAATGCGATATAAATTTATCTTAGATATACATTTTACGAAATAGTTCAATGCTTCTTAGATATTAGGATATCAGTGTTTTAGGAATCACTTATTTACAGGCTTATTTATCACTTGGCAGCTTTCATTGAATTGATTTACCAAGAATTATATACTTATATATATTGTACTCAGAAAGTTTGAAATATATTCAGTTCGTATAAAATTGTGCATGCAAAGTTTGTTTTGTGCACGATCAAATTCGATTATTAATCGATTTCGTAAAAATTTCGCATACGTGTTTGTTCCCGCTCTATAGATCTCTATTTCACAATTTAGTCCGATTTGAATGAAATTTAGTATGCGGTACAGTTTTTGGTACTTAAAAGGCAAAGTTCACTAAATGGGGACAAATGGGATATAGAGACTGGTGGTTTAGTGGATGGGAGAAACACAAAACTTGATTTCTTTCTAAATATTGGAAAAATTAAAAAATATATAAAGATTAACGATATAGAAAATTAATCTGACTACAATTTAATTTCTTATCATTTTTTCTGTTATTCTAATATTAACACAAATATGTGCAATTTAACATTGAAAATTAATATCCGAAATAGTAGGAACATTGGTTTTCTACAATATTACTAATTAATTATACACTTCCCGATTTTTTAAAGTCCACTTACCCTTTCTCTAAGTCCACCTCACCCTTAATCGATTCTACTCGTTAATGAACTTGGTCTTTCAAATACCAAAAGCATATCATATACGAAATTTAATATATATATATATATATATATATATATATATATATATATATATATATATATATATATATATATATTCAGGAAAACCATACCACGGTGTAAAAACAGACAAAAAAGTTTAATAAAGTTTTTCGATTTGATACTTAGTTTTTAAGATACAATTAATTAAACATTAATAAATTCAACCATTTGGTGGGTGTCGCTACACTTATTGAGAACTCTTATTGTCGCTACTCTAGCATGCTCTATTGTGGCCTCACCTACTTACACTTTGCGCTCTGTGATTGATGGAGTAAGGAGGCCACAGTAGAGCATGCTAGAGTTCTCAATATGTGTAGAGACACCCGCAAAAAAAAAAAAAAGCAAATGTGATGGTTTGAATTTATTATTAATGTTTCATTAATTATATCTCAAAAACTAAGCATCAAATCGAAAAACTTTATTAAACTTTTTTGTTTGTTTTTTACAGCTTTACACAGTGGTATATTGTTCCTGAATGAATTTCAGAACACCTGTATATAAATATTTTATATATATATATATATATATATATATATATTCATATATATATATATACATATATATATATATATATATATATATATATATATATTCATATATATAAATACATATATATATATATATATATATATATATATATATATATATATATATATATATATATATATATATATATATATATATATATATATACTATCGCATATTGTATTGATATATGCGAATAATATCAGTAGGTACACAAAGTTACAAATGCCAGAATGTTTTGTAAGTTATGCAGAAGTTACTTCAGATAATTATCTTATTGCTAACAAACTATTCACAGACCGCTACTGCATTGAATTCATTTTACAGATAGTAAATCTCAGTGATATGGAAAAACTGATCAATATTCAATACCAGTAGTATCTTCCCTCTTCAAATTCAACTGTATTCTACTTACATTGTATCAAATCGTACTTATAACAAATAAATACAGAGTTGGATTTCATGTTGATTACATTTTAAGTCTTTTTGTTTACTGAAACTTCAGAAATAAATGCCGTTTGTCCGATCTGACTCTCTCATTTTTAATATTCAGAAAGGAACATAGAACTTCTGAGGGTTTAGAATTAATTCTAAAACTAATTAAACACTAAATGTTTAAAATCACTTATATTTTGAGAGACTACGATCAATATCAATATTAAAATAGCAAAAAATGGAACATGTGACTGGACCTTTTATGGTCTAAGATCCGGCATTATAAAAATCTTCCCTCATCTGTTAATTGAATGAAATAATGTTTAAAAGGCAGATAACAATATTATAAATGTATGAGTGCAATGCCTGCCACCGTAGTCCTGCTGGCTATTAAGATTAATTAATTAAGTAATTAATATGATATAGTGTCTTTGTTTGTTGCTCGAACAAGTACAATTGTCTCTCTCTCTGCGTAGAACACATTTTTTTTAAATTTTATTACTGTGATATTATAAAATATATTTTATATAATAAATATAATAATTAAATTATTTGCAGCCTATATAAACAAATTTTTAAGTAATAAAATTTTCAAAAAATATGTTCCACGCAGAGAGAGAGACAGTTATATTTGTTCGAGCAGCAAACAAAGACTATATCATATTAATTAATTAATTAACTAATCTTAATAGCCAGCAGGACTACGGTGGAAGACATTGCACTCATACATTTATAATATTGTTATCTACCTTTTAAACATTATTTCATTCAATTAACAGACGAGGGAAGATTTTTCTAATGCCGGATCTTAGACCGGATTAAATAAATAATTTATTATTAATTAATTAATACATTCATTCATTTATTAATCTTATGAAGTTGAACTTATCAAACTATTAAAAAAAAAACGTATATTACGCAATGGTTTTTAGTGGTCTATTGATATTTAAGGATGTTCCATCATATCACCACTTTTTCGACAGATTTTGCTCATTTTCACAGGGTAAAAATAACGTTTTCTTATAATTCCCGAAGTTTCAGAATTTTTGACCGTTTAGAACGCGAGACAATTAATATCAAAGTTATCATTCTCTTACTCTCTCTCTCTCATTAGAAGTATGAAAATCTTCATGTCCGCCCACCTATTATCTATTGTATTAGAAAAAATACTCGATAGAATTAAAAAAAAAAAACTAGGAGAGTATTTCATAATATTTCTTATATAAATTTATAAAAAAAAATCGTGTGTTATCGTTTTGTTTTCGAAATATAATAATTTAAAATATTATTTTTGTCACATTATATACATTCCGTTTATGGTAAATAGTGGTCTGACAACGTTGTGCGCTAATCTCTCTCAAGTTGCGTCAAGTAACGAGTGGGAATTGTTATTGTTGACATAATAATATATAGGTAAATGAAATAATAATATATAGGTATATGCACAGAGCAACGTTGCCAGATCACCGTACCGGAAATATTTGATTGTATGTGTAAGTATCTGTGAGCCGATAATATGTGTAAATATGTGTACACAGTGCTGTAACATCCTTAATGGTAATAATTAGCAATTGGACCCCAAAAATATTGCACATTCACTATCAACACTAGTCTTCTGTAGTACAACAATTAGTATGTACATTGTATCAGAAGTGTTAAAACACTACACATGTTAAACTAGATATGTTCAATTCGTAATATCCCTAAAAAGTATGTTTACCGTTTTGTGTTTTATATTATTTTCTTTGACTGTCACGAGTGAACTACCTTAAGTAGATAATATAATTTTTTCTACATACTGTACTGCACTATAAGAAAGAAAAGTTAAAAATCATAAACTAAAAACATTTCAAGTACCTGTGTTATACTTGTACAGTAAGTACCTAACGCTTTGTCTGTAATAAAACGTAGAAAACCTGAAGCATTTATGTACATAACCTTCATAAAATCATAATAATCGTAAAGTTTTTTCGCAATGTAATAAAATTTACAACATTAATTGAAGAACGAATGTTTTATAATAATTATTAGAGCAAACATTCATTTCTAAAACCAACTTAAAGTAAAGTTTTTTGCTTTTTTTTTTAATATTAATTTCATGAATAAATATTTAGGTATTTCCTGTATCACTTTGAAATTAAATTAATAGACGATTTTTTTTCTAAAACAAAAAAAGAACCTTTCATATAATGTAGGTACTATAAAAAGTAGAAAATAAAAATTTTCCCCCAAATCACCAGTATGTGAGTATAAATAACAGCTTGGGACGAACATTTCGATATATACTTTCTTTGGTTAGAATTGGATTCATTCCATAACTCGTGGGAATAGTAACGAAGAATGAAACTATATGCGAAATAAAATTTAGAGTTTAAAAAAAGTAAAAACTAACTAATAAATGTCTTTTCTGAAGACGTAAGAAGAGGGTTTTTTTTAGTTTTTTTAAACCCAAAATATCATTTTGAGTTAAAAAAAATTCGTTACGCAGGAACTGCTTCAACTTAGCGAATTTCCTTAGAATACATAAATCACTCTCTAGCGGTCACAATTTTAGCCTGATCAAAATGAAATATATGTCGTATATGATTTGAGTATTTGCAAGTCCAATTTTATTAATAAATGCCATACGTCGAGGGTAATGGAAGGGGGGTATAAAGACAGAAGAAAGCACAAAATATAAAATATCTCTCTTAATATTAGAACAATCGAAAAATGCGTAAGGAATAAAGTTATAGGAAATCAAATTTGCTATAATTCATCACCTAATCATTTTTGCTCAAACTCTAATGTGTACAGAGATATTAAGAAATTTAATTTTCAATCTTAAATCGTCAATATTTCTGTAAATATTAGTGTAACAGAAAAAATTATAAGAAACAAAATTACAGTAAAACTTAGTACCTACAACCTTACATCTTATAAATTTTTCGATTTTTCAAATATTAAAAGGAGATATGTCAAATTTTGTGTTTCCCCCTCCCTTTAAACCCCCCCTTTCCCCTTGTCTGATTTTACCCATTAACAAACTTGACCTTTTGAATACCAAAAGCGCCTCAAATAACAAATTTTATTCCGATAAAATGAAAACTGTGACCGCTAGAGTTGAAGCAGCTCCTGCATAACGAATTTTTTTAGCTCATATTTCAATAAACGCAAGTTTATTTTGTTTTTTAAACTCTAAATTTTTTATATTTAATATTTACAAAAATATTTACAATTTTAATGTGCAAGGTAACTTAATTTCATATGTATTAGAATTACTTTCTCCTAGAAAATATGCTTAGTCTACCCAGCTCCTGTGTGTGTTTTTTTTTATTAAATAATTACGGTTTTGAGTTTACGAATCTGGTTCCTCCACATGTGATATTTATCAATTTCTTCAAAATTCACCGGTTTTATAATAAATGAGATTTAAAAAAAAAATTATATTCTAGTTCAATTGGAAAAGTTTTTGTTTTTTGTTTATTATATTTTTGAGTTTAGGTTTTAATTTATTTAAATTATGGTTGAAGAGTTAGTATGAGTTTTTATACATGTTCAAGTGATTTAAACCATGAAATACTACAAATAACTTGGAGGTTGTAGAGGTAGGTATTATCGTTTTTAATGTCGGTGTTTTTTTTTTATTCTTAGTGTAAAGTAAATTACAGCAGTAACAGTGATAGTATTAAAGCATAAAATTTGTTTACAATGACGTCTGACTGTACTCGTGTTCTACTGACCCGCATCCTTTCAATTACCGGTGACACCAAAATGCTTGGAAATTAATTTTTAACGTTTGATCATATATTTTTAACCCGACTTCAAAAAAGGAGAGGGTTATCACTTCGTGTGAATGTTTTTTTTATGCTTGTAACCTCGGAACTCCTTCATTTATTAACCGATTTGGATTTTGTTTTTGTTTTAAAGGAAAAAACAAAAATTTTGTTTTAAAGGGTTTTGTACTAAAAAGTAAAAAATGATTGCGTAAATTTTTTTCAAATCGAATATTTTTATTTTTGGAGTTGGTGACAGCTAAGGTTAACAAACATTTAATTTCACTTTAACTATAAAGCATTTCATTATCGACAACAAGACAGTAGATGCGGCTAGCACCAACTCAAAAAATAAAAATATTTGATTTCAAAAAAATGGATATTTATAAGTAAATTGAAGTAAATAAATAACGCAATAATTTTTTATATAATATATATATATATATATATATATATACTATCTTTTATTTGTCTGTGGACTCTCTAGCGGTCATAGTTCCATTCCGATTGGAATGAAATTTGGTATTTGAGGCGCTCTTGGTATTCTAAAGGTCAAGTTTTTAATGAATAAAATCGGACAAGGGGAAAGGGGGTTTAGAGGAAGGTGGAAACACAAAATTTGGTATATCTCCCTTAATATTTAAAAAATCGAAAAATTCATCAAGAGTTGTAGGTACTAAGTTTTACTATAATTTTGTTTCTTATTATTTTTCTGTTACACTAATATTTACAGAAATATTTACAATTAAAGATTGAAAGTTAAAATTCTAAATATCTCTGTTCACATTAAAGTTTGAGAAAAATGATCAGGTAATGAATTGTAGCAAACTTGATTTTAATTGAAACATGATTTGTAGCAAACTTTACTCCTCTTACATTTTTCGATTATTCTAATATTAAGAGATATATTTAATATTTTGTGTTTGTTTGACACGAATACATGAAATATATTTTAATGTAAAAAACTTTAAAAAAAAAATTCAACCGACTTCAAAAAACACAAAAAAATCACTATAGTAAAAAGCTAAAAATAACAATTAACAGATTAATTCAAAAGAGAATTCTTGCCCAAACCTATTACGTATAATTTTTTATATGTAAATATGTAAGGTATATAATGTTTGATCACGACTGTAACGCTTAAAAATGTTGATCGTAGGCATGAATGTTTGGTATATGTGCTCATAAAATTTGGTCATTTTCGCATGTTCGTTTGTCTGTCTGTGGACACGATAACTCAAGAACGAAAAGAGATAACGAGCTGAAATGTGTTCAAGAGCAAAAAAGTAAGGTCAAGTTCGTTCGTGGGCAAAATCGGACTATATTTGGGCAAAACTGCTTATCTTTGAAACCGTTGGAACGTGTTTCCCTTCACTCGGGGGAGGCGGGGGGTATATATACATCTTTGAAAGTTAGTTGTTACATTACTTTACAGTCGAACATAGAATCCCCTCCTTCTTTTTTTTGGAGTTGGTTAAAATTTTAGGTGATTTTGTCATCTCCACAAAAACTCTACTTCTATAAGATAACTATAAAATTATTTTATTTAAATTTTGTTTTAATTATGAAAATATCAATTTTGATTGTCGTTTCCATAGTAACTCTAAACTATAATCGTATATATCGTTCTAATGAAAAAAATTTAGAAAAAAATAATTATATGGCATAAAATATTAAAATAAATATGATTACTGAATGTAAACAAATGGATTACTCTTTCATTGCACACAATAGTCAGCCATGTTTTAAAACCCCGCCCTCAGGTCGGTTCTCAGCAGTACTGTTAATATTTCACGAAAAAAATATAATAATAATCGAGTGCAATTTTACAAAAAAGTACTTAATGCAGTGACACAGTTTTACTGAATATAGATTTTGGATGACTTGTTTTTTTCGCATTTCCAGCCTTCCCATTTCGATGTGTGTAGGTAAGGAGCGCAAATTTTTATCCAAACCGTTCAGTATAACTGCGTTCTGATGTAAAAACTCATTGATTCATTATCTGATGTGAAAACTCGTTCTGATATAAAAGCTCATGATAATAATATATATAAAATATTATTTAGAAAATAAATTTAGAGATAATATCGATGCATAGTCGGAATTATAAAATGTATATCAATAGTAATTACTATAAATAATATGGTTAGATTTTTGATTTATTAATTTGTTCCAATTGAATAATTTACTATTGTTAATAATTCAATATAATATAATGAGTTATTTATATTCATATTTCTTAACTACATATTCATTAATAGGCTAGTCGTCAGAATTTAATTTACGCCTACCTTAGTTAGAATACTTGATTTTATTGCTAGTTGTATCAGTAACATTGAAATCCTACCATAAACAAAAATGTGAAAAGGGCCAAAGTTTTAGCCTACAAAAAATATTGATATCCCAGATAAAACAAAAATGTTCGCCTACAAAAGTAGCTAAATATATGTAAGGTGCAAGACGTCCAACAAAAATCAGAAAATGATTGGTATACATTTCTTTCGATAGATTCTCCTTGGTATATATTTAATGAGAATATAGTTATTTATCAAAAGTGTGTAAATAATTGATATACACTTATCGTGCAAGTTTACCAAGCCATTTAAAAAAGAACAATTGTACAAGGCAGGACATAAAAACACATTAAAGGAACTATTTTTAAAAATAGAGATGTTACCCTTAGAGTCACCGTAGTTAAAAGTAAAGTTAATAAGTTTCTATTAAAAAAACATTTTTAAAAGCAAGATTTTTATAGTAAAACAAATTTTCTACAACTTTACTTCTTATGCGTTTTTGATTTTTTCAATATTAAGAGAGATATACCAAATTTTGTGTTTCCCCCTCCCTGAAAACCCCCCTTCCCCTTGTCGATTCTTGTCATGCTTAACATACAAATGCATTCTCATCAGAACTGAACCAACATGTAAAAATTCAACTCCGTAGGATATGAGGAAGTGGTTCTAATTCAGCTTGAAAGTTTTGACCCGAACATACATACATACATGCATTGCATGTATGTATGTATATATAATAAAACCTTGTAAAAAAGTAATCATCCTCATCACGGACATCACATGATAAGATAATGCTCGTGCTACATTCTTTCGGAGCCGTAGTCTTTGCCGTAAAGTTTCAAAGACTGTACATTCCCCAACAATATGTCTCATGGTTTGCACTTTCCTGCAAACAGTGTATCTTGGATGATCCTCACCGCAGAGACGATCAGAATGCAAGATTTTAGTGTGGTCTATTCGCAAACGAGTTAGGACCACACTCTCTCTGCTGTTCAGATTAATAGATGCCGGCATCTTATTAATGCTTGGCTTCACCGATTTGAGCTTTGCTACATTTATTTATAAATTTTATTAAACTGTATATTGTTAATTTATGCAATTATTTATATGCGTTTTCATTGAAGAAGTTATTTATGAAAATAAATGTAACAATTACTTTTGGTACAGTTGAAACATACTCATCGAAATTTCTTTTTTACATGTTGTTCAGTTGTATGTTACAAGTGTAATTACTTCTCAAAGCAGACCTCTGGTAGCTTATATTTCCAAAATACCCGCTTTATCGACTGAACTACAATATTTAATTACAATATAGCCAATTGATGATGATTTATTATTGATGATTCTAAACAATTCACTATTAAAATATAATACATTTATATTTATTTATAAACTTTATTAAAATGTTTATCGTTAATTTATGCAATTATTTAAATGTGTTTTCATTGAAGAAAAGTTATTCATGAAAATCGTAATAAATGGATACTTTTGGTATAGTTAAATACAGTCTCTGTAAAATATTGATGTTAAACCTACAAATTGCATATAGGTATTTATTTTAAAAGTTATTTAAATTGATATTATAACTTGCATTATAAAAGACATTTCTAGACATTTTCGATAACTGCACTTACATTTATGGCGGAGAAGTAACAATATTTTATCTTACAGGAAAAAGGTTGGATAATTCCAATTTATTGTTAGTAATGAAAATAATAAAGTAAAAAGGAAAAAGGGTTTTTATAAAATATCTCTGCATATGGTTGGTACTAGTTTCATATAAAAGAAAATTTCCTACAATTCTCAAGTGTAACTTTTTTAAACCCAAGATTTTAAACGCAATAGTGTTAAGTTCAAGAAATCATAAAGGTAATTGCACTTCAGGTAAGTCTGTCTGTTCATAAATAGTGAAATGTTACAGGTTGCTATTGACCTACTTTTCACAATTTGTTATATTAAATCATATTTATGTATAACAAGTAGTGGGTTTGATAACGAATGTCATATTACTAAGTGCGACCGGCGAATTCCACAGGACCAATTCGCCAGTATGATAGAAATATTAATATTGTGTATAAAAATAAATAAAATTGAAGTGTCTGTGATTTCGTTATAAAGGCTTTTTTTTAAAGATTATATGGTTTTTTGCACCTTATAGAAAAACAAACACGTTTTTTTTTTAATTTTTGTCTGTTTCTCTGTTTGTTTGTCTGAGATAATTTCCGAAACGGCTGAAGCGATGTTGACGGGTCTATCATTGGTGGTTTGAGGAGTAAACTAGGCTATAGGTAACAGGTCGATTATATTTTAGGGACAAATTACGGGCTATGCGGACGACAGTGTCTCGCGTGGAGAAATAAGCCCTAAGAGTGTGACTGATGTGTGTGAATCTACCTTTACCCTGCTCTTGGCTGTGTGGATATGTCTATGAATAGGAAATGGAAAGTAGGATGCAGACAAGCCAAACAAATGATACCTGGATATACAGCTGCAAAGTCAACCTAGCAACGAACGACTCATCCTCACCTTCTGGGCTTTGAAAACCAGAAGGAGGTAACTCGCATTTGATTCGACTGAAATAGGCAAAGCTGAGCTTAAACAATTAAAGTAAAGCTGTACCCTGACATTTTTAAAGAAGACCGGTAGGTTAAATAATGACTGTCTGCTGGGGGAAGTGATCGGTAAAAAAGCCTAGAAAGCCTTACTTGTCAATCTTTGTTCTCGCTTATTCAGCTTCAACTGCATACACACAATAAATCAGTTAACAGATTGTATTTGAAATGTCTGCTGCTTGGTTGATAATTATTAATGTTCATCTGATATTTAAGCAACATGTTCACAAAGATAAAATGGGTGTTAAAGTATTAATAACAACTTATATAATACTAGACTATATATAATATAAACTAGAACGTTATAATTTTGAATACATTTCAATTACTACCGAATTGAACAACAATCTCATTTTGTCATAAAACGCCATTTATTGTTTTTGTACATGGTGTTTAGTTCTAATTTGTTTCCTTATTGTATTGTGTATTTAAAAACTACGTTCATTCTCGTTCCTATGAAATTTCTGGATATTGTTCTAGAGCTTAAAATTCACGTAAGAGCTACGTAGACTAAGCTAGAGTAGTGACTCACCATCATCAGATATGCACATATCTGACTCTACTCTGTTTATATGCTTGCATATAGGTAGGAGTATTACATATATACTCACGTATAGAAGCAGATCAATTTTACCTGCATGCTCTAGTAGTGTACAGAATATTCGACAACAGTGACACATCATTATTAGAACAGTGCAGAACAACCAGCACAACTCACACCACAGTAACAATTTAATATTTATTCAGTAACAATCAAACATTCGTTGAAATCAAAAAAAGTTAATACAATTCAAAGAATTATCTAAAAGTGGTAATTGTTATCCAAAAAGTAGTGAAATAATGTTTACAGAAGTATAATTATAAATATATGAGTCTGAAGCCACTCTAGCGTGCACAGTTTTAATCTGATTGAAATGAAATTTGGTATTTGAGACTTTTTTGGTATTTGAAAGGTCAAGTTCGTTAATGGGTAAAATCGAACAACAGGAAAGGGGGTACGGCTTAGAGGTGGGGGGGGAGGGAAACAAAATTTGGCATATCCACCTTAATATTCAAAATATAGAAACATTTATTAGAAGTAAAGTTGTAGAAATAAGTTTTATTATACTACAGAAATATTTTTAATTTAAGATTGAAAGTTAAAATTCCAAATATCTCTGTACACATAGAGTTTGAGAAAAATGATAAGGTAATTAATTGTAGCAAAGTTGATGTTCTACAACTTTACTTTTTATACATTTTTCGATTGTTCTAACATTAAGAGACATATTTTATAATAGTCTTCTACTCTCACTATGCCCTCCCTTTCCCCTTGACCTATGCCATTTATTAATAAAATTGGCCTTGCAAATACCAAAATCATATCTAATCATCATTTTGATTAGACTGTAATTGTGGCCGCTAGAGAGTAATTTATGAATGCTAAGCAAATTCGTTAAATTGGTGCAGCTCCTGCGTAACGAATTTTTTAATTATTAAGAATTGGTGGGTACTATTTAAAATGTAAGGCGAAAAAGACAGGCATTTATATACAACATCCAACAGTTGTGTGGCAAATAATACTTAATTGTTAGGCAACTTTTAAATTCAAAACATCCTGTATTTGATGAGAATATATCAAAATGCTATAGTAATTTCTCGTGTACATATTAACACTTGCAGTATTAAAATTTATAGATCTAAGAAATTATATACTTAGAGATGTTTGTAGTTAGTAATAGTTCTTCTGTGTGTACACATTTAGATAGATATACACACTGCGAATCGACTCGATGATTCGACGTCGTGGCCTCCTTGCACATTTTACTATACATATGCATGTACTCCATAACACGATGAAGTTTTGTTATGAAAGTTCAAAAACACTCTGCAAATATTATGTTAAACGTATTGAATATTAAATTCTACGACTATGATATTATTAGTGTTGGATTGAATAAATCTGATTCAGTAAAAAGGTTCTTCTGGTTTTGTATCCTGTATCAACGCATTCCGATCAAAAACATAAATGTAAAAAAATGGCCAAGTTTTCGAGGATATTCTTAGTTTAATAGTTGGTCCTTAAAAAGTAGTGATATGGAAGAGAGGACCAAGTTATTTACCAAGTGTAAGAAAATGAATATAAATTTAGTATGTATTGAATATTTTATCTTGGCAAGTTATAAGTGAAGTGAATTTCCTGAAACGAAATAGAGCTATTGGTCTCATACCAAAATCAAAATTTCGCAAAAATTTCTTCCATCGATTTTACCTAGTAGATGTCAAAAATCCACGTCTCTAAAATTTGTATATATATATATATATATATATATATATATATATAGTGTCGTTCTAGTGGCCACAGTTTTAATTCGATTGGAATAAAATTGGGTAGAATCAAACTTATTTGTATTGGACTTTATATGCGCGTAAGGGGAACTTATTTAAAAGTAGAAGGGCAACTTATTTAAACCATATTTTAATCATATATTTAATACTTAATATTAAATTTATGTTTCCTCCCATTCATTTTGAAAATAATCAACGTATTGGTTCAATAAAAATCAACTCTTGAATCACAGTTGAATAATACAACATTATTATGTAATACACGCTTATGTATACTAACAGATACTTCTTTTTATTATATTTTATCGGAGTATATGAAGACTTGTTTGATAGAAACTTAATTGAGTAATTACCATATACATGGTTGAAAACGATAAATGCACTTTTATCTTGTACGCCGCGCAATTTTCCATCTATTATTTAAAACGAAGTAACTACTAAAACATGAACTGATTAAACAATATATTGTACCATCAAAGTTAAAATGCAAGGTTATATTAGGTTCTATATTTTAAAAGTCATTTTGTGCTTAATTCATTCGGTTTTTGGGAAAATGACTATAATATATATTTTTGAATATTTATTACTCTAAATGACTATATATTTTGAAAAAAGGACAGGACTTTTGTATAACTAAAAATGGTTTTGTTTAATATATATAGACTTGGGACAATATATATAGACTTACACAATAATCCACGCTTTTAAGGAGCTTTTGCGGATGCGTATGTTGCTTGTTTTGTGTAGCATTTCTGATTGTAAATAAATCACAACGTGTTTAGACATGTTATTATATGAATGTTTTTTTTAATTATGTTAACATTTAAATTATTGTTTGATTGTTTCGACTTGAATAATCTATTTGACAAATGAATTAACAATGCCACCACCGGCGTAAAGTGTGATTTAGTCTTATTTTAAACCAGATGTGCATGTACGAGATAAATGTCAGTGTAGATTTACTATAAAACATACTTACGCAACGACCGTACGACCACGTCTTTGAGGAATGCTTTCAAATCGATGCACCCGGAGCAGTTTACCCTGTTTAGCGTGGGATTAATCTATGAACCTCTGCGAAACAGGTTGGAACCTGAAAAGGCAGCGACATTGCTTTTTATTAAATATAATGCAACAAATTTAAAATTTTTATGCTAAAAATTTTATTATAATATAAAGTATATTAAATATATCTGCAATGCTACCATTATTATTAACAACTAATCATTTATCAATTGATTTTATTGTGATTCAAGTTTATTATAACACTTTTACAACATTTACTTCTTCACAAATTCAAGCATGTAAAGAATTAACAACAGGTATCATAATCGTATACGGTATTTATATGCCAAACTACATACGGCTAGAGTTCCAATAGTAACTACTAGATGGACATCCAATAGTAACCTATTCCACCTAGGCAAAGCAACCTTATAAGAACTATATTGGCCACACATTTTCAGAGAGTTGCAAACACCTGAATTTATCCAAATGAGATTTAACATTTAAGGTATTTCCTAACTATATAAGCTGATCGGGTAACCGCGCAAAAAGAACTAAATATACAATTATATGCGAAAAAAAATATGTTGGTACTCCTGCGCGTTGTTGAAAATAGGTTTCCATTGTCGTCAGTGTTCCCATTCGTCACATTACATCATACATATACTATTATACAATTTCAAAAGACATACAGGATACCAACTGAACCATAAAAAATAACCTTCTGTTGCGGACATGAAAAAAATACACTTTTTTACGCATATTTTATCAAAAAACTTAACAACCCGATGGGCATTCTCGCAAGGTTTTAAGGAAAAATATTTCTAAGGAATTAAGGAAAGTATGTGTCGAATATCCGAACAACCGTGACTACATTGAGAGAGTTTGAAGTAAAAACAGTCGGAATCGAGCATTTTATTTCATCATGTTTCAGCATGTTAAATTTCTCCAACTTACTTAACGATTTTCTTAAAAACGCCATGGGGATAAATTCTCAAAAAAATTCAGCTGATTTCTGAGGATTCATTTTACTCAAATTGTGAATTTCGAAGTTCTTGACAAGCTAATCATAGTTTGGAAATACCTTAATATATAAAAATCTATCTATCCACAAGTGACTTGTTAATGAGTATTACGTTCATAATCGAGCACAAACTTGATGGATTACCAGAGCAAGCGATCACCCTATGAAATCTGTCTCCCCTAAACCGCTGCCGCTCCTAGACTACAGTTTAGGGGCCTTTCCGTTTATTTACAAACCCAATACTGAAGGCAACCAAATGAAATTTTGGGATGATTGTAGGAGAATATATAAAATAATAAAATTAAAATAACATAAAACATTATGTTTTGTCAGAATAATTGAGATGTTTATTATTAATACATAACATTCATACTAAAAGCCGTCATTCTTTTAGCTTTTAATGAAGTACATGTTATTATAGTTTTTATGTTTTTTTTGAATTGGTCATAAAATATTATTTTATTATGAATATATATGTTTTTTATATATGTTTTTATAATTAAAAATTTATTTGTTACGTTTTTTATACTGATAATAAAGTTTTTTTATGCTCCAGGTAATTTTTGTGGACCGTTATACACAAAATTTTGCATTTGAAAAAAAAAGAATATTACGAAATGGTCGGTGTTATTTTTCAGAAATGGAATTAACTTTCATGATAGTTGATAGCGTACATACAGGGTCTTTCAATAGGGACGCTCGAAATTTGTTAGGTTGTACCAGCCATATTGTTAAAGTGACATCTGTCAAATTTGTTGTGAATTCTTAATAGTGTATGACACAGGCGCGTATCTGGCCCTCAAAAGGATTGTGGTCACAGCCCCCAGAAAATTGGCCAAGTGCGAGTCGGAGTATGAAGTTTTCGCATACTCTTCACAAATATGAAATATCTACTAATGAAAATCTTGCAATAGCTTGATTTTTAGTAAGGTTCGGTTAGTTTTTAGTGGCTGACCAGAATATGACATACTTAAAGAATTTGGAAAGTTTTTAATTAGACCTTCATTTACATATATAACTTCTTTTTGTGACGAATATGCGAAAACTTGTCCCGCTTTTACATTTTTGTTTTTGATGGGATCTATAATATACAGACATTTTTAAATTTTTTAAATTTGAGCTTCATAGCTTTTCGGGTATAGACGACTACAGAGGTCTAAAAACAGTATCTAATCCTTTGTGTAACACCTCACTTACACTGATGTGTCACTTACAGACAGAAACTTATCATTTTTTAAATGCGCATTCAACGTTATTTAAATAGTAAAGCCTCAAATTTTGGGGGAACAATATTATATAATACGTGTTTCTATTGCAGAGATTTATTATTTATTAAACACTTCCCTATGTATTGTATTTAAATGTATGCACGTTTGAAATAATGCAAATCTACTTACTAATCCTTGAACTATACCGTCTGTTTTGGACAGCTTTGCCAATAGAGAATCAATGTTAAATATTATTTATTACTGACTGTCCGTCTGATTACTATATGAAGTCAGTCAGTACATATGTAATGAGATTCATCACATGCACAGTCATCAACCACATGCATGTATGCGAATGGTTGTTTGTTTGCCATTCAAGAGTGGGGATTTGTGATTCACATACTATAGTTAAGAATTCAATGAACATATCTAACCATTACATGTGTACTGACTGATTTTATACAGTAACCAGACGGGCAGCTAGTAATAAATAATATTTAACATTCATTTTCTATTGGAAAAGCTTTCCAACACAGTCTGTATATAATATACATGTACTTTTGTTTAACAGTCGCTGTGTTTATGAAATATCATAGATTAACTCAAATACGGATATGAACTCTGTGTAAATATTAGGCAACATTGTATTATAATTTATTTGCTATCTTAGAATCTAGAAAAAAAATTAGTGACGAAATATTTTAAGGATGTTCATGTGCTAGGTATAGTACATTTATAAAATTCTACAAAACCCACAATAAAGAGTTCATCGTTTTTTGTTGTAATTAAAATTCATTATTTTAATACACATGATTTTTATACCTAGTATATGGAAATATACAAGGTATATTAAGTTTATTAATCCTGGACATAAATGCTTGGCATAGGTGTTAATAAAATGGCCTTATTCGGCCATTTCCGCATGTCCGTCTGTCGGTCTGTGAACACGACAACTGAAGAACGAAAATAAATAACGAGCTGAATTTTATTTATGTGTTCAAGAACAAAAAAGTAAGGTCAAGGTCGTGAATGGCAAAAATCGGAACAAGTTACCCCCGCTAGGGGGAAAATATAGGCCTTTGAAACCGTAAGAGATAGAAAAAAATTTAAAACAAAATCCTCCTCTGTTCAAAATATACACCTTTTGTGTCAAAAGGTTTTTTCATAAACTCAACAGTTTTCTCACAATTTATGCTCAAATGTACCCCGGAAAGCGAAAAATTTCTCCATCTTTGAAACCGTAAGAGATTGAAAAAAAATTGTTGAACAAAAAATGTTCGTTTTTAGAAAATAAACAAGTTTTGTTTTAGTCATTTTTTCATAAACTCAATAGATTTCTCTGCTCAAACATAGAGCAAATTACATATCTGCTGATAGTATGTAGACCTATCAATAGTAGAACGAATGTGGATATATGTACAATACACACACTTAACATGTCATATACTGTTTTTATATAAATAATTATAATAATTTATAATTAATTTTAACGTTCGAAAATAGTATTTTTAGGGATGAAAATGTAGCAACAATTTTAATAAAATTGCTATAAGAGAATTTCGTCCAAAAGCTATGCAGCTATTGTTTTTGTACCGATGATAGAATTTCGTAAAAATTATGACCGCTTGTTAGTGATTTATGTATTCTAAGCAAATTCGCTAAGTTGACCCAGCTACTACGTAACGACTTTTTATATGTATAGAGATTATAAATTATAGGAAAATCTAATAGAACTTCATATGTTCTCCAACTCTGATATATTTAAGTTTAATCGTTTCATTAATTGCACACTTTTGAGGTACATTTAACAAGCTCACAAAAAGAACACACTATCCACTTTCATTCGGAAATGATAATACATTTCACTAAGAGTTTAATAAAGTACTCCTGTCTCCTCCCCATGAAATGGAAAGCAAAAGAGTACATCCTTTTCGTCAAATGCACAATTTCACAAAGAAAGCACGCCATAAACATAAACAATTATTTTAGATTTCATAAAGTGTTTCCTCTCTATATGTGTACTAAGTATATGGTAATGTACACAACAAACAAATTCTGTGTATATTTTTATACTACTGGATTTAGTTATACGTTTTAGGTGTAATACATATATTAATTTTAATCAAAACATTATTTACATAAATTTAATTACTTGGCGTTATGTATGTATGTACAAACCATCCATCCACCGAGCTAGATACAAGAGAGCTAGCGAGCGTACATTAATGTTTGTTTAACTAGCGAGAGATACCTTTATTTGCAAATAAATATATGAGTATATACCGGGTGAATTAAACCTGTCGCATATTTGCACAACCCTCCAGTTTCTTCCACGATCCTCGCATTCTTCAACAACATCCAATAGAAATCGATATATTGAAACAAAATGAAGACCACTCGTGGTTGACTCAAAGACAAACAAAACATCAAAGCACTCAAAACAATGTTCGCATAAATAATCAAATCCGGGCACCAGGGCACCGATGGACAACAAATATACTGTGTGGAGTACTAGGGAGACATGTATAAGCTACAAAATTCATTTTTATTCTTACATAAATTAAATTAAATCTCGGAGTGTTGGAAGTATAAATTCTCAGAATAGTGTGCATAAAAATATTAAACCGTTAAGGATGCACGAGTATTGAAGCTTCAAAAAGATTAAGGATTGCTTTTTTGTTTACATGTAGTTAAGTGCATACAAATCAATCATAAAAGTTTCAGGTGGGTTACGGGAGTCTTGAATTAACTATTTAACGTGAAAGTTCGAGTTTTAATGCATTGCTCTTATGGAGAAATCCATTTTTTACACATATTTTGATACTATTAGACCGTATATTTGTTGTCCATCGGTTCCCTGGTTCCCAGATTTGATTATTTATGCGCACATTGTTTTGAGTGCTTTGATGTTTTGCATGTCTTTGAGTCAACCACGAGTGGTCTTCATTTTGTTTCAATATATCGATTTCAATTGGATGTTGTTGAAGAACGCGAGGATCGTGGAAGGAACTGGAGGCGTGTGCTTATATGCAACAGATTTAATTCATCCAGTATTTATGCCGTAACATCATAAAAACTTCGAACAAATTGGATTTTGACTAGACAAATGCTCATGACACAATGTATGATGATTAATAATGAAAATAATTTTTGAAGGCTGTTATTTAACTGTTTGTTTGTGAGGGAAAAATTTCGACAAGTTCTAATTGAGCTAAAGCGAATTTTTCAATACGTGTATAAATTACGTGACAATGAAATATAGTATATCTAATGTTCCGTGTTCCGTAAGATAGAAATTTGTTGAAATTCTTCATAAATATCTTTAAATAAAAATAAATAAATTTAAAAACAATTTTAATATAATTGACTAAAAAGTAAAAAATAAAATTAACCTAGATTTTGTTTGCTTGATGAATTAAAAAGGAAAAAATATTTCTCTCCGGAGTCACCATTATGGATATAAATATGGATCTAAAACGAATAAGATCCGAATCCAAATATTATTTCACATTCAAAAAGTAAATAATTTGTTGTTGCACACAATAAACAGCCAAGTTTTTTCTGCTTCGCCCTCAGCTTAGTTCTCATATAATTATGTTCGATATCGCCTCTGTTAGGCCAAATTTAGATATTGAAATATGATCCACGTCCAATAGTTGTATTGATTTGAAAGTTTGCAGATGTATGTACGCAGTCAGTTAAGATGACAATACAATAGTTTGGTACCATTCAAATGAACTAATCTGAATAAATTCCCTAAATTAAAAATTAATTCATTTACAAAAACTTTTTAATATTTATGATGTTCTTTTAAAACCAAATTGAAATAAAATTTTTCATTATTGTTAAAGTACGCAAATGAAAAAAAAAAATGTGCATATACCGAATTCATTTGGCATTTCTGTATACCTGAACGTTATTTGTATAATAACAAACCATAAACAAGAGTTAAATTTTCTCTTTAATTTTGTTTATTTTTTAAGTACAATTATATAATGCTAATAACTTTTGTTATCTTTTAATTTGGTTAAATATTATACGTTATTATTTTATGCTGACTTCTGGTGGTAAAATTGAGCTATAAAAGTATAAAGTGTTATATTTATATATATATATATATATATATATATATATATATATATATATATATATATATATATATATATATATATATATATATTTATTTATTTATATATTAAAGAAAATGAAATCGATCGATTGGTTACACAGAAGATGGAAGGTATGAAATCAATTATTATTAGCAAAACATTGCGGATTGGATACACTGTTGAATTAAATTACAGTCATAAGAAATTATTTTATGACATGTTCGAAATGGCCACCATTATTTGCTAGACAAAAATACATTCTGTTTTCGAACTCTTCGAGAACTTTGACGAATGTTTCGCGGATGATTTGTCTGCATTCTTGCATAATTCTGTGCCTGAGCTCTTCGATACTGGCGGGAGGAGTTTTGTAAACTTTAGTCTTCATCTTCAAGTGACTCCAGAGTTTTTTAAAGTAAATTAAAGATAGTTTTGATACTTGTCTTTAAGCATACCATAGATACTGGGTTATCTAATTATTCCCAAATATAGCCTTTAATATTGGATGCTGAAGCAAATATTGATATATTCATAATATAATTTTTCTGTGTCTCGTAGTTTATTTTGTTTCACAATAATGTAAACTGATTGTGACGAAAAAGTTCAGCTTTATTAATAATATCCAAACCTCGCTAGAAAGCATCTAATGCATCATACTTTTAAATTCATTTTAATTTTAAATATTTGACCGCCCTCTGAAAATTCATATTTTGGAGCAAAATATTTAAAAATGTCATTTTTGCTATAAAAAATGTCCCTGTGAGAAAAAAAATCAAACCGCGGTCTTGAAATTTTTCTAAAACGAGGGTACAAAAACGTGAAAAATATATTTCCATACAAGGTTCGAAAAAAAATATTCGGTTAAAAATGAACCACCCTAATATAAAATTGGTTAAGCTATATATAGGGTGTATAATAAATTTAATATCAAGTTTGTAATAGTTATAAATATGAAGCAAAAAGAAATCTTATACAGAAGACTCAACACGATAATTCAAAAATTCGAAAGAAAAGACTTAATGACATGTTAAAAAATGACTTCGAGCTTTTGAATGGGCATAAAAGAAATGGGCTAGAAAAAATGTGTACATACAAATATGTCAACAAACTTTTTAGAACAATGACTAGATTACAGAAGTATATAGTAAATTGTACGGTGTTGTATACATCACATGTAACATTTTTATTACAATTAACTCATATATTATTTAAACAATTACCACAGTTAGTTTTGTTATATTTTTTGGCAGAGACAATTTTTGTGCAATAAACGAAAAACGATTTTTGTCTGTTATTTATTTGATAATAATTTTTTCTGTCAAAATTTACAATGTTTCGTTTATAACCATTTCAAAATAATGTAAACATTATTTATCATAAACTAATAAAAAAAATTATTTAAAAAATGGAAAAAATGAAACTAATCCTTGTTTTTTCATCTTGAAACATGTCATGATATAATTCTTTCCATTATTTATCTTCTCACGTATACATTCCGAGAGGAATATAAAAGATTCCCATAGGAATGTATTCCCATTATATTAATATTTTTTTAGGGAAAAAAATGAAGAATATTTTTATATTACACACTAAACAAATGAATTGATATATCAAAAAAAATAATTTTCTCATTTATTTTCTCCTTAGTACTGGAAAAACTTATTTTTACATCTAATGTATAATATACCCATGTGGATTATAGATATTTAATCCAGATTTTTTAATTTAATAAGATTTTTAATGCCTTTTTTTAACCCTTAACTATATTCAAGCAGATGTTGATCCAACCCCACAATTTTAAGCGAATTTCCTGAAAGAAAATAGAGCTATTGGTCTCGTACCAAAGTCAAAATTTCGCCAAAAATTTTCAAATGTCCATCGATCCTACCTAGTAGATGTCGAAAATCACCGTCTCTTAAATTTATATATATATGTATATATATATACATATATGGCGTAACGAATAGTATGCTGGGCGTGGAATTTAGAAGTACAAGATTCGATATCTGGCGGATGAGTTAATTTTTTCATATTCATAATAATGAATAAAGTTAGTCTATATAGTATACGCTTGTTCATTCATACTTATGTCTTTGTAACCGTCTTGAAAATTGCCATTTGTATAGTACTGCGACGTTTAAGTATACACAAATAATAATATGTCTTATGAATTGTTAAACAAAGCATATTAATATTTCATACCGCTTTATATAATTAGAAACAGATTGTTAAAAATAATACAAAAATATTTATTAAAAAAAAGATCCTTAGGTTGAATTAACTTGGATCACCAAAACAATAGGCGGACCCGACACTTACTAAGCTTCGATACATATTAATAAATATTTACTTCCGCAGATGCTATTTTATCTTATTTTAGCA